>WNWK01001491.1:0-276600 GCA_009830355.1 Cherax destructor | reverse complement strand
CATGTAAGTGACACCGGTCTATAGTTTAGTGCCTCTTTTCTGTCTCCTTTTTAAAGATGGGGACTACATTGGCCTTCTTCCATACCTCAGGTATCTGCCCATTTTCAAGGGATGTGTTGAATATTATGGTAAGTGGCACACTCAGTACCTCAGCTCCTTCCCGAAGAACCCACGGGGAGATATTGTCCGGACCCATCGCCTTTGAGGTATCAAGGTCACTGAGTAACTGCTTCACCTCCTCCTCAGTTGTGTGTATGCCCTCTAGCACTTGATACATCCCTTGTTGGTGACGCACCCCATCCTGTCTACCCAGCTGCCTTCCTTCCTCCACTGTGAATACTTCCTTAAACCTCAAGTTGAGCTCCTCACATACCTCTTGATCATTGCTTGTGAGTTCCCCATCTTCTCTCCTCAGCCTTATCACCTGGTCTTTAACTGTTGTTTTCCTTCTGCTGTGACTGTACATGAGCTTCGGGTCGGACTTAACTTTCGATGCTATGTCGTTTTCGTACTGTTTCTGGGCCTCCCTCCGTACCTGTGCATACTCGTTTCTAGCTCTTCTACTACTCTCTTTGTTTACTTGGGTTCTTTGCCTTCTGTACCTTTTCCATTCTCTGACACTCTGAGTCTTTGCCTCCCTGCACCTTTGGGTAAACCAGGGGCTCTTTCTGGCCTTCCCGTTTAATCTTTTTCCTCTGGGTATAAACCGTTCCTCTGCCTCCTTGCACTTTGACCCTACGTATTCCATCATTTCATTTATTGTCTGTCCATCCATTTCCTTTCCCACTGAACCTCCTGCAGGAAATTCCTCATGCCTGTGTAGTTTCCTCTTTTAAAATCTGGTTTGTCTCTTTCGGTACCGTTTTCCTCTCCACCTGTAGCTCTACAATGTACTCAAAGCTCAGCACCATATGGTCACTGGCTCCCAGGGGCTCTCGTGTGTTATGTCTTCAATATCTGAGCTGTTCAGGGTGAATACAAGGTCCAGTCTTGCTGGTTCATCTTCTCCTCTCACTCTGGTCGTGTCCCTGACATGTTGGTGCATCAGGTTTTCCAGTACCGCATCCATCATCTTGGCTCTCCAAGTTTCTGGACCCCTATGTGGTTCTTGGTTCTCCCAGTCGATCTCCCTGTGGTTGAAATCGCCCATGACCAGTAGCTTCGCTCTGCTCATGGCGCTTTTCTTGCTACCTCCGCCAGAGTGTCCACCATCGCTCTGTTGTTCTCATCATATTCCTCACCTGGCCTCGCAGTTCTGTGGTGGGTTATACATCACTGCAATGATTATCTTGTGTTCCCCAGACTGGATGGTACCTACTATGTAGTCCCTTTCTCTACACACCTCCATTCCTTCCATTTCCTCAAATTTCCAACGGTTCCTTACAAGCAGTGCGGCCCCTCCTCCTCCCCGGCTCCTTCTATCTTTCCTCAGGATCTGATATCCCTGTGGGAAGATTGCATCTGATACTGTCTCCTTTAGTTTGGTTTCTGTGACAGCTATGATGTCTGGGGACACTTCACCTATTCTTTCATTCCACTCTTCATACTTGTTCGTAACTCCGTCCGCGTTTCTGTACCAAACCTTCAACCTTGTTTCCAATACTGTGTCCCTGGGGAGATCTTGGTGGGTTGAGGGGTGTGGGTGGGGTGCCCATAGGGGGTTTGCAGCATGGGTGGGGGATTGTATGGTTGGGGTATGGGTTGGTGGGGTGGAGTTTGTGGTGGGTGTGTGTTTTGTGGTGTAGTTGAACCGTGTATGTTGTGTGTGTGTATGTAATGTGTTTAGTGAATGGTGTTGACGGGTGTGGTGAGCAAGAGGTAGCAATGTGTGGGTGTGTAGTGATGTGTGTGTGTGTGTGTGTAGTGAACGTGTATGTGTGTGTGTGTATGTATGTGTGTATAGTGAATGTGTGTGTGTGTGTGTGTAGTGAATGTGTGTGTGTAGTGAATGTGTGTGTGTGTGTGTGTAGTGAATGTGTGTGTGTGTGTGTGTGTGTAGTGAATGTGTGTGTGTGTAGTGAATGTGTGTGTGTAGTGAATGTGTGTGTGTGTGAGTGAATGTGTGTGTAGTGAATGTGTGTGTGTAGTGAATGTGTATGTGTGTAGTGAATGTGTGTGTGTATGTGTGTGTGTGTGTGTGTGTGTAGTGAATGTGTGTGTGTAGTGAATGTGTGTGTGTAGTGAATGTGTGTAGTGAATGTTGTGTGTGTGTGTAGTGAATGTGTGTGTAGTGAATGTTGTGTGTGTGTTGTAGTGAATGTGTGTGTGTTAGTGAATGTGTGTGTGTGTAGTAAATGTGTGTGTGTGTGTGTGTGTGTGTGTGTGTGTAGTGAATGTACTCACCTATTTGTACTCACCTATTTGTGGTTGCAGGGGTCGAGTCATAGCTCCTGGCCCCGCCTCTTCACTGATTGCTACTAGGTCCTCTCTCTCTCTGCTTCACGAGCTTTATCAAACCTCGTCTTAAAACTATGTATGGTTCCTGCCTCCACAATCTCACTTTCTAGGCTAGTCCACTTACTGACAACTCTATGACTGAAGAAATACTTCCTAACATCCCATTGACTCATAGGAGTCTTCAACTTCCAATTGTGACCCCTTGTTTCTGTGTCCCCTCTCTGGAACATCTTGTCTCTGTCCACCTTATCTATTCCTCGCAGTATTTTATATGTCGTTATCATGTCTCCCCTAACCCTCCTGTCCTCTAGTGTCGTCAGACCGATTTCCCTTAACCTTTCTTCGTAGGACAATCCCCTTAGCTCTGGGACTAGTCTTGTTGCAAACCTTTGCATTTTCTCTAATTTCTTGACGTGCTTGACCAGGTGTGGGTTCCAAACTGGTGCTGCATACTCCAGTATGGGCCTGACGTATATGGTGTACAGAGTCTTGAATGATTCCTTAGTGAGGTATTGGAACGCTATTCTTAGGTTTGCCAGCCGCCCGTATGCTGCAGCAGTTATCTGATTGATGTGTGCCTCAGGAGATGTGCTCGGTATTATACTCACCCCAAGATCTTTTCTTTGAGTGAGGTTTGCAGTCTTTGGCCACCTAGACTATACTCTGTCTGCGGTCTTCTTTGCCCTTCCCCGATATTCATGACTTTACATTTGGCAGGGTTAAATTCAAGGAGCCACTTACTGGACCAGGCTTGCAGCCTGTCCAGGTCTCTTTGTAGTCCTGCCTGATCCTCGATTGATTTGATTCTTCTCATTAACTTCACATCATCTGCAAATAGTGACACTTCTGAGTCTACCCTTCCGTTATGTCATTCACATATACCAAAAACAGTACAGGTCCTAGGACTGACCCTTGTGGAACTCCACTCGTCACAGGTGCCCACTCTGACATCTCGTCACGTACCATGACTCGTTGTTGCCTCCCTGTCAGATATTCTCTGATCCATTGCAGTGCTTTTCCTGTTACGTGTGCCTGATCCTCTAGCTTTTGCATTAATCTCTTGTGAGGAACTGTGTCGAACGCCTTCTTGCAGTCCAAAAAAATGCAGTCTATCCACCCCTCTCTCTCGTGTCTTACTTCTGTTACCTTGTCATAAAACTCCAGTAGGTTTGTGACACAGGATTTTCCTTCCCTGAAACCGTGCTGGTTGTCGTTTATAAGCTTGTGTCTTTCTAGGTGCTCCACCACTCTCCTCCTGATGATCTTCTCCATGACTTTGCATACTATACACGTCAGTGACACAGGTCTGTAGTTTAATGCCTCGTGTATATATGTGTGTGTGTGTATGTATGTGTGTATCTACGCAGTTTCCTTGATGAACTTTGGGTCGTGGACTCCTACAACACCTCTTAAGCATTCTGGGAAAATCTTAACTAGTTCACTGGATGCAGTGCACGAGGACAGTAACGCAGGTAATACTACCCTCGTTGTCTTGCGCACCCCTGTACCTACCAGTCTTACTGGAAGTGTTGCATGATCCCATTGATCTTCCAGTGACAGATTCAGTACCTTCCTGAACACAGATCTCAGGAGTGGGTCATACTCATTAAGTACTGGTTTAAATGAGACAGTTGTGAAACATTAAGGAATCTTTATTGTGGAAACCTTTCTACAGTCAGTGGCTTCATCAGTCCAATAAAGAAAATGGTGGAAGATCACTAGTAGTTTGAGGTAATCAGTTTCTAAGCTTGGAGTCGATGTGATCAGTTTATCAAGTTCGATGGAGTGATCCCATCGACTCCAGGCTAATAAACTGATTACCACAATCTCCTGATCTTCCACCCTTCTTCTCTGTTTTGGACTTAGAAAGCCACTGAGATGTGAAACGTTTCCACAGTAAAGGTACCGAACTGCTGCTCAAGTGTCTCATTCATTTACTTGTCGGTTTTCAGAACCAATTATGTATCTGGTAAGTGTTGGGCTGCCGAAGGAGGGTGCTGACCTTAAAAGAGGTCAGTCTATGAAGTCACTTAGTGCTAAGATACAGGGCATCATCATGGACATTCATTCGCTTATTCTCTCCTCCATCCTCTTCAGGTTGTTGTCCTTGAGGACTGTGTCGGTAGCCTGACGACCCAGCGGTGCTTCCAATAGGATGGTTTCTGAAGGGGTGGTATTTTAAGCTTCTGGTAAGATTTCACACTTCGAGGGGCTGAGGACGAGTTCGAAAGCTTCTTCCACAGACTTCATCAGTCGATGGTTCTCAACTAGGGACTCCTCTGTACCTGCCAGAGTGTCATTATCCAGGTACCAGATATTAAGTTTATCGTTCAAGCTGGCTATGAGTTCTCTTACCGCTATGTACCCCAATGGAAATCAAATGATTCCAATGGAAATAATTCAGTCTGTCTGACTTTTTTGGGTTATCCCAGGTTCTCTACACTACTATGTAAGTATTTTTGTATACCTGAATAAACTTACGTAGAACACGAATATAGCGAGTGGGTCACCCTGCTGAACACTCTCTGATAAGGCGATTTTATGCTCGCCAAATAAGAGAATTGAACTTTTGCTGTAACCAGCAGAAATAAAGGTATAAACAAACCATACCACGGGCGGGGCTAGAACCCGCGGTCGGAGAGTCCTAAAACTCCAGCTGGTTTGTTTGCAATCGTATCATTTGAGGGGACTAGAGCTAGAGTTCGTCACGGTGGGAGATTCGTCTGTGAAAACTTGCATTTGTGGTCACAGTGGTGCCTATGCTAACCTTCCTATGGTGTATAAATATACCTAATTGGATTAATCTTATTGTAGCCAGCTGATCCAGTGGCTAACGCGTCGGTCTGGAGTTTTATGACTCTCTGACAGCGGGTTCTATCCCCGCCCGTGGTATGGTTTATTTGCAATCGAGTCATTACGATTTCATGATCACATAAGCTTTAAAGAAAAGACAATACTTTGCCTACAGTGCCAGACCCAACATAGATATAGGTAAGCATTAGAAATCTATGGTCAGTTTCTTCTGGCCTCCTATAATGAATGGGCAAGGCACTGTGTACTTTTACATCTTGCTCATGTAGAGAGTCAAGGGACATATGTTCATATTCTCCCCATAAATGGTTAATTTTTTTGTAAATATCTAACACTTGTTGCATTTTGTTAAGCATTCCGATTCCTCTCGAGGGTTAGCACATGTGGTCGAAGACGAAATAGCTGATCACTAGCCTGGCGCTCATGGCTATATAAAGCAACGGGCAGTCTCTACTGGCCTTCTTTAGTTATGGGATGGGAGGCCTAGGTTAGTGGGTAAATCTCTGCGTACGTACATTTGTTCCTTGCTTAACACTGTGCAATTGGATTTCAGTCCAATTTTTGCTGCATCCCATAGAATGTTGTGATTGGATGTTTTAATGTGTTGAAAATTTGCCAAATTCATTAGTGTGTACCTAATGGGGTTTTTGTGTTCACTGATTCTAGATTTGTTTTTATCTATGGTTGCCTTATGTACAAATGACAACAATTCTTGCATGTTTTTTTTATTCATCATGAGTGTGTTCTGTGGTTTGTTTTTTGTGATCTCTGAATACACACTTTTCAAGTTTGTTGGAATAATAAGGTATACTCTGGTGACATTCTGGTTGCATGTGGTTTCGTTACATGGAACAAGAAATTGAATGTCATTGCAGTGAATGGAGTTAATTTTATCGTGTTATTGATAATAGTCGTATTAGATATAGTAAGCATCAGTTGTATAATCCACTAGGGTAACTTTAATTATTGAGCTGGCTGCAAATCAATTCCTTTTTCTTTCAAGGTTTTATAGACTATATATTCTGAGTGCCTTAGTGTCGTGAGACTACGCATTTCATGGTTTATTCTGAGTGCCTTAGTGTCGTGAGACTACGCATTTCATGGTTTATTCTGAGTGCCTTAGTGTCGTGAGACTACGCATTTCATGGTTTATTCTGAGTGCCTTAGAGACGTGAGACTACGCATTTCATGGTTTATTCTGAGTGCCTTAGAGACATGAGACAACGCATTTCATGGTTTGTTTTGGGTGGTGGCTAAATAAATGTATATAGTCGTGTGTGTTGGTTTTCTGTTGATGCTGAATTAGTGTAACATCTGAAGACCAGTACGTCCAAGAAAGGAAGTTAGCTAACATTTTCTCAGACTGTTTTGAATTATATTACTGGTACTAATTTGTTGATTTAAATCAAGAAATTGTTAGAATTCCTCACTGTTCTTTATGGACAGAGAATCTCAGGAGGTTTAGTAGAGAGAATAATGTTGTTTTAGGTGTGTTCCACTAGTTTGTTGTATTTATTGTTAGGTAAAAGGACACAAGTGCAACTACTGGGATATTTTATTGTGGCAACGTTTCGCTCTCCACGAGCTTTGTCAAACCGTTATTTACTGAAGGAAACACGTTGCTTGAAGCAAATTTTGTTAAGTACAATGATTTTGTTTATGTAACGAAGTAACGAATCATCCGTGATGCTGGATCATTTAATGCTGAGGAAGGAGACCCGGGGGGAGGAGAATTTGAGTGGTTTGTCATAGGGACATTGCTACTTTTCTGGGAGGGATGCCACTTTCCCCAAGGTATTTACCTGACTTAGAACCCAAAATCCCTTTTGGCATAAATACCGAAAAATATATATTGATCCTTATGGCCAATTACACTATAGATAGTTACCATGGAAACTGAACAATAGACTTTTCATTGATTTACTTGTTTGGTTAATATGATTTATATAATATGAGAATAAACTGGTCAGTATAGTAGAAAATTTATAATGACTATTTTTTTTTATATTAGGAAGGGAATATGCTTAAAGGGCTGAATTATAATAAATCTGAAGAATGAGATGCAACATATGGGAATCTTAATTAAGGAAACATTTCGCCACACAGTGGCTTCATCAGTCCAGTACAAAGTAGGAATGGGTAAGGAGAGGAGGAGTTTGAGGTAATCAGTCCTCTCAGCCTGGAATCGAAGTGTTCAGTCCATCAATCTTGTAGAAAGTACAGCATATGGTCGGAAAAGTGGCTTATATACTGTAGTGAGGTGAGTGGAAGCAGGAGGAGGCGGGGTCATAGTGGTACCATCCACTAGTCGAAGTAGGTCTTCGTCCAAAGGTTGGACAAGTGTTGAAGAATTCTTTGTATCAAGATCCCATGATGTTGCAGTGTCTGACAGATGTTGCAGTGTCTGACAGATGTGGTAAATGGTTTTGAAACCGACAAGTTGAAGAATTGAGACACTTGTGCAACATATGGGAATCTTTATTAAGGAAACGTTTCGAAACGTTTCCTTAATACTGGAAGCTTCGTAAGCTGTCCATAATTAGGATTCTTTATCGAAAAGACGATTTTACCTCCTTTATCAGAACTGATTCTAATAATATATATATATATATATATATATATATATATATATATATATATATATATATATATATATATATATATATAAGATGGGGTCCACCTCTGGTAAAAATTGTGGGACCCATAGCCTCGGAGAAGTGAATAAAAAGGCTTCAAGGAAGAATATTTGGATTTCTTCCTGAAGCCATTTGAATATTCCACTTCCCCTACCACCCCATCTTTTATTTTTTTTTTACCAATAGGTATATTTTATTACATAATATGGTACAAAAGATTTAAGAGATACATTGTTGATATAAAGATGGCATATACAGTACACGAGGTGTGAGAGATACATGTCTAGTACATATTGTTACATGTTTGTCACTGATTATAATGCGAAAATACCATCCAGCTCTTCCGAGCTGGGGCGCGTGCCCATAATACAGCATGCATTACCCCTCTGAACAGCAGCGCTGAGTCGCTGGAACAGAAAACTAGCTGCCCTGGGATCCCTAGTTACCCTGTTGAGTCTTATGCCCAGCTCCTTGAGGAACCTAGATGCACTCTTTCCCCATGAGCCAAGGGTCTCCGAGCCTATGGGAACAAACATATAATGATGGGCAAGTTCTCCATATTTTCTCGACTTCTGGGACTCCCTGAAGGTGGCAGCTGCCCCTCCTTCCTCCCTGATGTATTGGAGATAGGTATCAGCCAAGGTAGATGCACATGTGTAGTCCCACACCACCTGCCTGCCGTCTGTCCAGGCTTGAAGGGTGATACCATCTGGACGCTTTTGGCTGCCATCATATCTACATAGTTGGGGTGGCTCCCTTACTGCTGGGCATCCAGCTGTTGTGAGGCTCCTCTTGATAATGTTATTAACCTCTTCATGTCTTGCAATCTTTCCCTCGGATTTACGACACACAAGACCATGGTACCCGAATCGGTCTGCTGCTTCACTGCCACAAATACACCTGTGTTCGGCGAGAATAGGGGCGGCAAGTCGAAGAGCAACACCAATGCGGATGGTCTGTGGGTCGAGGCGTGTGCCAAGGCTGGAGTTGGGAACAGCCAAAAGAAAGTCCCCTGCATGAGGGGCTCTCACTGCAAGGAGGCGGGCTCTATCCTTCCCTGACACACTCTGAAGCATTGCTGAGGCTATATTCTCTACAACTGGGACATCCCAGTGCGACTGTTTGTAGTAGTTGGGGGAAGCAGGTCTGGTTTCAGAGCCTGTTAGATTATCCCTGATCCTGGCTCCATCAACGAACTTATGGTCATGAATTCCAATCGTGTCCCTAAGATGTTCAGGGAGAATCGCTGCTACAAGCCCTCTGGATGCAATGCATGAAGACAGGAAAGCAGGTAGAGCAATCTGAGATGACTTGCAGACACCAATGCCTCCTAGTCTGACTGGGAGTGTAGCTTGGTCCCACTGCCCATCTTCTAGAGTAAGGTTAAGTACTTTAGTAAAGATCTGCCTCAGGATACTGTCATATTCGTGCAGTATAGGGTTATCATATGAAGGAGCACATCTTAGGAAATATGTCAACCTGGGCAGACTCAAGCATTTTGTGAGAAGGTACAAGGCATCATGGGTGTTAAGATTGCCTATTCGTTGTTCCATTCTCCTCAATTCTTCCAGTTTCTTCCTGAGAATTGTGTCAATAGCATCGCTTCCCAGAGGTGCTCCAAGCAAGACACTATTAGTAGGGGCAATGACTGTTGCTCCTGGTAGTTTTGATATCACTGCATCTATCACTTGTTGATTGACTGAGATGATTTCACATTTGGATGGATTCAGGATGAGACCCATGGAAAACTATATTGTTATTGATGCAGATAATATTTCTTTGATGCCGAGTATTTTTATATTGTAATTATGCCTAGAAAAGACAAGAAATAACGAATTTAAGTTGGATAAATTTAGATTTAGAAAGGACATAGGCAAGTACTGGTTTTCAAACAGAGTTGTAGATGCGTGGAACAATCTTCCGAGTAGGGTGATAGAGGCTAGGACCTTGGGTGGCTTTAAAAAGAGATTGGACAAATATATGAGTGGGAGGAGCTGGGTTTGATTGGTGTCGTGGGAACAGGAGTAAATTTTTGGGTAGTGGTGGTTTTGATAAGGACTTGCCTTGTATGGGCCAGTAGGCCTTCTGCAGTGTAAACGAAATTCTATTCCACAGTCAAATATTTACTAACCTTAAACTCCCCACTAGATTGTGAAGGCTATAATAGGATTCTTAAGATTATTGCATCACTTGCTGGCTGTTTTAATAGCGAATTTCTCAACAACAACAGAATTTGTGATCAAATTAACGTCTTATCCGTCTAAGCTTCGTCAGTGCTTTACAAAACTGATACAAAATAACATTAATATTCATTAACTGAGTGTGATTCTGTAAGAAAAGATGCACAAATGCTTCTGATTTATTCCAGATAATCCAAAAGCTCAATTATCATTTTATAACAAAAGGCAATGAATGTATTTTTAACCGGTTATTTTTTCATATTATAAAAATGGCTAAAAATATACACATATAAATACAAACACACAGGCGAATCACAAACACAACACAACACACGATATCACAACACACACACACACACACAATATAGTTTAAGACAGTGCTAGGACAAAATGTATTTTTAACTATTTTTCAATAACACAAGATGGCCGTATGTGGTGGACATAGTATTACAAGCTATGCCAGTAAGTCAGGTTCACAGTCTCTTACTAAAGACTTAACAGATACTGTATATGTCAGTCGAGAGACAAGTAGCACTCCTGTCTGTCTAATGGTGAGCTGTGCCTAGCAGTAAACTGGTGATCAGGACCCTGATACACGGCCTCGTGGAGGGCCGTTGGGGGTGGCGGAATCTGCCTCAGCTATGCAAATCAAGGTAAGGTTCACTTTACGCATTTGACTGGAGCGTTAACGATTCGTATATTCCCATCAACATATGAGGATTCTGTCTGTCTGTAATGAAGACTTGCGGATAATAATAAAAAAGCCTGCTTGATCAGCCTGACGACTCCTGTATGTGAGACGGACCGCGGGCGTGGACCCGGTTCCAGAAATGACCCTTAATTTTGAGGGTAACTAATCCCTCAACATCTACTCTCCTCTCAGGAAAAAAAGCAGTATGTTAACATTTACATGGTGGCCCTCTTGGTAACTATCATGCTACCCCATCGGAAAAGGAAAAAGCGTCTATAAATCTTTGAGTTAAGCGGAATCTCCGATGTCTGTAGGCCGTACGTGATATGTAATACATTATTTACTGCCTTGTTGGAGCCTCTAAATGCAAACAGAACCATCTCTAAGAATGGATGTTTTGGAGTACAACTGCCTTTAAGAATGGCTGATCTAGAACAGCGTCATCTCCAGAAATGTCTGACCTAGATTCGAGTCACTGTGACTCCTTGTTAATCACTTCATATTCGTGAAAGTGTGAAATCTCTGTGTATGATCTCTGGGTATGTCTAAGCGGCCGACTCCATGAAATGCCTTAGCGGCCGATTCCAGAAATGTCTCAACGGCCGGACTCGAGGGATGTCTAAGCCGTCGTCTCCAGAAGTGTCTCAGTAGCCAACTCCAGTTATGAAATTGGGGAAAACAGGGTAGGCCCTGGAGTACTCCGGCCTGACGAAGGCGTAGGGGTCAGGGTACTCGCGGGTGCCGACTCCAAAGCTTCGGAAACGTGAGCGACCCCGCAAGAAGGGAACAGTGGCGTTGGAGACGTCAACACAGGAAACCAACACCGCCAGCACCACTACCACACCACTCAGGAACCTCATCTCGCCTTATGTTTGGATTCTGTCAAAAAGAGAAAAGTATAAGTCAGTAATTATGATACGGAACTTAATATGATTATCTCTTTAACTCGTTTTGCATTACTAGTGCTAAAAGATGCTATAACTAATACCAATTTTTGTTACTTGTAGTATGCCTGGAGAGGGTTTCGGGGTCAACGCCCCCGCAGCCCGGTATGTGACCAGGCCTCATATTGGATCAGGGCCTGATCAACCAGGCTGTTACTGTTGTCCGCACGCAACCCGACGTACGAACCACAGCCCGGCTGGTCAGGTACTGACTTTAGGTGCCTGTTCTGCGCCTTCTTGAAGACAGCAAGGGGTCTATCGGTAATCCCCCTTATGTATGTTGGGAGAAAGTTGAACAGTCTTGGTCCCATGGCACTTATTGTGTTGTCTATTATCGTGCTAGTGGCACCCCTACTTTTCATTGGGTGGATGTTGCATCGTCTGCCGAGTCTTTTGCTTTCATTGGGAGTGTTTTTTTCGTGTGCAAATTTGGTACTAATCCCTCTAGGATTTTCCAAGTGTATATAATCATGTATCTCTCTCGCCTGCGTTCTAGGGAATACAGGTTGAGGAACTTCAAGTGTTCCCAGTAACTGGAGTGTTTTATCGCAGTTATATGTGCCGTGAAGGTTCTCTGTACATTTTCTAGGTCAGCATTTTCACCTGCCCTGAAAGGTGCTGTTTGTGTGCACATAGGTAGGACTGTCTCCCGTTTAATCCAGGTAGGCCCGTTTAACCTAACGAAGACTGTTTCCTATTTAACATAGGCAGGGTAGGCCTGTCTCTCAAAGGTGGTTGTTCTAGGTCAAATAGGTGTTTAGAAATCTAATCATCTGCAATAAATGGAGAGGGGTTACCTAGATGGGATTTCGGGAATCAACACCCCGGCGGCCCGTGACCAGGCCTTGTTTATCTTTCACCCGGCGGCCCGTGACCAGGCCTTGTTTATCTTTCACCCGGCGGCCCGTGACCAGGCCTTGTTTATCTTTCACCCGGCGGCCCGTGACCAGGCCTTGTTTATCTTTCACCCGGCGGCCCGTGACCAGGCCTTGTTTATCTTTCACCCGGCGGCCCGTGACCAGGCCTTGTTTATCTTTCAAAATAAAATTCTAAGCACCAGTCTGAAAACACCTCCTGTAAGTTTACACATCAATAAATTTACCAAAGACACACATTTCTCAAGAAGATGATCTCAATTACATCAGCCTATTGCTCAGAGTAGTAAAGAATTATTTACTTATTTATTATGAAGTATAGAAGCCGTGTGGGGTTCAGAGTAATAAATTTAATAATGTTGGTAGAATTACAGACAATATGTTAGGTAACAGGACACAAGTGCAAGTAATGTGGAATTTTATTGTGGCAACGTTTCGCGATCTTTGTTTCGGCTCGACAAAGCTCCTGGAGATCGAAACGTTGCCACAATAAAGTGTTCTTTTTCCTAACGTCCGCTAAGCATGGGACTAACACGCTACTGAGCTGCAGGTAACGAACAACAACAGGACAAGGTTTATTATAAAAGCTTTTCTCTCAGAGTTGAGCTTTATCACCAAATTCGCTTCATAAAGCTTTTCACAGTCATGGTTACTTCGAGAACGTTATGATAAAATTCTACAGAGCTCAGAATGAAGAGCTACATAGCCATGATAAAGCTCTAAATTTTCAAAATATACAAGACAAACTCTTCAAAGCTCATAATAAAGCTCTAAACTGTCTTGATAAAGCTTTACAGAGTAATAATAAACGTCTACACGGGCATGATAAAGCTGTACACGGTAATGATAAAGCTCTACACAGCTATGATAACCTTTACACATAAATGATAAAGCATTACACGATAATAAAGCTTTGCACGGCTATGATAAAGCTCTATTCTAATCGAGATAAATCACTACATTCTTAAAATAAAGCTCTAAAAAAGTCACTATAAAGCTCTACAGACGAAAGCACTCTCAAAACTTCAGCTTATTTTGCCCAGTGTTTTTTCTTCATTCAAATTTATTTCAACTTCGACATTAAGTATGATGGTGATAACTTGATTTATGAGGGTATAACTGGAGTTGAGGGTGATAACTGTGAGTCATGATGGTGATAACTGTGTGTCATGATGATGATAACTGTGAGTTATGATGGTGATAACTGTGAGTCATGATGGTGATAACTGTGAGTCATGATGGTGATAACTGTGTGTCATGATGATGATAACTGTGAGTTATGATGGTGATAACCGTGAGTCATGATGGTGATAACTGTGAGTCATGATGGTGATAACTGTGTCATGATGATGATAACTGTGAGTTATGATGGTGATAACTGTGAGTCATGATGATGATAACTGTGAGTTATGATGGTGATAACTGTGAGTCATGATGGTGATAACCGTGAGTCATGATGGTGATAACTGTGAGTTATGATGGTGATAACTGTGAGTTATGATGGTGATAACTGTGAGTCATGATGATGATAACTGTGAGTCATGATGGTGATAACTGTGAGTCATGATGGTGATAACCGTGAGTCATGATGGTGATAACTGTGAGTTATGATGGTGATAACTGTGAGTCATGAGTATAACGTGAGTCATGATGTGATAACTGTGAGTCAGATGGATAATGAGTCATGATGATGATAACTGTGAGTTATGATGGTGATAACTGTGAGTCATGATGGTGATAACTGTGAGTCATGATGATGATAACTGTGAGTCATGATGGTGATAACTGTGAGTCATGATGGTGATAACTGTGAGTTATGATGGTGATAACTGTGAGTCATGATGGTGATAACTGTGAGTCATGATGGTGATAACTGTGAGTCATGATGTGATAACTGTGAGTTATGATGGTGATAACTGTGAGTCATGATGGTGATAACTGTGAGTCATGATGGTGATAACTGTGAGTCATGATGGTGATAACTGTGAGTCATGATGGTGATAACTGTGGTCATGATGGTGAAAGTTGGTGTAACCGAGTCATGAGGGAATGGTCGAGGTTAACTTGTCAGAGTGATAATGTGTCATGGTGAAACGTGATATGAGGGATAACTGTGACGTGGTGATAACGTGTCATTGGTATAACTGTGGCAAATGATAACGGTTGATAATTGAGTATGGTGATAATTAGTCATGAGGTGATAATGTGTTAGGATAACTGTGGCATTGGTGATAACTGTGATCATGATGGTGATAACTGTGTCATATTGATAACGAGTTATGTGTAACGTCATGATTGATAACTGGTCATGATGATAATTGCATTATAATTAGATAATGTATAATGATATTTAACGTAGTATGATGGTGAAACGGTAGATGATAACGTGAGTCATGAGGTGATAACTTGAGTTATGGTGATAATGTGAAGATGGGAATTATCATGTTATAATTAGTATGAGGTAACTGTTCATGAGTGAACGTGTTTGAGGAACGTATATATGGTATAATGTGAATATGGTGATAACTGGGTAATGATAACTTGGTATGATGTGAAACGTGCAAGGAAACTTGGTAATGGTGAAACGGCGATTGATAACTGGGTTGATGGTGATAACGTGAGCGATGTGATAACTGTAGTATGAGTGATAAGTGGTATGATGGTGAAACGTTAGAGGTGATAATGAGATGGTGATAACGGATATGATGGGATAATGTGGATGATGGTAACGTCGATGTGAAACGGAGTATGATAACGGGTCGATGGTGAAACGGATTATGATGGAAACGTGATCATGGTGAAACGGGGTAGATGTGATAACTGTGAGTCATGATGGTAAACGTGGTCTATAAAACTGAGTAATTGAAACGTGAGTCATGATGGTGAAACGTGTAGATGTAAATGAGTCATGATGTGAAACGCTGATGATAACTGGATTTGATGGTGTAACTGTGGTCATATGATAACTGTATAGATGGTGATAACTGTGAGTCATGATGGTGATAACTGTAGGTCATGATTTAATGAGTTGATGGTGATAACTGTGAGTATGAGGTGATAACTGTGAGTCATGATGGTGATAATGAGTCATGAGTATCTGTGAGTCAGTGGTGATAACTGTGAGTCATGATGGTGAACGAGTCTGTGGTGATAACTGTGAAGTCGGATGGATAACTGTGCGATGTGATAACTTGTTATGAGGTGATAAGTGAGTCATGATGTGATAATTGGTCATGATGGTGATAACTGTGGGGTATGATGGTGATAACTGTGAGTCGAAATGGTGATAACTGTGATTCATGATGGTGATAACTTTGGTCATAATTGATAACAGTTATGTTGGTAACGTAAGTATAAGGATAACTGTAAGTCGAAGGGTAAACTTTGGTTATTTTAATAACTGTGGAAAAGTAATGGTGAAAGCAATGGTAAACTTGTTTATGAATAATAGGAGGGGTAATAACCGTAGTCATGATAGTGATAACTGTATTTATGATGGTGATAACGGGGGAAGTTTTTTGATAGTAAAAACCCGTAAAGTCTAAGGGGAAAACCCCGTAAAGTCATGATGGTGAAAAGGGGGTGAATATGATTTTTTTAAAAAACCTTTTTTGGGGGGTTTGATAACTTAAATTAAATGGGATAACGGGGGAAGTTAAATGGTGAAAACCCGGGGGGGGCGCTGAGGTGATCCCGGGGGTTTTATGAGGGGTTTAACGGGGGTCATGTGAAAAAATGGATTATGATGGTGAAACCCCGTATCCCAATGGTAAAAACCCCGTAAAAGGGTTGGGCCAATGGCGTTAAACCCGTGAGTCATGGGAAAAAAACAACCCCTTTGGGGGTAAATAACTTGAGTTAAAAAAATGGTAATTTTTTAAAGCCCAAAATTTTAAAAAACTTAAAACCCTTGATGGTAATTTTTTAAAAAACCCAATAAATTAAACCCCTTAAATTTATGATGGAAACTGCTGGCGATGGTAAAAACCCCGGGGTCATGTTTTGGAAATGAGTCAGATGGTGATAACTGTGAGTCATGATTTTGATAACGGGAGTCATGATGGTGAAAAATGTGGCCCCTAAATAGGAAACTAAAAATCTGATGGTAAAAAACCCCGAGTCATGATGGTGATCTGTGAGTCTAAAAGTGAAAAATGTAGTCATGGGTAAAAAACTGTGGGGTAAAATTAGAAGAAAACTGTGAGTAGATGGTGATAATTGGGTTAGATGTGAAACGGGGGTTTTTTGGGGATAGAATAACTGGGGAAAAAGGAAATTTTTGGGGAAAAAATGAGGGTAATAACTGTTTTTTATGATGGTAAAAAACCGGGTAAAAAAAAGTGATAAGGGTGATCCCAAAATGGTGATAACTGTCATGATAGGATAACTGGAGTCATGAGGGTGATAACTGTGATTATGATGGTAAAAAAGGGGCCCCGGGGGGGGTAAAAACCCCGTGAGTCATGATGGTGATAACTTTTTTATGATGGTGATAACTGGGGGGTTTATGGGGGGATAACTGTGAGAAAGATGGTGAAAAGGGGGTGGTCATAATGGTGATAAGGGGGGCATGATGGTAAAAACCCGGGGAGTCATGATGGTAAGGGGTTTTTTATGATGGTGATAACTTTTAGTCAGGGGGGGTTTTGATAACGTGAGTCATGATGGGGATAACGAGTCATAATGGTATAACTGTGTGTCAGTAGTGATAACTTTGGGCCAGTGGTAAAAAACCTTGAGTCATGGGGGAAAAACCCCTGAGTCATGATTTTATAATTTTTTTGGGAAAAGTCATGATGGTGATAACGGCATGAGGGTATAATTGGAGCAGAGGTAAAAACCCCGGAAAGCCCAATAAAAAAACCCCAAAAAGGGGTTGATGGTAATAACTGTAAAATAAAAAAGGGTTAATAACTTTTTTTTTCGAATGGAATTTTTTTTAAAAGTCATAATGGATTTTTTCCCCAAATTTTTGGAAAAACTTGAGCAAGGGAAAAAAGGGGGAAGCGTAAAAATTTAAAAGGGGGGGGGAAATGGAAAAAATTTTCCCCTGAAAAGTAATAACTTTGGAAATTATAAAAAGGGGGATAACTTAAAGCCCGGGGGGTTGATAAATGGGTCGCAATAATGCCCCTTTAGGTGAAATTTTTGGGTAATAACTTTTTTTATAATGGAAAAAATTGTAAAAAAATGATGGTAAAACCCCATGTCATAAAGAAAGGGGGAAAAAAAAGTTATGAGGGTAAAAACCCCGTAGCGAAGGGGAAAAAGGGTTGAGTCAGGGGGGGTTTTATAACTGTTGGGGGCAAAAAGTTTATGATGTGGACAAAACCCCCAGGGGGGGAAAAAGGGGGTTTTTAAAAAAATGGTAAAAACCCCGGTAAAGGGCAAAATTTTTAAAAAATTTTAAAGTCGCAAAAAAACCAAAAAAATTTTAAAATTTTGGGAATTAAAAAAATTTTGGAAAAAACTTTAACCCTGGGGGTAATAACTATAAATTATAATGGTAATAAAAAATAAATAATGATAAAAGGGGGAAAAAATAATGTTTAAAAATTTTGTGTCATTAATGTAACTTAAGTATAATGGTATAATACCATAATTTAAAAAGGGGGAAATTAAATTTTGGGGCCCCTTTGGGGGAGTCATGAGGGGGATAACTGTGGGGTCATGATGGTGATAACGGGGGTCATGAGGGAAAGGGTTTTTTTGGGGTTATGATTTTTTGGCCCCCAAAGGGGGGAAAAAAGGGGTTATGATGGTGAGGAAAAATCATGATGGTAAAAACCCCAAAAACCCCCGGGGGTGAAATTGATAATAAAATTAAAAATGATGGTAATAAATGAGATTTGATGGGATAACTGGAGTTGTTAAAAACCCCGTGAGTCATATGGGATAACTGTGGTAAAAAATGGATAACCGTTTTTTAATGGTGATAAAATAGATTAGATGGTGATAACAAAAAGTAAAATTTTTTTTCCGGGGGTTTTTAAAAAGGGGTTATTGATAACCGGAAAAGTCCTTTGGTAAAAATAGGGGGTGGGCAATGATGATTTTTTGGGATTATAAAGGGGGTTTTGATCCCTGTGCGACATGATGGTGTTTCCGGATGGGGGATGGAAAAAAACCCCTAAAGCCCAAGGGTGGTTGCCCCCAATGATAATAACAATGAGTTAAAAAAATGGTAAAAACCCTTTTTTCGAATGATAACTAAAAAGGGGTTTATAAAAAGTGTGCTGATATGTAACTGTAGCCCCCAAAAAAGGGTTAAAAACCCCTTGATCATGATAAAAAAAACCCGTGAATATTTTTTTTTTAAAAAACCGGAGTCATTTTGGTGATAATTTGTGAGTCATGATGGTGATAACTGTGATCATGATGTGATAACTGTGAGTCATGATAGTGATAACTGTGAGCCCAAATGATGTGATAACGTGATTTCATGATGGTGATAACTGTAGTCATGATGGTGATAACTGTGAGTCATGATGGTGTTAACTGTAGTCATGATAGTGATAACGTGAGTCGATGGTATAACTGTGATCATATGGTGATAACCGAGTCATGATGGTGATAACTGTGAGTCGAATGGTGATAACTGTGAGTCATGATGATGATAACTGTGAGTCATGATGGTAATTGAACTGAGTCATGATAGTGATAACGTATCTGAGGGTCTGGAGTCATGATGGTGATAACTTGAGTCAGATGATGATAACTGTGAGTCATGATGGTGATAACGTGAGTATGATGGTGATAACTGTGAGTCATGATGGTGATAACTGTGAGTCATGATGGTGATAACTGTGTGTCATGATGATGATAACGTGAGTTATGATGGTGATAACCGTGAGTCATGATGGTGATAACTGTGAGTCATGATGGTGATAACTGTGGTCAGATGATGATAACTGTGAGTTATGATGGTGAAAACCCTGTGAGTCATGAGGGTGATAACTGTTCATGATTGATGATGTGCGATGATAAACTGTGAGTTATGATGGTATAACTGTGAGTCATGATGATGATAATGGTTATGAGGTGATAACTGTGAGTCATGATGGTGAAAACCCTGTGAGTCATGATGGTGATAACTGTGAGTTATGATGGTGATAACTGTGAGTCATGATGGTGATAACTGAGTGATGATGGTGATAACTTGGTCATGATGGATAACTGTATACAGTGGGATAACCGTGATCATGATGGTGATAACTGAGTATGATGTGATAACTGTGAGTCATGATGGTGATAACCGTGAGTCGCGATGGTGATAACTGTGAGTCATGATGGTGATAATGCGTGTCAATGATGATGATAACTGTGGTTATGATGGTGATAATGAAGTCCAATGGTGATAACCGAGTCATGATGGTGATAACTGTGAGTCATGATGGTGATAACTGTGACATAATGTATGATAACTGTGAGTTATGATGGTGATAACTGTGAAGCATGGGGGATGATAACTGAGTTATGATGGTATAACTTGAGTCATGATGAGATAACTGTAGTTATGATGGTGATAACTGTGAGTCATGATGGGATAACTGTATCATGATATTGATAACTGTAGTCATGATAGTATAACTGAGTCATGATGGTGAAACTGTGATCAGAGGGTGATAAATGTGAGTCATGGTGATAACTGTGAGTCATGATGGTGATAACTGTGAGTCATGATGGTGATAACTGTGAGTCATGATGGTGATAACTGTGTGTCATGATGGTGATAACTGTGTCGTGATAGTGATAACTGTGTCATGATGGTGATAACTGTGAGTCATGATGGTGATAACTGTGTCATGATGGTGATAACTGTGAGTCATGATGGTGATAACTGTGATTCATGATGGTGATAACTGTGTCATGATGGTGATAACTGTGAGTCATGATGGTGATAACTGTGTCATGATAGTGATAACTGTGAGTCATGATGGTGATAACTGTGAGTCATGATGGTGAAAACCCTGTAAAGTCATGATGGTGATAACTGTGGCATGATGGTGATAACTGTGAGTCATGATGGTGATAACTGAGTCATGATGGTGATAACTGTTAGTCATGATGGTGATAACTGTGAGTCATGATGGTGATAACTGTGAGTCATGATGGTGATAACTGTGTGTCATGATGGTGATAACTGTGTCATGATGGTGATAACTGTGAGTCATGATGGTGATAACTGAGTCATGATGGTGATAACTGTGAGTCATGATGGTGATAACTGTGTGTCATGATGGTGATAACTGTGAGTCATGAGAGATAACTGTGAGTCATGATGGTGATAACTGTGGTCATGATGTGATAACTGTGAGTCATGATGGTGATAACTGAGTCATGATGGTGATAACTGTGAGTCATGATGGTGATAACTGTGTCATGATGGTGATAACTGTGAGTCATGAGGGTGATAACTGTGAGTCATGAGGGAAATGAGTCAAATTAACTGAGTCATGATGGTGATAACTGTGAGTCATGATGGTGATAACTGTGGTCATGATGGTGATAACTGTGATGTCATGATGTGATAACTGTGAGTCATGATGGTGATAACTGTAGTAATGATGGTGATAACTTGAGTAATGATGGTGATAACTGTGAGTCATGATGGTGATAACTGTGTGTCATGATAGTGATAACTGTGAGTCATGATGGTGATAACTGAGTCATGATGGTGATAACTTTGCATGAGGTGCGTGATTGAGGTGATAACTGTGAGTCATGATGGTGATAACTGTGTTCATGATGGTGAGAACTGTGAGTCATGATGGTGATAACTGGTCATGATGGTGATAACTGTGAGTCATGATGGTGATAACTGTGTGCATGATAGTGATAACTGTGATTCATGATGGTGATAACTGTGAGTCATGATGGTGATAACTGTGAGTCATGATGGTGATAACTGTGTCATGATAGTGATAACTGTGAGTCATGATGGTGATAACTGTGAGTCATGATGGTGATAACTGTGAGTCATGATGGTGATAAATGTGAGTCATGATGGATAACGGTAAATATGATAACTGTGAGTCATGATGGTGATAACTGTGTCATGATGGTGATAAATGTGAGTCATGATAGTGATAACT
The DNA here is from genome assembly GCA_009830355.1 of Cherax destructor. Classification (NCBI taxonomy): domain Eukaryota; kingdom Metazoa; phylum Arthropoda; class Malacostraca; order Decapoda; family Parastacidae; genus Cherax; species Cherax destructor. Next base: position 254,971 of record WNWK01001491.1, on the reverse strand, counting down.
GTGAGTCATGAGGGTGATAACTGTGAGTCATGATGGTGATAACTGTGCGTCATGATGGTGATAACTGTGAGTCATGATTGTGATAACTGTGAGTCATTATAGTGATAACTGTGTGTCATGATCGTGATAACTGTGAGTCATGATGGTGATAACTGAGTCATGATGGTGATAACTGTGAGTCATGATGGTGATAACTGTGTGTCATGATGGTGATAACTGTGAGTCATGATGGTGATAACTGTGAGTCATGATGGTGATAACTGTGAGTCATGGTGGTGATAACTGTGAGTCATGATGGTGATAACTGTGAGTCATGATGGTGATAACTGTGAGTCATGATAATGATAACTGTGAGTCATGATGGTGATAACTGTGAGTCATGATGGTGAAAACCCCCCCCCCCCCCCCCCCCCCCCCCCCCCCCCCCCCCCCCCCCCCCCCCCCCCCCCCCCCCCCCCGGGGGGGGGGGGGGGGGGGGGGGGGGGGGGGGGGGGGGGGGGGGGGGGGGGGGGGGGGGGGGGGGGGGGGGGGGGGGGGGGGGGGGGGGGGGGGGGGGGGGGGGGGGGGGGGGGGGGGGGGGGGGGGGGGGGGGGGGGGGGGGGGGGGGGGGGGGGGGGGGGGGGGGGGGGGGGGGGGGGGGGGGGGGGGGGGGGGGGGGATAACTGTGAGTCATGATAGTGATAACTGTGAGTCATGATGGTGATAACTTTGAGTCATGATGGTGATAACTGTTCATGATGGTGATAACTGTGTCATGATAGTGATAACTGTGAGTCATGATGGTGATAACTGTGAGTAATGATGGTGATAACTGAGTAATGATGGTGATAACTGTGAGTCATGATGGTGATAACTGTGTGTCATGATAGTGATAACTGTGAGTCATGATGGTGATAACTGTGAGTCATGATGGTGATAACTGTGTGTCATGATGGTGATAACTGTGAGTCATGATGGTGATAACTGTGAGTCATGATGGTGATAACTGTGTGTCATGATGGTGAGAACTGTGAGTCATGATGGTGATAACTGAGTCATGATGGTGATAACTGTGAGTCATGATGGTGATAACTGTGTGTCATGATGGTGATAACTGTGATTCATGATGGTGATAACTGTGAGTCATGATGGTGATAACTGTGTGTCATGATGGTGATAACTGTGAGTCATGATAGTGATAACTGTGAGTCATGATGGTGATAACTGTGAGTCATGATGGTGATAACTGTGAGTCATGATGGTAATAACTGTGAGTCATGATGGTGATAACTGAGTCATAATATTGATAATTGTGAGTCGTGATGGTGATAACTGAGTCTTGATGGTGATAACTGTAAGTTATTATAGTGATAACTGTGAGTCTTGATGGTGATAACTGTGAGTCTTGATGGTGATAACTGTAAGTCATTATGGTGATAACTGTGAGTCGTGATGGTGATAACTGTGAGTCATGATGGTGATAACTGTGTGTAATGATGGTGATAACTGTGAGTCATTATGGTGATAACTGTGAGGTATGATGGTGATAACTGTGTGTCACGATGGTGATAACTGTGAGTCTTGATGGTGATAACTGTGAGTCTTGATGGTGATAACTGTGAGTCATGATGGTGACAACACTGCATGATGGTGATAACACTGCATGATGGTGACAACACTGCTTCATGATGGTGATAACACTACTACGTAATGGTGATAACACTGCATGATGGTGACAACACTGCTTCATGATGGTGAAGGAAGCAGGAGTCAAGAACAAGCACACAGGTGAGAGAGTCAGCAGCACCTTGTTAAAGCTTCTCAAACAAGCTAGTTGATCCAGGATTGTTGTGAGTTATCTGTGGAGGACGCACCCAACACTGCCTCTCTGGCCACCGCCGCCCTGTGTTATATACTCTCAAGTTCTCACCGGAACCTTGAGTTCCCAATGCTTCTCACTGTGTCACACTCTGACTGTTAATAGTTGGGACAACGAAAGCGACAGGAATCCGGATGGTACGTCCGGATTCCCTGACTCCTGTTGTTTGCCGTTAATTAATGGCAGCACTGTGTCATAGATCAGTGGTCAGTACTTAACAGTGATTCAGGATGCTGTTCTGACCTTAACCTTAATGATATAACTGAACGTAGCCAGACCCAACTCTGAGTCACGAATCATTGAACGGGGCCCTGAAAGACTGATGCTGAGTCATTTATGACAGTGCCTTGTTGTTAACCTTACTGATATAAGGGATCCCAGCTTGATGAAACTCGTGGAACAGCCTATTCTTCAAAGAGGGTAATCAGTTTTGCACGAATTGGCCTTCGTGCATTTCTGCTTGCTTGAAATTTCGTAGCAATTTTTAATATTTGTTGCATTTTAACCACTGATTCTCCACTTCCCTGTTTCTCCCTCTCTCTGTCCCGTCCCTGTCCCCCTCTCCTACATATACTGGCTCCCTCTCCCTCGTGTGTTAGTGTGACTTGTAAATGGTACAAGTCGGACCGAAATGTCGTCATTACCTGGAGTTTACCTGGAGAGGGTTTCGGGGGTCAACGCCCCCGCGGCTCGGTCTGAGACCAAGCCTATGTGCGGGTTATTTGTATATCAGTCAAGTTTGTCTTTCATCCATTTTTCGTTTAATTTCATTATAACAATAACTTATGTGCGGCAGTGCGAAGCGTATCACAAAATTTCGAGCATTTATTTTCACACGCAGGACAGGCTGTGTGACGAGCTGTGACGGGCTGTGTGACGGGCTGTGTGACGGGCTGTGTGACGGTCTGTGTGGAGGCACTATCACATGTCTTGTCACTGGCCGGCACCGGTTACGTAATATGACTGGCTAAGCCTGACTTCCTGTTCTGGTGGACACAAAGACGCATAAGCAATTGCGTGGCTGTCTCTGAGAGGACGTTAGAGACAGCAGTTGAGATGGTCTCAGAGTCGCTCAGACGATGGTCATAAATGTCTCTCCAAAAATAATCTTACAAGTCTATCAGCCATTCCTGTTAATGTATGAGACGACTTTAGCTGCTGCTGTTGTTTGTAAAAACTTGTACCCGGTCATTAATTGTTTGGCTGGGTTTTTTTTCGTATATATTTATTGGTTATAATTTTATTGGATATTAGAGCATAAATAGGTAACTGGGTGTTAGTCGACTGATGTGGGTCGCATTTTGGAGGAAAAAAATAACCTAATTTGCGGGAAATGCTCTGCATAACCAGGGGCTTTCTATATAGTATCTCATTGATGTCAGCTATGGGATGTATAAGTTGTATCATGTACTTGTAGAAATAAAGATATTATTATATTATTTTTTTTAAACATAAGAATGACGAAAAAATTCAGGAGGCCTATTAGCCCATGCTAGGCAGGCCTAACTCACACCAAATCATATACCCGTCCAACTCATCTGCAATAGCCAAACTAGCACTTACATATATTCTTTCCCAACCGCATTGCTACGAGTCATGTCTTAGATACTTTCAACAAATTATTTATATCATCTTTATTTATTTTTGTTCACTTCAATCTTAATACTCTATGTCTTTCCAAAAAGTGTAAATTTAGTGCGTTTAAGCTATCTTTTTATGAAAGGTTTCCGATACACTTTGCCATCCTTCCCTGTGTATTTTAAGCTCATTCATGTCCATCCTGTAATATGGAAACCAAAACTCAGCAGCGCAATCTAAATAAAGTCATACCAAAGATACATTATGTTGTAGTGTTTAATTTGAACTACTGTCACGTATCCTTCATGAAGCCTGGAATTCTATAAGCTTAATTTACGAGACTTATGCACTGTTGTTTTGCCTTTGTGCTATCCAGAACTCCTAAATTTCTTTTGTTTCCTAGGATTATACCCTTATATTTGAGAGCACTGAACTGTATTTATTATATTACTATCAATTGTTGCTGTACAGTAGCTCGGTGATTTATAGTGTATATGGATGCGTGCACGTTTTCACATATACACACAGCTGTGACTCGACCCCTGCAAACAAAATTAGGTGAGTACACACACACACCGGTCCTAGGACCGGTGTTGTTTCTGGTATTTGTGAACGATATGACGGAAGGAATAGACTCCGAAGTGTCCCTGTTTGCAGATGATGTGAAGTTGATGAGAAGAATTCAATCGGACGAGGACCAGGCAGAACTACAGAGGGATCTGGATAGGCTGCAGGACTGGTCCAGCAACTGGCTCCTGGGGTTCAACCCCACCAAGTGCAAAGTCTTACACTGGGGAAGGGAAAATAAGACCACAGACGGAGTACAGTCTAGGGGGCCAGAGCCTACAAACCTCAATCAAGGAAAAGGATCATGGTGTGAGTATAACACCGGGCACATCTCCTGAGGCGCACATCAACCAAATAACTGCTGCAGCATACGGGCGCCTAGCAAACCTAAGAACAGCATTCCGACATCTAAATAAGGAGTCATTCAGGACCCTGTTCACTGTGTACGTTAGGCCCATATTGGAATATGCCGCGCCAGTTTGGAACCCTCACCTAGCCAAGCATATAAGGAAACTAGAGAATGTGAAAAAAATTGCAACAAGACTAGTCCCAGAGCTAAGGGGTATGTCCTACGAGGAGAGGTTAAGGGAAATCGACTTGACGACGCTGGAAGACAGGAGAGATAGGGGGGATATGATAACGACATATAAAATACTGAGAGGAATCGACAAGGTGGACAGAGACAAAATGTTCCAGAGATGGGACACAGCAACAAGGGGTCACAGTTGGAAGTTGAAGACTCAGATGAACCACAGGGATGTTAGGAAGTATTTCTTCAATCACAGAGTTGTCAGGAAGTGAAAAACCCTGGGTAGTGATGTAGTGGAGTCAGGATCCATACACAGCTTTAAGAAGAGGTATGATAAAGCTCACGGAGCAGGAAGAGTGACCGGGTAGCGGCCAGTTGAAGAGGCGGGGTTAGGAGCTGTGAATCGACCCCCGCAACCACAACTAGGTAAGTACAACTAGGTGAGTGCACACACACACACACAACACATACAGCCCCGGTGGCCTGGTGGCTAAAGCTCTCGCTTCACGCACGGAGGGCCCGGGTTCAATTCCCGGCGGGACTGAAACATTTCGATGTGTTTCCTTACACACACACACACACACACATACAACAGGCCTAGTGTCTAATCGACATGTGCCTAGGACACAATGATAACTAACAAGCACACATCACATACGAAAGGCCCCTCGGAGCTAGTGATCACGTGGTCCTGAGCTTCGAATACGTACTATAGATACACGTGGAGAAGGAAGCAGGAAGGGCAGGACGAACGAAGCCAAACTACAAAAGAGGGGACTACACAGACATGAGGAACTTCCTGCAAGAGAATTGACAGGAAAATCAGTAAATGATATGATGGAATTTTGACAACAATATGCAAGGAAGCGGAGGAGAGGTTTGTACCCAAAGGGTAACAGAAACTTTGAGAAGGCCAAGACAAGCGCTTGGTTCACCCAAAGGTGTAGAGAGGCCAAAACTAAGTGCACTACAGAATGGAAGAAGTATAGAAGGCAAAGGATCCATGAAAATAAAGAGCATAGTCGAAGAGCCAAAAATGAATACGTACAGGTAAGAGGGAGGCCCAACGGCAATATGAAAATGACATAGCAGCGAAAGCCAAGTCAGGCCCGAAGCTGTTGTGCAGCCACGTCAGGAGGAAAACAACACTTAAGGACCAGGTAATCAGGCTGAGGAAGGAAGGAGGGGAGATCACAAGAAACGACCGAGAAGTATGTGAGAAGCTATACAAGAGGAGGCGGTGAATAAGCTGTTACGTAAATTAAATACCTCAAAGGCGATGGGGCCAGGTAACATCTCTCCATGGGTCCTGAGAGAGGGAGCAGAGAAGCTCTGTGTACCCCTAACAACAATCTTCAACATATCTATCAAAACAGGGCGACTACCTGAGATGTGAAAGACAGAAAATGTAGTCCCATTTTTTTAAGAAAGGAGACAGGCACACAACGTTAAACTACCGACCGGTGTCACTGATATATATAGTATGCAAAGTCATGGAAACGATTATCAGGAGAAGTGTTGAAGCACCTTGAAAGGAATGAGCTCATTCATGACAACCAGCATGATTTCAGGGAAAGGAAATCCTGTTTCACAAACCAGATGGAGTTCTACGACAAGGTTGCGGCAGTAAGACATGAGAGAGAGGGGTGGGTAGGTTGCGTTTTCTTGGAATGTATGAAGGCTTTTGACAAAGTTCCACACAAGAGATTAGTGCAAAAGCTAGAGAACCAGGCAGGTAAAACAGGGAAGGCACTGCAATGGATCAGAGAATACCTGACAGGGAGGCAACAACGAATCATGGTAAGTGATGAGGTGTTAGAGAGGGCGCCTGTGACGAGCAGGGTTCCACAGGGGTAAGTCTTAGGACCTGTGTCGTTTATGGTATATGTGAATGGCATGACGCAAGGAATAGACTGTCCCTGTTTGCAGACGATCTGAAGTTAATGAGGAGAATTCAGTCGCATGAAGACCAGGCTGGACTACAAAGGTATCTGGACAGGCTGGAAGCTTGGTCCAGCAACTGGCTCCTAGAGTTTAACCCCCACCAAGTGCAAAGTCATGAGGATCGGAGAGGGGCAAAGCAGATCGCGGACAGAGTACAGTTTAGGAGGCCAAAGACTGCAAACCTCACTCAGGAAGTAGGATCTGGGGGTGAGTATCATACCAAGCACATACCCTGAGGCTCACATCAACCAAATAACTGCTGCAGCATTTGGGGGACTAGCAAACCTAAAAATAGCATTCCGGCACATCAGTTAGGAATCATTCAGGACCCTGTACACAATGTATGTCAGGCCCATACTTGAGTATGCAGCACCAGTCTGGAACACACACCTAGTCAAGCACGTCAAGAAATTAGACAAAGTGCAAAGGTTTGCAACACGACCAGTCCCGGAGCAAAGGGGCATGTCCTACCAGGAGAGGTTAAGGGAAATCGACCTGACGACACTGGAGGACAGGAGAGAGAGGGGGGACGTTATAAAAACATATAAAATGCTGAGAGGAATTGACAAGGTGGACAGATAAAGCATGTTCCAAAGATGGGACACAGCCACAAGGGTTCACAATTGGAAGTTGAAGACTCAAACGAGTCACAGGGATGTTAGGAAGTATTTCTTCAGTCATAGAGTTGTCAGGAAATGGAATAGTCTGGAGAGTGATGTAATGGAGGCAGGATCCATACATAGCTTTAAGAAGAGGTACGACAAAGCTCATTGAGCAGGGAGAGAGTGGACCTAGTAGCGACCAGCGAAGAGGTGGGGGCCAGGAGCTGTGAATCGACCCCTGCAACCACAAATAGGTTAGTACAAATACGTGAGTATACACACACACACACACACACAGCTGTGACTCGACCCCTGCAAACAAAATTAGGTGAGTACACACTCACACACACACCAATAGCCAAGAATCAACTATTTTCTTGTGATATTTCGTGAACAGAACCGTACAGAACCAAGGTTCTAAGAATTAAAATGTGAGTTTTGGGAACAAATCAATTACTTCAGAAAATAAAATGTCATATGTGTATCTTCGTAAAAAAATCCTCTTGTAGCGTAAGTCCTGAATAAACTGTTATTTTTAAATCGATAATTCTTCTATGCATTATTACATTCTTAAAGAAGCGCTAAACAGGTAGGGGTCACATAGCAACTGTGAAATGGGAGGTAATCAAGACTCACGACATCGTAATAACACGAATGGAAACAAACCAGGGTACGGTTGGTGTTTGAACCCCACCCTGCGTCACCAGCAGCTACGCAATGCTACAAGAGCAGCAGCACGTAGACTGAGGGAAAGTTATCTCAAAGGAAGGTAGCGTGTTGACGCTAGCCTCTCCACTTCAGAATTCTGTTACTCCACTTCCAATATTGCATAGCTCCTGATGACGCACGGAGACCTGTGGAAGATCATGAGCTAAAGATATCCATCCCCCAATGGTTTGTCTTGCATTGTTAAGATGATTGTCTGCGACTATTTTTCCCTATACTCATATTTTAGTTATATCTTTATTAGGACTGAAGATATAATATCCACTCCTTTATAAAGTCCTGAACTCTACATAAGTGTCTTTTAACACATCTTGTTGATATCACCATTAATAACATTTAGTTTCAATTTATTAAACATTACCAAAAGCTCCAGTGGCGAAGTCCTTATATGACCAAGACCCGAGTCAGGCAACACTTGTCCTGTTTCCTGTCAGATCTTGCCTGACCTAACAACACCATTTACTTCCCGTACTCATACAGTTTATGGTCAGATTGAGACACTTATGCAACATATGTCGGTTTTCAAAACCATTTATCACATGGCCTAAAATGAAAATATTTCTTGTGGCCCTGACCACTCTCCTCTATTCACCTCCCCTAATAAAACCTGTTTGGCTAAACCTCACCTGTGACCTTTCCTGAACCTAACCTCACCTGTGACCTCTCCTAAACCTAACCTCACCTGTGACCTCTCCTAAACCTAACCTCACCTGTGACCTCTCCTGAACCTAACCTCACCTGTGACCTCTTCTGAACCTAACCTCTCTGTGTTAGTCTCCTTATGAGCAAGTGAACCTGTGGTTTCTTAAATACTTCTTGGACGAAACGTCTTACTGATGGTTGATGGGTAAAACAGTGTGTAATAATGGTAGAATTACCGACAATATGTTAGGTAAAAGGTCACATGTGAAACTATGCTCTTATGTTCTTATGACATGAGTAAATTTGCTGATGATACAAAAATAGGCCGTATGATTCATTCTGAGGAGGATACCAGTGAACTCCAGGAGGATTTGGACAAATTAATGTCTTGGTCTGAGAAGTGGCAGATGAAGTTCAATGTGGACAAGTGTAAGGTACTAGTCCTTGGTAATGAAAATATCCCTCGAATTTATAAACTAGGTGAAGTAGAGCTTGATCATACAGAATGTGAAAAAGACTTGGGAGTCATGGTAAGCAGGAATCTAAAGCCAAGACAACAGTGCCTAAGTGTGCGCAATAAGGCTAACAGATTACTAGGATTTATTTCAAGAAGTATAAGCAACAGAATTGAAAATTAGGTTGGGCAATTATTCTGTTAGTGGGATGGATTGTGAAGGACCTGCCTAGTATGGGCCAACAGGCCTGCTGCAGTGTTCCTCCTTTCTTATGTTCTTATGTTCTTCTTAATGACATATTTTATTACGGCAACGTTTCGCTCTCCAGGAACTTTCTTAAACCAATACAAACAATACTAGGACCCAGAGGGTATATATAGATAACAACATGAGGAAGAACATAAGCACTGGAGTAGGCCTACTTGCCCATGTTGTAGGTAGTAGTAGTAGAAGTAGTAATAGTAATAGTGGTAGTAATAGTAGTGGTAGAAGTAACAATAGTAGAATTAGTAATAATAGTAGCAGTAATAGTAGTAGTAATAGTATTAGTAATAATAATAGAAGTAATTGTTATAATATTAATAGTAGAAGTAGTAGTAGTAGTTATAGTAGTAGTAATAGTAGTAGTAGTTGTAGTAATACTAGTAGTAATTGTAGTAGTAGTAGTAGTAGTAGTGGTGGTAGTTGTAGTAATAGTAGTAGTAGTTGCAGTAGTAGTAGTTGTAATAGTAGTAGTTGTAGTAATAGTAGTAGTAGTAGTTGTAGTAATAGTAGTAGTAGTTGTAGTAATAGTAGTAGTAGTTGTAGTAATAGTAGTAGTAGTTTATAATAGAGTAGCAGTTAATAATAGTAAGTAGGGTATATAGTAGATAACAACAGTGAGTGAGTAATAGTAGTAGCAGCTTAGAATGAGTAGAGAGTCTAGTAATAGAGCAGTAGTTGTAGTAAGTAGTAGTAGTAGTAGTAATAGTAGAGTAGTGTAGTAATAGTAGTAGAGTTGAGTAATAATAGTAGAGTGTAGTAATAGTAGTAGTAGCTAGTAATAGTAGTAGTTAGTATTAGTAATATAGAGTATTTTGTAATAGTATAGAGTTGTAGTAATAGTAGTATGTAGTTAGTAGTAATAGTAGTAGTAGTTGTAGTAATACTAGTAGTAGTTGTAGTAAAGTAGTAGTAGTGTAGTAAAGTAGATAGTTGTAGTAATAGTAGTAGTAGTTGTAACAAGTAGTAGTAGTTGTAATAGTAGATAGTTGTAGTAATAGTAGTAGTAGTATGTAGTAATAGTAGTAGTAGTTGTAGTAATAGTAGTAGTAGTTGTAGTAATAGTAGTAGTAGTTGTAGTAATAGTAGTAGTAGTTGTAGTAATAGTAGTAGTAGTTGTAGTAATAGTAGTAGTAGTTGTAGTAATAGTAGTAGTAGTTGTAGTAATAGTAGTAGTAGTTGTAGTAATAGTAGTAGTAGTTGTAGTAATAGTAGTAGTAGTTGTAGTAATAGTAGTAGTAGTTGTAGTAATAGTAGTAGTAGTTGTAGTAATAGTAGTAGTAGTTGTAGTAATAGTAGTAGTAGTTGTAGTAATAGTAGTAGCAGAGAAGTATAAATGTCACATAATTGCACATGTATCCCTTTAGCTAACAACACACTATGTGTTAGTAACAACACACAGTGTGTTAGTAACAACACACAGTGTGTTAGTAACAACACAGTGTTATAACACACAGTGTGTTAGTAACAACACACAGTGTGTTAGTAACAACACACAGTGTGTTAGTAACAACACACAGTGTGTTAGTAACAACACAAAGTGTGTTAGTAACAACACAATATGTGTTAGTAACAACACAATGTGTTAGTAACAACACACAGTGTGTTAGTAACAACACACAGTGTGTTAGTAACAACACACAGTGTGTTAGTAACAACACACAGTGTGTTAGTAACAACACAATATGTGTTAGTAACAACACACAATGTGTTAGTAACAACACACAGTGTGTTAGTAACAACACACATTGTGTTAGTAACAACACACAGTGTGTTAGTAACAACACAGTGTGTTAGTAACAACACACTGTGTGTTAGTAACAACACACTGTGTGTTAGTAACAACACAATGTGTTAGTAACAACACACAGTGTGTTAGTAACAACACACAGTGTGTTAGTAACAACACACAGTGTGTTAGTAACAACACACAGTGTGTTAGTAACAACACACAGTGTGTTAGTAACAACACACAGTGTGTTAGTAACAACACACAGTGTGTTAGTAACAACACACAGTGTGTTAGTAACAACACACAGTGTGTTAGTAACAACACACAGTGTGTTAGTAACAACACAGTGTGTTAGTAACAACACAGTGTGTTAGTAACAACACAAGTGTGTTAGTAACAACACAGTGTGTTAGTAACAACACACAAGCACATCTCCCTCACCCACACAAAGACTTGTAGTTCCTTGGTGATGGTACTTCACAAGTGATGGTACTTCACAAGTGATGGTACTTCACAAGTGATGGTACTTCACAACAAGTGATAGTACTTCACAAGTGATGGTACTTCACAAGTGATGGTACTTCACAAGTGATGGTACTTCACAACAAGTGATGGTACTTCACAAGTGATGGTACTTCACAAGTGAGGTACTTCACAACAAGTGATGGTACTTCACAACAAGTGATGGTACTTCACAACAAGTGATGGTACTTCACAACAAGTAATGGTACTTCACAACAAGTGATGGTACTTCACAACAAGTGATGGTACTTCACAACAAGTGATGGTAGTTCACAACAAGTGATGGTACTTCACAACAAGTGATGGTACTTCACAACAAGTAATGGTACTTCACAACAAGTGATGGTACTTCACAACAATTGATGGTACTTCACAACAAGTGATGGTACTTCACAACAAGTGATGGTACTTCACAACAAGTGATGGTAGTTCACAACAAGTGATGGTACTTCACAACAAGTGATGGTACTTCACAACAAGTAATGGTACTTCACAACAAGTGATGGTACTTCACAACAAGTGATGGTACTTCACAACAAGTGATGGTAGTTCACAACAAGTAATGGTACTTCACAACAAGTGATGGTACTTCACAACAATTGATGGTACTTCACAACAAGTGATGGTACTTCACAAGTGATGGTACTTCACAACAAGTGATGGTACTTCACAGCAAGTGATGGTACTTCACAACAAGTGATGGTACTTCACAACAAGTGATGGTACTTCACAACAACTGATAGTACTTCACAACAAGGTATAGTACTTCACAACAAGTGATGGTACTTCACAACAAGTGATGGTACTTCACAACAAGTGATGGTACTTCACAACAAGTGATGGTACTTCACAATAAGTGATGGTACTTCACAAGTGATGGTACTTCACAACAAGTGATGGTACTTCACTACAAGTGATGGTACTTCACAACAAGTGATGGTACTTCACAATAAGTTATGGTACTTCACAACAAGTGATGGTACTTCACAACAAGTGATGGTACTTAACAAGTGATGGTACTTCACAACAAGTGATGGTACTTCACAACAAGTGATGGTACTTCACAACAAGTGATGGTACCTCACAACAAGTGATGGTACTTCACAACAAGTGATGGTACTTCACATGCTGGTACTTCACAACAAGTGATGGTACTTCACATGATGGTACTTCACAACAAGTGATGGTACTTCACTTGATGGTACTTCACAACAAGTGATGGTACTTCACATGATGGTACTTCACAACAAGTGAAGGTACTTCGCAATATCACTATAATAATTTACACAATCCCACCAGCATCTTATATACTAGAATGCTAAATTATGATGTTGAAATTTATTCGTACTGGTTAGGCCTAAATTTCAGGAGACAATTTAAAGTATTACATGCAGTTATACTACTGTTACTACCACTACTGCTGCTACTGTTGCTGCTACTACTGTTGCTACTAGTACTGTTGCTACTTCTACTATTGCTACTGCTACTAGTTTTATTGCTACTAGTACTGCTACTACTACTATTACTACTAGTACTGATACTACTACTAATATTGCTACTAGTGCTGCCTCTACTATTACTATTGCTACTACTACTACTATTGCTACTGGTACTGCTACTATTACTATTGCTACTACTACTATTGCTACTGGTACTGCTACTACTACTATTACTACTAGCACTGCTGGTACTACTACTGCTGCTGCTTGGTATAATTATTATTATTTTGGAAAGTCATGCAGCTTTTGATTTTCCAGACCGTTTAAACCCCCCTAAGTGGGGATGAAGAAGGGGGTACGAGCAGACACACTTGTGCCTACGCCCTGGTGCAACATTTCTTTATCCACTCTTAATTTGCAAGACTAATCTAGCAATGAAGCCTCCACATATTTAAGCTAAGTTGGAGTTAGATATAGGTTAATCTAGACTTAGTATTTACATCACCTCTCACAACCTACACAACTGTGAGTAGTAGGCACTTGTGCCATGAGTGCCATGAGTGCCCTCTGGCTAGGGAGCAACTGGCTCCTGCCTACCCAACCAGTCACACAAAACTATAGCAGGAGGACAAGTGAGTGCCCGAAACTCTGCCGAACTGTGCCGATTTATTAACAGCTTAGTATTAGGACACATTGCAACACAAATTAGATAACATTTCATGGCAATAAACGGCTATTTCAGTGCTATACCCGGCGATTGCACGTGACTCATATACAAGCACCTCAGATGTCCCAGTGGTTGTGCAGGTGTCCCAAACTCCACAAGTACCTAGAGTAACACTGGATGCGCGTTCTTTGTGCTTTTGGGGACGAGTGTGATAGGTCACATAAGAACATAAGAAAGAAGGAACACTGCAGCAGGCCTGTTGGCCCATTAACATCCCACTAACAAGATATTTTTTCAACCCAATCTTAAATGCTACCATATCCTCCAGCCCAACAGAGATTAACATATCTGCAACTGGCCCACCACAACTACCACATGTGTAAACTAGAGGTAAGAATTTAGGTGGACAATATTGGGATGGCAAGTTTCTGGGCTGAATTCCATAAATGACTTGATCGGATCACCAAGTAAATCAGTTGAATTAGTGAATTAGTTCTTATGCAGTGTTCCTCCTTTCTTATGTTCTTATGAGTGAGAGGGGTTGCACGTGAGTGGAACTTGCACATGAATAGAATTATCAAAGCTTATTGCTTGGGTAGCATTGAAAATTGAGTTGGGCAAATATTTTTAGTGGGATGGATTGTGAAGGATCTGCCTAGTATGGGCCAACAGGCCTGCTGCAGTGTTCCTCCTTTCTTATGTTCTTAATCAGTCATAACCCCACAGACACCCTGTATTCTACACTATTATTATTATCATTATTATTATTATTCAGAGGGAGGCATTAAACCTGCAGAGGTCGAATAGGATCTGGGGAATAGGAGGCAATCAAGTTTGATCAAGTGGAAAAGAGGATAACTCCAAATCTTAAGCACAAAAGTCCCTCTCCTGCATGACGGCACCTTCGTAGCGTCCTCTGGTCAGGCGCAGCGCATCAAGGCCGGGGATACGCCACGTACAACACTTGTTTTTATTGTCCTTGATCGTTTTCCTTGATGGTTTTCCTGTTCTTATTTTGATAACATTGTTGTTGTTATCGTTTTATGTTGTCACTTTCATCGTAGTTAGTGTTGTCATCGTTGTTAGTGTTGTCATCGTTGTTAGTGTTGTCATCGTTGTTAGTGCTGTCATCGTTGTTAGTGCTGTCATCGTTTTTAGTGTTGTCATTGTTATTAGTGTTGTCATCGTTGTTAGTGTTGTCATCGTTTTTAGTGTTGTCATTGTTATTAGTGTTGTCATCGTTGTTAGTGTTGTCATCGTTGTTAGTGTTGTCATCGTTGTTAGTGTTGTCATCGTTGTTAGTGTTGTCATCGTTGTTAGTGCTGTCATCGTTGTTAGTGCTGTCATTGTTGTTAGTGTTGTCATCGTTGTTAGTGTCGTCATCGTTGTTAGTGTTATCATCGTTGTTAGTGTTGTCATCGTTGTTAGTGTTGTCATCGTTGTTAGTGTTGTCATCGTTGTTAGTGTTGTCATCATTGTTAGTGCTGTCATTGTTGTTAGTGCTGTCATTGTTGTTAGTGCTGTCATCATTGTTAGTGCTGTCATTGTTGTTAGTGTTGTCATCATTGTTAGTGCTGTCATTGTTGTTAGTGTTGTCATTGTTGTTAGTGCTGTCATTGTTGTTAGTGCTGTCATTGTTGTTAGTGTTGTCATTGTTGTTAGTGTTGTCATCGTTGTTAGTGTTGTCATCGTTGTTAGTGTTGTCATTGTTGTTAGTGTTGTCATCGTTGTTAGTGCTGTCATTGTTGTTAGTGTTGTCATTGTTGTTAGTGTTGTCATCGTTGTTAGTGTTGTCATTGTTGTTAGTGTTGTCATTGTTGTTAGTGTTGTCATTGTTGTTAGTGTTGTCATCATTGTTAGTGCTGTCATTGTTGTTAGTGCTGTCATTGTTGTTAGTGCTGTCATTGTTGTTAGTGTTGTCATCGTTGTTAGTGTTGTCATCATTGTTAGTGCTGTCATTGTTGTTAGTGTTGTCATCATTGTTAGTGTTGTCATCGTTGTAAGTGTTGTCATCGTTGTTAGTGCTGTCATCGTTGTTAGTGTTGTCATTGTTGTCAGTGTTGTCATGTTGTTAGTGTCGTCATCGTTGTTAGTGCTGTCATTGTTGTTAGTGTTGTCATCGTTGTTAGTGTTGTCATTGTTGTTAGTGCTGTCATTGTTGTTAATGTTGTCATCGTTGTTAGTGTTGTCATCGTTGTTAATGTTGTCATTGTTGTTAATGTTGCCATCGTTGTTAGTGTTGTCATCGTTGGTAGTGCTGTCATTGTTGTTAGTGTTGTCATCGTTGTTAGTGTTGTCATCATTGTTAGTGCTGTCATTGTTGTTAGTGTTGTCATCATTGTTAGTGCTGTCATCGTTGTTAGTGTTGTCATTGTTGTTAGTGTTGTCATCGTTGTTAGTGTTGTCATCTTTGTTAATGTTGTCATCGTTGTTAGTGTTGTCATCGTTGTTAGTGTTGTCATCTTGTTGTTGTGTCATGTTGTTAGTGCTGTCATTGTTGTTAGTGCTGTCATTGTTGTTAGTGCTGTCATTGTTGTTAGTGTTGTCATTGTTGTTAGTGTTGTCATCGTTGTTAGTGTTGTCATCGTTGTTAGTGTTGTCATCGTTGTTAGTGTTGTCATCATTGTTAGTGTTGTCATTGTTGTTAGTGCTGTCATCGTTGTTAGTGTCATGTGTTATTCATCGTTGTTAGTGTTGTCATTGTTGTTAGTGCTGTCATCGTTGTTAGTGTTGGTTATTTCATCGTTTTTAGTGTTGTCATCGTTGTTAGTGCTGTCATTGTTGTTAGTGTTGTCATTGTTGTTAGTGTTGTCATCGTTGTTAGTGTTGTCATCGTTGTTAGTGCTGTCATCGTTGTTAGTGTTATCATCATTGTTAGTGCTGTCATTGTTGTTAGTGCTGTCATCGTTGTTAGTGCTGTCATCGTTGTTAGTGTTGTCATCGTTGTTTGTGTTGTCATCGTTGTTAGTGTTGTCATTGTTGTTAGTGTTGTCATCGTTGTTAGTGTTGTCATCGTTGTTAGTGTTGTCATCGTTGTTAGTGCTGTCATCGTTGTTAGTGCTGTCATCATTGTTAGTGCTGTCATTGTTGTTAGTGCTGTCATTGTTGTTAGTGCTGTCATCGTTGTTAGTGTTGTCATCGTTGTTAGTGTTGTCATCATTGTTAGTGCTGTCATTGTTGTTAGTGTTGTCATCATTGTTAGTGTTGTCATCGTTGTTAGTGTTGTCATCGTTGTTAGTGTTGTCATCGTTGTTAGTGTTGTCATCGTTGTTAGTGTTGTCATCGTTGTTAGTGTTGTCATCGTTGTTAGTGTTGTCATCGTTGTTAGTGTTGTCATCGTTGTTAGTATCGTCATCGTTGTTAGTGTTGTCATCGTTGTTAGTGTTGTCATCGTTGTTAGTGCTGTCATCGTTTTTAGTGTTGTCATTGTTATTAGTGTTGTCATCGTTGTTAGTGTTGTCATCGTTGTTAGTGTTGTCATCGTTGTTAGCGTCGTCGCCGTAGTGTCGTTAATGTTACAAAAGTGTCTTATTCATCAATTTGTATATTTTCTAAACTATTTACGTAATCAAGCCATACCACGGGTGGGGTTCGAACCCGCGGTCAGAGAGTCTCAAAACTCCAGACCGTCGCGTATGGTTTGGTCGCAATCGTGTCATTACGATTTCGTGAGTCATATTTACGTAATATCTGTTATAGAACATAAAGGCCCAACACCGTAACAAGATTATTACTACGAAGTGTGTTAGTTGCTCCTGGTATCTACTCTTTTTCATGGTAATCTTGTACTCTTCAATACTCTGGAGAAACTGGCCGCTCTCTTTCTGACAGAGTCAAAGAACACACAAAAAGTGTTACGCCACCAATAATGTTCTTGAGTCATGTTAGAGATCTCAGTCATCCTATTGACTGGTCCGCTGCTAAAACTGTCCACACTACTTCTAGCCTTCTCAGTCGCCGTCTTGTTGAGGCATCCCTTATACACAACTTTCATAATATGAATCTTAGTCCTGGCTTCAAATTTCAGAACACTCCCGACCTCTTATCCTTCCCTAATTTTTTCATTTTGGTCCATTAGCTCTACTGTAATGCTCCCTTATCTTGTCCTTAAACGTACCTCACTTATGTTACTACTACGACTACCACTCCACTACTACCACTACTATTGCCTCCCTTCACTACTCATCTTCCACCGATCTTCTTTGTATTGGTCTGATGAAGACACTGGCTGGCGAAACGTTCGCAGAATAAAGATATCCAAATGTTGCACCAGTGTCTTATTAATGATTTTGTTCTCGCTGTTGGTGTCAATGTTGATGTTGTCATTGATCGTGTTGCAAGTGATGCAATTCTTTTAAACTTCAGATGATTACAATGGCAGTTACTATTAGTATTTTATTATTATACACCTAGGTGGGGGAAGGGAGCTGGGGAAAGAGTGTGTGTGGGCCTGTATATGTGTGTGTGTGTGTGTGAGTCTGCGAGTGACACGTCATCTACAGTGCTCCACTACCTGGCCTGACCTGACTCACACCTGATCTACCAGTTAATGTATTCTGTGCTTCACCGTTATATTTATTATTATTACTGTTGTTTTTATAGCTATTATCATTAATATTATTATTATTATTATTAAAAGTAGTAGTAAGAGTAGTAGTAGTAGTATTAATAGTCTTTGAATCAACATTATTATTATATTTTTATTGTTTTATTAGTATTGTTAATGTTGTTCTTGTTAATAATAATAATGATAATAATAATATTTGTATTATTAATATTATTATTATTATTATTATTAATAATAATAATATCATCATTATTATTCACAACAAAGTCTTGATAAAGACACAAATGGTGAATAACGTGACTCTTTATTGACAACAATATTTAATACCATATCTATCTACAACAACGTCTTACCAATATAATCTACAACCTTTGCAAGACCAGTGTAATAAAGCAATAATAAGACAGCTATTGTTTCACACACACAGTGTTGTGAAGACAAAATTTGACAGTAAAAATTGTCTTAACCACAGTCGACCGTGAGCAAAGATTTACTTGGGTACATAAAAACACAAAAATGGAGAAACATTTCAGCAGGCCTACTCGCCCATGCTAAGCAGGTGGAAATTAGACCGACCCACACTCACATACACGACCACAAGATTAGTCTAACACTGCAGCTGGCCAAATGACCCCTTGTCAAGCAGGTCTAAATCTCAGCCACTCATGTACCTGTCCATTCTAGTTTTAACGTTATCCAGGTTTCAAGCTTCAGTAACTCTACTTCTAAGTTTGTTCCACATATTTACAACTCTCTTGCTAAACCAGTATCTTATTATACCCCATATAAATCTAAATTTCTCCAACTTGAATATATTGCTGCGAGTTCTATCTTGGTTGTATATTTTCAGCATATTATTTATAAACGATCACTGAAATTAATGTAAATCATGGAATCAATTAAATAAATATATTAAAGTTAATTAAACAGAAATATATATTATAAATGAAATACATGCATATGTACAGCTTAAATTAACATTATAATACGCATATAATAATGTGACGAGGTATATGTGGGGGAAACAACCAGATCTCTAGACATTAGGATCAAGGAACACAAAAATTCTTGCAACAATGATGACGGTAAAAACTCGTGTTCAACAAAGGGACGATGTTGGACACCTCATGAAATTCAGTGAGGCTAAACTAGTCATTAAGGAAGACGATTTAAGACAGCGAAAGTGTATTGAAGCTGCCCTAATTGCTGTCAGTAACACTATCTAAAATCTGGAAGTTACACTATTTCCAAATTGCTAATCAACAGGTTATTACCCATTCTGGAGACCACTGTAACATGATGTTGTGAGGGTCTTCTCAAAGCCAACAAGTCTCACCACAATTACTACTACTACTACTATTACCACTACTACTACCACTACTAGTATTACTACTACTATTACCACTACTAGTATTACTACTACTACTGCTACCACTATTACTACAACTACTAGTATTACTACTACTATAACTACTAGTATAACTGCTACTACAACTACTAGTATTACTACTACTACTACTGCTACCACTACTACTACAATTACTACTACTACTACTTCTACTACTACTACTACTACTACTACTAGTGCTACCCACGCGACACTCCACCTGACTCCTGCCACTATATATACTCGTGTCTTAGTTATCTCTGTATTAGGACTGAAGAAGCCACTCAGGGCGAAACGTTTCTTTTAAGAAATGTCCTGAATTGTACATAAGTGTCGCACCATTATAAAATGGCCTAATAATGGCCCTTCTTAATAGTCTTGAAACATTAAAGGTGCATGTCACCTGTTTACTGCAAGGAAAGAACATTCTAATTTCTAAACAACGTATCAAAACTAATTCTAATCATACAGTATATACAGTGAGAGACATACACCTCAGAGAGATACTGACGGGTGCCACCCACACTACCATACAATGAAAAAACTTCCCCTTATTTCTCCTGTTTTTCTCTTTGCAAACATTGCGTAGCCCCCGATGACGCACTGAGAAGCGTGAACCTACCTGAGCATAGGATTTCCATCACCGTGGCTTGTTTTGCATTGTTAAGATCGCCTGTACGAGACTGTTCAGCATATATATATATATATATATATATATATATATATATATATATATATATATATATATATATATATATATATATATATATTTGTATAAGTACCCATTGTACTTGACATAGCATAATGAATATTTACATAATAATTGTGAAGAAAATTCTCCAGTAAATGGGGTATCTCAGCCCGCCTCAGCCCTCTGAGGGACTTAGCCCTACCGGAAGGGGCTAATGGACTCTTCCTCGCAAACAACTTAATTGAACCCACATGTGTGTACCAGCGTCACGAGGCACGTTTTCCTCTCCTTGCTAGCTCTTGTGCAACTACAAGTGAGAGTTAAAATAGAGTAATTACTCTTTTCCCTTAGCAGGAAAATTAAGGATAAACCTGCAAACACTTGATCTTCAAGTTGGGACTATTATGAATTGTAGTCTATAGCTAGATAACAAGAAATCTACCATCTTGTATTGAATACTGTTGCGATGTGTAGCAAGAAAAGGTATAGAGCTGAACTCAGCAGTAATTTTGTGGGGAGGATGTACTGGTGGGCGCTTGGGCAGAGGACAAGCTAGGTTGAATTCAGACATGAGAGCGTGAACACGTCACAAGTCTCCCGCTGAGAATGAAGAAAATACTGACTTTGTGAGGTAAACTCTGAAATACTGTCAATCTCCACTAGGAAACTAGTGTTAAAAAGGAAACACAAGTGTATCATCCGCGGTATAATCCCGATGAGTGTAAAGTGGCGGTATACATTCAAGTGTTATGAACCAAGGGACAAGATATCACCCTATTGCGTGACGTATGACCAAGTGACTCCCTATCAACGAGTGAGGTCATAACTACACATCTGTAGCAGCTTACTCAAGACATCGATACCGGGGTCATACTTTTCCTACCACAAACTAGGGGAAATTGGGTTAGTTACAATACCCAGGTAAGTCCACACCTAAGCTGCAGCTGATAGTTAGTGGTGATATATGACTAGAATAACCAATAGACCCAGTCATGTGTGGGTGATTTCACCCAAACCAAGTGAGTACCAATAAGCGTTTCAGATAAGGAATGAAATGCTGAAATATACTCTCCTTTGGGGCAAATTGGTATTTAATACTTGTTACTATTATTATAATAATTATTAGAATAAGCTAAAACTTCAGGAGTCATATAAAGCCTTGGAAATGGGAGGCAATTTTATTTGAAGTTAAGCATGAGTAAGGGCAGCTGCAACTTTCTGGTATACAAGGTATTCGCCAGCCTCAAGGCGCCTCTCTTAAAGGAAGAACTTTCATTCAACGGCTCCACAGGAAATGATTAATGTTACGTCAGCTGTATCTTTAATTTCTGTCGGGATGGACGGGTAAGCCAGTGGAAGGCCTCGGTGACACGACCGATAACTACAGTTAAAGGGTTATCATATTAAGACCCGTGACGGGAGTGTCTTTTTCATATGAAAAAAACTGGAGTTAGCGGGTGATCATGACTTAAGACCTGTATCAGGTAAGCCCTCTTCATATGACCGAAATCTCCAGTTAGCAGTCTATCAAGACCCGTGTCAGGAAACACTTGTCTTATTCATATCGAATAAATTATCAGCTAAGAGACATTGTCAGAATGAAAATATCGTAGCCCATGGCTGCTGAGCACGGCTGGCACGCTATCTTTCGTAGCCCTTGGCTGCTGAGCACAGCTGGCACGCTCTCTTTCGTAGTAAATGGCTGCTGAGCACGGCTGGCACGCTAACTTTCGTAGCCCATGGCTGCTGAGCACAGCTGGCACGCTATCTTTCGTAGCCCATGGCTGCTGAGCACGGCTGGCACGCTATCTTTCGTAGCTCATGGCTGCTGAGCACGGCTGGCACGCTATCTTTCGTAGCCCATGGCTGCTGAGCACGGCTGGCACGCTCTCTTTCGTAGCCAATGGCTGCTGAGCACGGCTGGGACGCTATCTTTCGTAGCCCATGGCTGCTGAGCACGGCAGGGACGCTATCTTTCGTAGCCCATGGCTGCTGAGCACGGCTGGCACGCTATCTTTCGTAGCCCATGGCTGCTGAGCACAGCTGGCACGCTCTCTTTCGTAGCCAATGGCTGCTGAGCACGGCTGGCACGCTCTCTTTCGTAGCCAATGGCTGCTGAGCACATCTGGCACGCTCTCTTTCGTAGCCAATGGCTGCTGAGCACGGCTGGCACGCTATCTTTCGTAGCTCATGGCTGCTGAGCACGGCTGGCACGCTATCTTTCGTAGCCCATGGCTGCTGAGCACGGCTGGGACGCTATCTTTCGTAGCCCATGGCTGCTGAGCACAGCTGGCACGCTCTCTTTCGTAGCCAATGGCTGCTGAGCACGGCTGGCACGCTCTCTTTCGTAGCCCATGGCTGCTGAGCACGGCTGGGACGCGATCTTTCGTAGCCCATGGCTGCTGAGCACAGCTGGCACGCTCTCTTTCGTAGCCAATGGCTGCTGAGCACGGCTGGCACGCTCTCTTTCGTAGACAATGGCTGCTGAGCACATCTGGCACGCTATCTTTCGTAGCCCATGGCTGCTGAGCACTGCTGGCACGCTATCTTTCGTAACCCATGGCTGCTGAGCACAGCTGGCACGCTCTCTTTCGTAGCCCATGGCTGCTGAGCACAGCTGGCACGCTCTCTTTCGTAGCCAATGGCTGCTGAGCACGGCTGGCACGCTCTCTTTCGTAGCCAATGGCTACTGAGCACGGCTGGCACGCTCTCTTTCTTCCTGGAAGCAGTTTGGGCGTAATTCCTTCAGTGAGAGAGTAACGGGAGCCTTGATGCTCCTGAAGGACTCTTAATTCAAGGATCTGAAGGTATTCTCTCCCTCAGATCAAACATGGTGCTTTCTCATGCCCCAGGAGCTGTATAATAAATGAGCATTTAGCGCTTTTCATGTGAAATTAACAATAATAATATTTTTTATATTAATACATCAGCCGTTTCCCACCGATGCAAGGTGACCCGAAAAAGAAGAAACACTTTCATCATCATTCACTCCATCACCGTCTTTCCAGAGGCGTGCCTACACTACAGTCCAAAAACTGCAATATATCTCCACCCCTCTTTCAAATAATAAAAATTAATTTTAGTTACAAAATTGGAAATTGAAGACACAGGTGAGCTGCGCCCACTACTGAAAAAAGGTCAAGATAAATACTTGTTAAAAGAATTGTTAAGACACATCCTATATCATGGTGTTGTGGTGTCAGACAAGTATCGTCTTAGATACATCCTACATCATGGTGTTGTGGTGTCAGACAAGTATCGTCTTAGATACATCCTACATCATGGTGTTGTGGTGTCAGACAAGTATCGTCTTAGACACATCCTACATCATGGTGTTGTGGTGTCAGACAAGTATCGTCTTAGACACATCCTACATCATGGTGTTGTGGTGTCAGACAAGTATCGTCTTAGACACATCCTATATCATGGTGTTGTGGTGTCAGGACAATATCGTTTAGATTAATACATCAGCCTGTTTCCGACAAGATGCAAGTGACCCACACATGAGAAAGACTTTATACATCCTCATCAGGTTTGTCCAGACGTGCCTAACACATCCAAATCTGGCATATGGTCTCCACCTCTTTACAAATAATACAATAATGTTTAGTTCAACAATTGGATTTGAAGACACAGGTGGCTGCGCCATACTTGAAATTAATCAAGTATACTTGTTAGACAAGATGTTAGACACATCCTATATCATGGTGTTGTGGTGTCAGACAAGTATCGTCTTAGACACATCCTACATCATGGTGTTGTGGTGTCAGACAAGTATCGTCTTAGACACATCCTAAATATTACATGTGCAACATATGCAACACTCGGAGTCTTTAATGACGAAATATTTCGTCAATAAAGGCCTACCTGTGGCAGGCCTACCTGAAAGTTATGTGTGTGGCCAATTCGACAAAGTTGGGTGGTAGGTCTACCAGAAACAGTTGTATGGCAGGCCTACGTGAGAGTTATGTGCTGTTCCTGCTTAAGAGTTGTGTACTAAGCCTACCTGAGAGTTGTGTACTAAGCCTACCTGAGAGTTGTGTGCTAGGCCTACCTGAGAGTTGTGATAGGCCTACCTGACACAATTGTGTAGCAAGTCTACGCAACATAGTTTTGTGGCAGGTCTACCTTAAAATTACGTTGTAGGCCTTGCTGACACAATTAGGTCTCAGAGCTACCCGAGAGTTGAGTGGTAGGCCTTCCTGTCACATTTGTGACAGGGCTACCTGACACATTTATGGGCTAGGCCTACTTGAAAGTTGTGTGGAAGGCCTAACTCGTAGTAGTATGACAGGGGCGCCTGACACATATGTGATAGGCCTATCTTACAGCTTTTTATTAAGCCTAATTGTGTAACAAGCCTAGCTGACTCTAGTGTTGCAGTACTACTAAACAGTTATACGGCAGGCCTACCTGACACAATTGTGGAGCAGGCCTACCTGACACAATTGTGGAGCAGGCCTACCTAATGCAACTGTGTGCCAAGCCTACCTAACACCGTTGTTTATCTGGCAAAACTAACATATGTGTAGTAGGCCTGGCTGACAGTTATGCGGTAGGCCTACCTGGTGGGCATCTTGCAGGACTACCTGACATTTGTGTGGGAGGCCTACCTGAGAGTTGTGTGGCAGGCCTACCTGACACAGTGTGGCTCGCATAATTAATAGTTATGTGGCAGGCCTATCCGGAAGTTGTGCTAGGCCTACCTGAGAGTTTTATAGCAGGTCTACCTGACACAGTTGTGTAGTAGATCTAACATAGTTGAAGGGAAGACCAAATTAACAGTTGAGGCAGGCCTACCTGTCGCAATTTTGTGGCAGGCCTACCTGACGCAATTTTGTGGCAGGCGTACCTAACACAATTTTGTGGCAGGCCTACCTAACACAATTTTCTTGCTGGCCTACCTAACACAATTTTGTAACTGGCCTACCTAACACAATTTTGTGGCAGGTCTACCCTGACACAGATGTGTGTCAGACTTCTATGAGAATTGTGTGGAAAGCCTACTTGACTTGTGTGGTAGGTTTACATGACACAGTTGTGTAGTAGACCTACATGACACAGTTGTGGTAGGCTTACATGACACAATTGTGTGGTAGGCCTAGAAGACACAGTTGTGTGATTGGCCTACTTGATACAGTTGTGTGGTAGGCCTACTTGATACAGTTGTGTGGTAGGCCTACTTGATACAGTTGTGTGGTAGGCCTAC
Organism: Cherax destructor; assembly: GCA_009830355.1. Classification (NCBI taxonomy): domain Eukaryota; kingdom Metazoa; phylum Arthropoda; class Malacostraca; order Decapoda; family Parastacidae; genus Cherax; species Cherax destructor. Next base: position 229,595 of record WNWK01001491.1, on the reverse strand, counting down.
CTGACATAGCTTGTCTTGGCAGAAACAAATGACTGAAAATTGATGATAAGATGATCCATACAGCTGACCTCAAAACTTGAGGAGACGGCCGTAAAGGTACCGAGGTACAGGTACTGTAGTACAGCTACTGAGGTACAGATACTGAGGTACAGCTACTGAGGTACAGCTACTGAGGTACAAGAAATGAGAAACAGGTCTTGTGGAGCAGGTTTGAAGTGTTGGTTCCGAAATACAAGTTCTGTGATATATGTTTGTAGAATACCCACCCCACCACTTGTTGTTATACATTCTGGTATATCAGTCAAAGTATATCAGTGAGGTTACACATTAGCAGCACTAGCAAGGTGCCATACCGGAGTGAGGTTACACACTAACACCACTAGCAAGGTGCCATACCGGAGTGAGGTTACATACTAGCAGCACTTGCAAGGTGCCATACCGGAGTGAGGTTACATACTAGCAAGGTGCCATACCGGAGTGAGGTTACACACTAACACCACTAGCAAGGTGCCATACCGGAGTGGGTTACATACTAGCAGCACTTGCAAGGTGCCATACCGGAGTGAGGTTACATACTAGCAAGGTGCCATACCGGAGTGAGGTTACATACTAGCAGCAATAGCAAGATGCCATACCGGAGTGAGGTTACATACTAGCAGCAATAGCAAGGTGCCATACCGGAGTGGGTTACATACTAGCAGCACTAGCAAGGTGCCATACCGGAGTGAGGTTACACACTAGCAGCACTAGGAAGGTGCCATACCGAAGTGAGGTTATACACTAGCAGCACTAGCAAGATGCCATACCGGAGTGAGGTTACATACTAGCAGCAATAGCAAGGTGCCATACCGGAGTGGGTTACATACTAGCAGCACTTACAAGGTGCCATACCGGAGTGAGGTTACATACTAGCAAGGTGCCATACCGGAGTGAGGTTACATACTAGCAGCAATAGCAAGGTGCCATACCGGAGTGAGATTACATACTAGCAAGGTGCCATACCGGAGTGAGGTTACATACTAGCAAGGTGCCATACCGGAGTGAGGTTACATACTAGCAGCACTAGCAAGGTGCATGTCTAGGATAGGGAAGATACAATTGCTAATTCATAGCATTGGAAGCAGTACTGGAAGAGCTACTTCTTACTAACAGATAGAAAACAGCAAGACGGGACTAAAAGGATATATTTTCTGTTATAATTAGCAAGTCATCAAGCGGATTTCTTTGCTAATACATGTATTCTTCCGGTGGTCCTGGAGTTTCTTACTTATTAGTATTTGAATTAGGAGATGGTTTCCAGAAAGAGAATGCATTTGTCCTCAGGATACATTCTACAAGCCGACTTAGTCTCGTATAAATTTGTTCTGCTAGGTTAAGAGTGACAGGGGAAGCAGGAATCTTCAGTGTTCTCTCACCTAACTTGCAAACCATGACTTTTATACACCTCAATCATATTCTCCCTAATTCTACGCCTTTCTAGAGAGTGCAGATTCAGGGCCCTCAGTCTATCCTCATAGGGAATATTTCTGATACGTGGGATCAACTTTGTCATCCTCCTCTGTACGTTTTCCAGAGCATTTATATCCATTCTGTAATACGGTGACCAAAACTGTGCAGCATAATCTAAATTAGGCCTAACCAAAGATATATAGAGTTGAAGAACAACCTGAGGACTCCTATTATTTATACTTCTTGATATGAAGCCAAGGATTCTATTAGCTTTATTGCGAACACTTATGCACTGTTGTCTTGGTTTCAAATTACTGCTAACCAGAACTCCTAAATCCTTCTCGCAATCACAAGTATTAAGATCTACATTATTCAGGGCCCTCAGTCTATCCTCATAGGGAATATTTCTGATACGTGGGATCAACTTTGTCATCCTCCTCTGTACGTTTTCCAGAGCATTTATATCCATTCTGTAATACGGTGACCAAAACTGTGCAGCATAATCTAAATTAGGCCTAACCAAAGATATATAGAGTTGAAGAACAACCTGAGGACTCCTATTATTTATACTTCTTGATATGAAGCCAAGGATTCTATTAGCTTTATTGCGAACACTTATGCACTGTTGTCTTGGTTTCAAATTACTGCTAACCAGAACTCCTAAATCCTTCTCGCAATCACAAGTATTAAGATCTACATTATTCAGTTTATATGTGACATGGTTATTGTCCTGCCCAACATTTAGAACTTTGCATTTGTCGACATTAAACTGCATCTGCCACTTCTCCGACCACTGCATCAGTCTATTCAAATCATCCTTGAGTGCTCTAATGTCCTTATTAGAATGAACTGGACGGCCTATTTTGGTGTCATCAGCAAATTTGCTTATGTTGCTATTTATTCCCTCATCTATGTCGTTTATGTAAATTGTAAACAACAAGGGGCCCAAAACTGACCCCTGTGGGACACCGATTGAGACGTGCCCCCATTCTGATTTCTCCCCATTTATGCAAACTCTCTGCCGCCTATTTGTCAACCATGCCTCTACCCAGGAAAAAAATTCTCCTATTCCGTGTGTCTTAAGTTTCCTCAATAGCCTCTGATGTGGAACTTTATCGAAAGCCTTACCGAAGTCCATATACACAATATCATATTCATTACCATGATCTACCTCCTCAAACACCTTACAAGTGATGGTACTTCACAACAAGTGATGGTACTTCACGACAAGTGATGGTACTTCACAACAAGTGATGGTACTTCCCGACAAGTGATGGTACTTCACAAAAAAGTGATGGTACTTCACAACAAGTAACGGTACTTCATGACAAGTGATGGTACTTCACAACAAGTGATGGTGCTTCACAACAAGTGATGGTACTTCACAAGTGATGGTACTTCACAACAAGTGATGGTACTTCACAACAAGTGATGGTACTTCACAACAAGTAATGGTACTTCACGACAAGTGATGGTACTTCACAACAAGTGATGGTACTTCACAACAAGTAATGGTACTTCACGACAAGTGATGGTACTTCACAACAAGTGATGGTACTTCACAACAAGTGATGGTACTTCACAACAAGTGATGGTACTTCACAACAAGTGATGGTATTTCACAACAAGTGATGGTACTTCACAACAAGTAATGGTACTTCACGACAAGTGATGGTACTTCACAACAAGTGATGGTACTTCACAACAAGTGATGGTACTTCACAACAAGTGAAGGTACTTCACTACAAGTGATGGCACTTCACAACAAGTGATGGTACTTCACAAGTGATGGTACTTCACAACAAGTGATGGTACCTCACAACAAGTGATGGTACTTCACAGGTGATGGTACTTCACAACAAGTGATGGTACTTCACAACAAGTGATGGTACTTCACAAGTGATGGTACTTCACAACAAGTGATAGTACTTCACAACAAGTGATGGTACTTCACAACAAGTGATGGTACTTCACAACAAGTGATGGTACTTCACTATAAGTATGGTACTTCACAACAAATGATGGTACTTCACTACAAGTGATGGTACTTCACTACAAGTGATGGTACTTCACAAGTGATGGTACTTCACTACAAGTGATGGTACTTCACTACAAGTGATGGTACTTCACAAGTGATGGTACTTCACTACAAGTGATGGTACTTCACTACAAGTGATACTACTTCACAACAAGTGATGGTACTTCACTACAAGTGATGGTACTTCACGACAAGTGATGGTACTTCACTACAAGTGATGGTACTTCACGACAAGTGATGGTACTTCACTACAAGTGATGGTACTTCACTACAAGTGATGGTACTTCACAAGTGATGGTACTTCACTACAAGTGATGGTACTTCACAACAAGTGATGGTACTTCACGACAAGTGATGGTACTTCACGACAAGTGATGGTACTTCACGACAAGTGATGGTACTTCACGACAAGTGATGGTACTTCACGACACGTGATGGTACTTCACAACAAGTGATGGTACTTCACGACAAGTGATGGTACTTCACAACAAGTGATGGTACTTCACAACAAGTGATGGTACTTCACAACAAGTGATGGTACTTCACAACAAGTGATGGTACTTCACAACAAGTGATGGTACTTCACAACAAGTGATGGTACTTCACAACAAGTGATGGTACTTCACAACAAGTGATGGTACTTCACAACAAGACGACTTCTCCCAGCCCCGGCACTTCTCGTGCTGCCCCACAAACACCTCTCCTGTCCTGGCTACTCTTCAGGAATAATATGCATCGGGTTTCAGAACAAAATTCATCTAGTTCTCCACATAGTGATCATACTATATAGAAAGAGGTGGGATTCTGATGTATGAGGACAAGCAGTGGTGAACACTAAGGACTATAATGTGAACAAGCGTACTGACCAGCATACGCGAGTACCGGAAGCAATATAAATGAGCGAGTGACAATGCAAGGTATGCAATACCTGCAATGTTGGGGATGGTTGGACTACTGATACATGCATAGACTGAAGGCTTCGGGGATAGTTACTTCCAAAGACACTTGCAGGTGTCTGACAAGTGCTTCGATGTCTTACTGCTTAAATGAGACGGGGCAAGTTCCTATGATGACTCTAATACGATACACAGAAAGTTTACAAGCAAATGGTTAAATGTATTACGCTAAAATAGCCAACAGTGCAATTAACGAAGCGAATACAAAAATAAGCAAAACATTTAAGTAGACGTGATAACTTATAACGATAGGAGAGTCAGGAATAAAAGTAATAGTGCTCACTTTACTCACCAGACAAGCTCCAGTACTCACCTTACTCACCAGGCAATCTCCAGTACTCACTTTACTCACCAGGCAAGCTCCAGTACTCACCTTAGTCACAAGGCAAGCTCCAGTACTCACCTTACTCACCAAGCAAACTCCAGTACTCACTTTACTCACCAGGCAAGCTCCAGTGCTCACCTTACTCACCAGGCAATCTCCAGTACTCACATTACTCACCAGACAAGCTGCAGTACTCACCTTACTCACCAGACAAGCTCCAGTACTCACCTTACTCACCAGGTAATCTCCAGTACTCACTTTACTCACCAGGCAAGCTCCAGTACTCACCTTAGTCACCAGGCAAGCTCCAGTGCTCACCTTACTCACCAGGCAAGCTCCAGTACTCACCTTACTCACCAAGCAACTCCAGTCTCCCCTTTACTCACCAGGCAAGCTCCAGTGCTCACCTTACTCACCAGGCAATCTCCAGTACTCACATTACTCACCAGACAAGCTGCAGTACTCACCTTACTCACCAGACAAGCTCCAGTACTCACCTTATTCACCAGGCAATCTCCAGTACTCACCTTACTCACCAGGCAAGCTCCAGTGCTCACCTTACTCACCAGACAAGCTCCAGTACTCACCTTACTCACCAGGCAAGCTCCAGTGCTCACATTACTCACCAGACAAGCTGCAGTACTCACCTTATTCACCAGGCAAGCTCCAGTACTCACCTTACTCACCAGGCAAGCTCCAGTGCTCACCTTACTCACCAGGCAATCTCCAGTGCTCACCTTACTCACCAGGCATCTCCAGTACTCACCTTATTCACCAAGCAACCTCCAGTGCTCACCTTACTCACAAGGCAAGCTCCATTACTCACCTTATTCAGCAGGCAACCTCCAGTCCTCACCTTACTCACCAGGCAAGCTCCAGTACTCACCTTACTCACCAGGCAACCTCCAGTCCTCACCTTACTCACCAGGCAAGCTCCAGTACTCACCTTATTCACTAGGCAAGCTGCAGTTGTCCTCACCTGGGTTGTTAGGTTCTCTTGATACATGGCTGGATGATTTTGGTTGAATGTTGGAGATTTATTAGTTAAATATTTATAAATTATTGGTTGAAAACATTAAAGTTACCCATACTGGATGACAGAAGGAAAAGAGGAGATATGATAATCACATAAAAGATCTTTAAATGACGTGAAGGAATAGATAAAGATTTTTTTAGTAACTATAACAGGAATAACATGAGAGAATCATTGCAAATTGAGGAAAAAGTGGAGCGGAGAGGATAGTAGTAAAGTTTTTCTTCTTGAATAGAGTGATTGATCAATGTAATGCATTAAAGTGGAATTGGTTAGTGGTGCAACTATTGGAAATTTGATATAAAATATATGATGAGCAGAGTTGAGAACGGAACACCACGAGCATAACTGCTACTGTGCCTACATATAGGTAATTATCAATAAATAATTATAAAAAGGTAATTGCAAATAGGTAATTATAAAAATGTAATTACAAATATGCAAAGAAGACAAAAGAGAGTGAAAAATTATAAGGGAATAAGTCCGTTGAGTATACCTGGTAAAGTGTATGGTAGAGTTATTATTGAAAGAATTAAGAGTAAGACGGAGAGCAGGATAGCAGATGAACAAGGAGGCTTTTGGAAGGGTAGGGGGTGTGTAGACCAAGTGTTTACAGTGAAACATATAGGTGAACAGTATTTAGATAAGGGTAAAGAGGTTTTTGTGGCATTTATGGATTTTGAAAAGGCATATGATAGGGTAGATAGGGAGGCAATGTGGTAGATGTTGCAAATGTATGGAATAGGAGGTAGGTTATTGAAAGCGGTGAAAAGTTTTTACGAGGATAGTGAGGCTCAGGTTAGAGTATGTAGGCGAGAGGGAGATTATTTCCCAGTAAAAGTAGGCCTTAGACAGGGATGTGTGATGTCACCATGGTTGTTCAATATATTTATAGATGGAGTTGTAAGAGAAGTGAATGCTCGGGTGTTGGCAAGAGGTGTGGGTTTAAAAGATAAAGAATCTAACACAAAGTGGGAGTTGTCACAGTTGCTCTTTGCTGATGACACTGTGCTTTTGGGGGATTCTGAAGAGAAGTATTTTTTTATATTTTTATTAAAACATATATACAAAACATTGATATATGGAAATTTTGGCCCAAGAGCCAACAACAAAATTTTCCTATACCCAATTACACAAAGTAAACAGCAAGCAAACCCATAACAACAAAAAACAGACACTTGAACACTGAGCCTCGTCTACAAATAAGGCTACACAACTCTATTATAATATAATTGTTTTTAAACAAAATACACAATATATATATATTATTACACCATGTAAGGCAACACTTTTATATACTATTTAGGTACCATTGATAAACCACGGAAATACACATAAACAATGGATCCATCATCCTGAAAATACAACATACAGCGGCATGGTGAACTAATTACCTGCTGAGAGACCCCATCCCTTTTCCCCGTAGACATTTAAGAATAATAATATACTTCTAACATACAATTCAAGACAATTCTAGACAAATCCCTGACCGCCCATGTTATTTTGATCTGTCATATGTCCCAAGATAACATTGATCCATCCTCATTGGATAAGAATATGCCTCACTAAAGACGCCCCCCTCCCTTGAAAACTACCCAAGTACACATACAAAGCATATGTACATCATGAAACACATAACCTAACTGACAACATATATGGATAAACATATTTCGTTGATATCGTAATATATTGATATTACTCCGAATCACAAATGTTGGGACTTTATATCGTGATTAAACCATGTGTACAATACATCGACATATAAAACCTTGAGTCCTAAGGTTCTCATAACAAGCAGTATATCTCAATATCTCCGAGGTACTAGTGAACACAACATACTGTTAATGACATTCAATTGACCATTAATATATCTCACCAAAGGTAGCAAGGTACTATGAATTAATCAGGCACAAAAGAGCTCTAAACAACCATTACTATACAGAGGAGCTAAATAATACACACCTAGTATAGAAATTCAATAATACATAGAACCACTTCAAAAGGCTTATCGCATGTACATAACCCATTTCATAACAGCATAACCAACTTCCTTTGACATCAAAAATTCCAGGAAGGACTTGAATATTTTTTTTTTTATTATTAGGATGATTAAATTTTGCCACTGATATCTATAACATACACACACAGCATGACAATCAAAATTCACAATATGAACCATCACTGGCCTTTAAACACGTACCTATATCAACAATTAAAGTACAGGCTAAGGCCAAAATCTCCTCCGATCCACAGAGACAAGCCCCTGATGCATTTCCCCTGACATAACCCCCCCCACTCATTCACACACAATCCCACACATAACCTCCCCATCATGAGAACAGTTTTATCGTCATCCGTCACCCGAAACCCTTCCAACCCTACGCATGCACAACCACCTGTCAACCCGACCAAGTTGTATCCACACAACCAACATTCGCCAACCCCAACCCCACAAACACATTATACTCTAATTCCCTATCACTCAGAGGATCCAGCCCTTACCATTACCGCAACCCCAATAATTTCTCCACTGTCATGTCCTGGTACACCTCAGGGAACTCCTTTACCCACGCCCTCCCATATATCTCACTATTTCGTTTCGCCGTTCTGTAAAACCTCGCTGCCAAGGCCCTGATCCTGATGTCTCCCCTTACCCCTCGCATGGACCAGGCCATATGTATATAATCAGCAACCAGATACATTAATGCTCTCCTCACATCACTGTGGACACCCCCTATATCAAGACTCAGAACCCACTAAGTCATCAACCCCTCCCCCCCATCATGCGAATCACTCTACTAAACCATAACCTCAAATGACTCAGCTCCTCACAAAAGTAAACCGCATGATATGCGGTATCGCTACCCCACACCACTGACACGTCCCCTCCCCTATCAACCCCATATTAAACAGCACGACCCTTGATGCTAGTATCCCATGTAAAAATCTATACAGTGTGACCCTTACCTGTGATGACAAGTGCAACTTTCCAAAACTGGTCCAAACACTCCCCCAATCATACATTGGGAACACTGCCTCACTCAACACAGGGTCCAAACCCCTACCTCCCCCTCTCCCTACCCTTTCCAAGCGTCCCATCTTTACCCTAGACGGTTCCCTCACAGTCATCAGCACACGCAACATATCCTCACACAACCACAACTCCTTTCCACTCCACCATCTGCGTACCTCTTTCATAACCATCCCTACCCTTCTACCACCCACCCCAGCCTCCCCTACATACCTCTGCTTCACATACATCCCTATTATCATGCTTTGTAATGGCATTAACCCCATGCCACCTGCACGCTGCGGCGCCATCACCACCTCCTTGGATAACCAATGCTTGCCATATCCCCTGATATACCTAATAACTCTTTTTTGCAGCAGAAGCATGTCCTTCTCCACCAACGGATACACAACAGCCACATGCCACAATTTACTGTATATCAATATGTTTACAACCAAGACCCTTTGCAAGAGCGTGACATTCCCAGGCTTCCAACCATGCATCTTTCTCATCGCCGCCCCCACAACCGCCTCTGTATTCAGTTCTCTCGCTCTTCTCAAATTAGCACAGTACACCACACCGCATATCTTCAAAGTATCTACTATCGGCCATCCATACTCCTCCCCCAAGGCCCCTCCTACCCACAACCCCACCTCCAACAAATTGGACTTGGCTCTATTTACACTCAATCCAGTTGCCCTACCAAACACTCCTATTATTGTACCTACATTTCCCAGGCCCTCCCCACTTCCATACAAGGATTGTGGTATCATCCACGTAACCTATTATCCCTGTCTCACAACCGCACCCCCTCTCCCCCTACCTGACTCCCTCCCTTACCAGCCGGTAAAGGGGTCCTGCACACACACAAACAGGATTTGCAACAAGGGACAACCGTGTCCCAAACCCAGTCCCATATTCACCTCCCCACCAATCTTACCATTCACCTGGACATGCACACACGCACCCCTATTCAAAGTTGCAACCCACTTAATAATCCCCTAACTAAAACATATGCACCTTTCCAATCAACTGCTAGAACACCTCCCCCCTCCGCATTTTCAATAAAGTCCCTGATCCTAGTATGACTCGTCTGCACACATCTACCTGGGATCCCATATTGACCCAACTCTATCACTCCCCCTAAGACCCTATTTATTCTATTTGCTAATATGCACACAAAGATCTTATAATCAGCTCATAAGAGAGAGATAGCACAATAATTCTTAATAGTTGCCACATCCCCTCCCTTGGGCACTAACACCACAACCCCTATTTGCTGATCTCCCCCCATGTTTCCCTCCAGTTTCATCCAATTAAACACCTCCGTAAGGCATTCTCTCATGACGTTTCAATGCCGGATGTAAAAATCACTGGGGATCCGATCAATACCCGGCGCTTTCCTTACTTGCATCCCCTGAATGGCCTCCCAAACCTTCTCCTCAGTTATCACATTATCCATACAGTGCCTATCCTCCTCCCCTATTCTGTTCCTTATAGCCTCTAAAACTGCCTCCAGGGCCCCCTCATTTCCCCCACTACCAGACAAATACCCTTCAAACCACTTATCAACATAGCAACTAATACTTTCAGTCGATCTAAGAATCTGCCCCAATTTATAATCCCCTAACACTTCATGCACTCTTATGGACATTATTGTCATATTCCGCCGCTTCTGGAATTTACGCAAAACAGTCACAGATGGTCTATTACCCCATAGAACGTCCTCTACCCTCCCCCTGATCCTAAGCACATGAAACCTTTCACTCTGTACTTCATGCAACTGCTCTTTCACTCCCACCACTTCCGCCTGGTGATTCCCCGCCCCCCTCTCATACATTCGTAATTGATCTTCCAAATAACGTTGCAACCCAAACCTTAACTGACCATCAGTCCTTGCCTCTCTCCTAAAATAATCCAGAATTCCCTGTTTCGCCAGTCTATACCACCATCAAGTAATATCACCCTCTCTCTTCCCTTCCCTCCACAACACATCCCACCATTCCACAAATCTCGCACCACTATCATCACCATACAGAATCCTTACATTCATTTTCCAGTGGCTGGAATATGTTCTTATAACACCCGGCCACTCCAAATCTACTATTACACCCCTATGATCAGAAATACCAACATCCATGCTTTGCACACATACAACATTCATTGCCCTGGTCACATATATTCTATCCAGCCGTGCAGCATACTCTTTTTTACACATGAAGGTATGCTCAACCATCCATCCATCACCCTGTACCACATCCACCATACCTACTGCTCCCAACATCCCTCAGTAGTCCTAACACACAGCCGGCTCCCGGGGCTCAACATCCTTCCTTCGAATCACACAATTCCAGTGCCCGCTCACTACAGTTAGCACAGGCAGGCCATGCATATAATATACCAAGTGTTCCATGACAAAGTCCTTCACCTTTCTACAGGCTACTGCAGGCATATAATCTCCTGCAAAACACACCTTGACTTCACCCCAAAACCCGTCGACCCTCACAATTCGCCCCCCTCCCCCCTCTTCCCATGTCAAATGGCGAAAAGGGCTGGATCCCCTGATACCTATTGCAACCCCTCCCTTGAAGTGTTCCGAGCTCCCATCAAACACCTGAAATCCATGCAAATGTAAGTCATACCCACACCGGTAATTATACTCCTGAATAAAAACTAAATCAACTTTCATTCACATTAACGTAACTTCTACCCATTTCCTTTTGACCTCAGTTTTGAGGCCATTAGCGTTCATCGTAAGGCACCTGAAGGCTGCATCGGGGCTTCCCTCTGTGTCTCTGCAATTTCTGTACATTGGCTTTTATCACTTTTATCACTTTTATCACAGGCCTTATCACTCATCCTGTCAATATGCTTTTTACCTTCCTGACACGTTTCCCTATGCCTACTCCCCCCTTAACACCCCTAGCCACCTCCACCCATGTCTTCTTTGCCCTTTGGGCAGAAGTAAGAACATCATCCCCTTTGGAACCGCTGGGCCGCTTCCATGAGGTCTCAGATGTCTCCACACCATCATCATTCTGAGAATGATGAATCTTAACACTCACAACCCCCACAGACGGGGGCGCCTCCCCCACAACCCCAATCACACTGCCCAAAATCACTCATCACTGAGTTCACCTGCTCCACTTCACCCATCTCCACATCACCCATACACTCCTCATTCTGAGGTAACATAATCAATGCCTAAACCACATCTATAAATCCAGCAAGCGTCCTGGAGATCCTCCAACAACAGCTCATTTATACCCAATCCCATATCCATTGATCCAGGGATCTCCTTACGTACATCATCGCCGTGCCCCTCCATGTCCGTGGGCAGGGTACAGGCACGGTCCTCATCATTCTCCACTTCGCTCCACTTGGCCGAAGGCACCATGCCCACGTCCCCTCACGTCCTTTCCATATCTTCACCCTTCCTCTCATTGGCAGTTCATCGATAGGACTGTTGATTTGTCCGATGACTGCAATCCCTCGCCATATGCCCAGTTGAGCCGCATATGTGACACGTACATACCTGTCCGGCATAGGTAACGTATACCTGGTCCAGAACTCTTCCATAACAACATATAATGGGATTTGACTCCTCAAGGTCATTTTAAGCTTGTATGAACCTTCCGGAAATCCGGCGTATAGACCCTGGGTCCATCACCCTAGTGCCCTCAAAGGGCACGTTACAAATTCGTACCCACGAGTAAAACCTCGAGACATCCTTTAAGACCACATCCACAGCCGGTGTGACCTCCATACGTCGATCCTGGTACCGCTCCACAACACGGTCGTATACACTAGTAGACAAGAGTTTCACAAATATCCGGGATACACCATTTAGAGATATCCCATATAATTCTTCATTCTGTATCCCATAAATGTCTCGGATAACGGTTGGCAGTAGGATATCAACATTGCTGGGATATATGGCTTCTTTCACAAGCTCGATGCAGACCGTGTTTACCCTTCTCCTGCTACGCTCCGCCATCTTGTGAAAATAAAGTAGTTCCACAAGTTGACACTAGGGACCAGCTCAGATACACCCTCCCTCTATGAGAGCTGAACTGGGACTGTGGATGAGTTTGGTAGGGTATGTAAAAGAAGAAAATTAAAAGTGAATATGGGAAAGAGTAAGGTGATGAGGATAACAAAAATATGTAATGATAAATTGGATATCAGATTGGAGGGAGAGAGTATGGAGGAGGTGAATGTATTCAGATATTTAGGATATTTTGTGGGAGGGGCTTGGACTTCCAGCAAGCATGCGTGAGCATGTTAGATAGGAGCGAATGGAGACAAATGATTTTTAGGACTTGACGTGCTGTTGGAGTGTGAGCAAGGTAACATTTATGAAGGGATTCAGGGAAACCAGCAGGCCGGACTTGATGTCCTGGAGATGGGAAGTACAGTGCCGGCACTCTGAAGGAGGGGTGTTAATGTTGCAGTGTTGTAGCTGTAGTGTAACCACGCCTCTGACAAGACCAAGACAGTGATGGAGTGAATGATGATGAAAGTTTTTCTTTTTTTGGCCACTCTGCCTTGGTGGGAAACGGCCGACGTGTCAATAAAAATAATAGGTAATTTAAAATTGGTAATTACACACACAGCATTCCCCTACGAATATAATAATGACCTATGTCAGTATCTAGTAGGTAAATGGTTAGCCAGATCTGGGGATCCCTATAATCTACCATTACTCACCATCATCCACCATTACCCATCACCATCCACCATTACCAACAATTACGTAATGCTGAGCGTCACCTACCATCACTCGCCTCTGATTCCCTGAATCACAAGTACTGTATGGTAAACATTACTTCCCGATTACTAACATTTTTCATCAACAAACTTTAAATGGACTTTATAATTTTCTGCGATATTTTTCTGATAGTAATTATAAAATTAGCATGGCAATAAAGGAAAATCAACAGGTATTTGTTAAGACTGGAGGATAATGCGAGAGGTAAACACCAGAAAGTCAATTTTCATAAAGCGCGAGGTGTATGAGACAGTGTATATACTGTCTCAGTATATCCACACAGAGTTTATTTTAATCCCTATTCTAGGGATTAACAGGTTACATGCAGCCTTAATGACCCCTCTTGCAGTCGATAGTTTGTAAACACCATTCACCAGCCCTCCAACCAGTGAGTCAGTAGCTGTCAAGAAGAGAGTTGTACATGTCAGTGGTGCTACTGACAGTGACCCTCGCAGTGTGTGTTATTTAAATGTTTGTAGGGATTATGTACGAGTCATTGTGTTTGTTTGCGTGTGTAGCCCTTGATAACAGCCGCAGTGGATTGTCTTTGTGATGAGAAACACACAAATATTACCTAGAGCTCTCGACACAGGTTTCATGAAGTTTTAAGTGTTTCAAACACTCGCATTGACCAGAAAACTAAAAGATGGACTGAAAAAAACAAATTAATTTATTGGAACTTAGGTGTTATTTCACCGAGATCATCACTTTCTTCCTGCCACTCACCTGGGGTTGTATCACCCCTACGGTCCAGCGCTTCCAGATTATAATGATAATCTTCTATTTATCGGTGAGTGTTGGTTTGATGCTTGTTCATGAAAGACACTGAAGTCAATATTCACTTTAGCTGTTTTTTTTTTTAATTTCGTAATTTATTTAATATGTGGTTGAACAATAGAGGGAGTATGTATTTCTTTTTTCTCCTTTTCTTTCTCTTTACCTCTCACTTTCCCTATTTTCACTTTCCCTATTTTTCACTTTCCCTATTTCTCACTTTCCCTATTTCTCACTTTCCCTATTTCTTACTTTCCCTATTTCTTTCTCACTATCCCTATTTCTCTATTTCTCACTTTCCCTATTTCTCTATTTCTCACTTTCCCTATTTCTCTATTTCTCACTTTCCCTATTTCTCTATTTCTCACTTTCCCTATTTCTCTATTTCTCACTTTCCCTATTTCTCTATTTCTCACTTTCCCTATTTCTCTATTTCTCACTTTCCCTATTTCTCTATTTCTCACTTTCCCTATTTCTCTATTTCTCACTTTCCCTATTTCTCTATTTCTCACTTTCCCTATTTCTCTATTTCTCACTTTCCCTATTTCTCATTTCTCACTTTCCCTATTTCTCTATTTCTCACTTTCCCTATTTCTCTATTTCTCACTTTCCTATTTCTCTATTTCTCACTTTCCCTATTTCTCTATTTCTCACTTTCCCTATTTCTCTATTTCTCACTTTCCCTATTTCTCTATTTCTCACTTTCCCTATTTCTCTATTTCTCACTTTCCCTATTTCTCTATTTCTCACTTTCCCTATTTCTCTATTTCTCACTTTCCCTATTTCTCTATTTCTCACTTTCCATATTTCTCACTTTCCCTATTTCTCTATTTCCCTATTTCTCTATTTCTCACTTTCCCTATTTCTATTTCTCACTTTCCCTATTTCTATTTCTCACTTTCCCTATTTCTATTTCTCACTTTCCCTATTTCTATTTCTCACTTTCCTATTTCTATTTCTCACTTTCCCTATTTCTATTTCTTTCCCTATTTCTATTTCTTTCCCTATTTCTATTTCTTTCCCTATTTCTATTTCTTCTATTCTATTTCCTATTTCTACTTTCCTATTTCATCTTATTTCCTATTTCTATTTCTCTATTTCCCTATTTCTCACTTTCCCTATTTGTCTCTATTTCTCTTTCTCTATTTCCATATTTCTTCTATTTCTCTCTCTATTTTTTTACACAGGGTTAGGTTAGGATCCCTAACTTTATTAACAAAATATTTACAAGTTAAGGATTCCTAACTTTATTAACAAGCTAAGAGCTGTTACCTACATCAGCTCATTTGAAAGCATTTTTATTGTTGTAGGGAACAGGATGAAGTTGGAGCCATCTGTGGGCCAGCATTTTCATTTGATCAACTTACTTTATCTCGTTGACTTCATAATGCTGTACGAATGTGTCAGACTCGAGTCATCATGGGATTAAATGGTCTCAGATGAAGTGATGTTCTGGAGAAGGTTACAGCCAGAGTAAGTTGCTGCTTGCTCAGTTATCGCTGTACTAGGAGTTTAGCCAAGTGTGGTACTTTGACATAACAGTACAACCGCTCACATCCATCTTGTGTTGAAGGCTTTGCTGAAATGGCAGATCTATACAGGCTGGGTCCAGGCGAGAGATGAGTAGTCTTGCTCTATTCTCTACTCTGCCAAGAAGTCGAAGATGAGACGGGGGGAAGGGGGGTTAAGGACAGGCAACCCAAGAAAGTATAGCATATTCAAGGTGTGAGCGTACTTGTGCCTCGTACAGAATTTTGCAACCTCTACTGTCGAGCAGATGTGAGATACGGGGAAGTGCTGTAAGCTTCCTTGCCGCCTTGTTTGCAAGATTTGCAACGTGGTTCTTCATGGTCAGTTTGGAGTCAGTTTTCACCGTTTGCATGTGCATGGGATTCTTGGATGACATGGAGGCCATTGAAGAAGGTATTCCATAAAAATGGCCAAAGCACGCTTCCATGTGGAACACTTGTCCCATTATGATGTCTTGTTGACTCTGCCCCATTGAGAACATAGTGTAGAGCCTGCAATTCACAGTTCTTGAAGTTTTGTCAAGAGTCCTTGGTGCCATACTCGGTCGAAAGCACCAGCAATGTCCAGTGCTATCACACAGCTGACTTTGGATTCGTCCAATGACTGGTGCCATTTAGTGGAGAGGTTTAACAACAGATCAGCAGAGTGACCTTTTCTGAAGCCATATTGTCGGTCACAAAGAAGTGAGTGATATTGTCTCAAGGATCTTGCCAGTAATTGAGAGGAGTGACACTGGTCTGTAGTTGCTGATTTCTGTTCTGCTCTTCTTTTTGTGAACAGGGAGTACATTTGCCCCTTTCCACAGAGAATACCATTTTCACTGTGCTATGCAGTGCTGAAAGATGCGAGTTAGAGGTGCTGCTAGCTGGTCTGCACATCTAATCGGCAATCTTGGGCTCAACTTGTCTGGGCCCACAGCCTTTTCTTGGTCCTGCGATTTAAGAAGAAAATGCACCTTCTGAATTGTCACCACTGACAGCTTTGACACAGTTTTTACAGCTAGCCAAAGAGGGTCCCTTGCTGGATCAGGAACTTGCATCTTGGCCGCAAAGTGTTCGGCAAAGAGGTCAGCTTTCCCCTGACTGCTGGTAGACGTGGTCCCATCCTGTCGATTTAGAGGTGGAATAAGTTCATCAAGCAGATAACCTTGTCTGTCCTTGACCAAGGACCACCAGGTTTTGGAACCCACTCTACCTGATGCCAGCTTTCTTGTTGTGTCCACCTCCCATTTAGAGATGGCCCACTTTTGAACTTCACCCATATGCCTACAGGTTTGTCTGTGCAGGTTCCTGTTATAGGTAGTAGGATGTCTCTTATACCTTCGCCAGGCCTTGTACTTAGCAGTAGCAGCCTCTCTACAAGGAAAGCCGAGCTAAGGCTGATCTGTAGGCCTCGTCACATACTGCCGGTGAGGGATGTGTTCTTGTTGTCACTTGGTTGTCAACATCCCCTTGGAGAAGAGCATTCCAAATGAGCTCGGAGCAAAGTGCTGGCCAGTTTCCTCTTTCCCACAGCCAGGTTGTACGTGTGGACTCCTCACCTCGTTTTGTTGGGATTTAAGTGTCGTAAAGGCAGCCTTGTGGTCGGAAGATCCAACACAGCCGAGGGGTTGACAAGTGACTGTACCTTCTGCCAGATCACTCACTACTGGGTCAAGGGAGGAGCCAGAGATGTGAGTGGGGAAATCAACAAAGTTTCTCATGTCAAACACTGCAAGAAGGTCATCAAAGTCCCTCTGTATAAGATGTATTTTGACATTTGTGTTGGAGCAGAAGGGAGTCCACTCTCTCTCTCTCTCTCTCTCTCTCTCTCTGAAATTTAGAAGTGACATGTCACGCATAGATTAAATTCCTCACAAATTCTATTAATTATACACGAATCTAACTTGTATAACCTTGAAGTAATATTTATATTAAAATCAATACTATTTTTTATGAAACTTGATTCAATTATATTTCTCTAAACCATGGACTTGCTTAATACAACTTTCTCGGCAATTGGAAAAACAATTGGATGGTTAAAATCTCACGCATAAATAAACAGAGCATTAGACAATTGTCTGGTTCAAATGTTATATGTATTGTGATGTAATATTAGTTCAAGACTTTTTTCCAGTTTGACAGTAATAAATTTTTATGCATTTTATATATGGTCGTACGCGAAGAATTCAGGGAAGATTAGGACCCTGAGGGGTGAGAGTAAGTCTCAGTCGTCCCTCAATTTCTGTGGTTTCGTTTCTAGGAGTATAGTGTAATACATTACTAATAGTACTAAGACCATTCAGTTACAACTGCATAAGGTACAAGCACACAAGTTTAGGTGACTGCAACTTGGTGATTTCAACTAGATTTAGGTGGTTACATCTCTAAAGGGCTAGGCAGGGGGATCTGCTATGTACTACCACTGAGTCCTAATGATGAGAAACACTCAAGGGTTAACAAAATTTCTCGAAATATACAAGCACAGGTGACTGCAATTATCGTACATAGCATCATATACGAGTCGCATAGGATCATCTAGGACCACAATGGAACTAAGTCACTGGCTTTTTTTGGGGATATCCTAGGTAATCTACACATGTGCTGCTATGTATGATAACATATGAAACTGTATTTATGTGTACCTAAACATGAATAAACTTACAAACCTAGGAATGTCAGGGAAAGAGGCTTGTTACCACGGGGGTCGTAACAAGGGAAGACACTCAGAGTTGTCTACCAGGACCGTGGCTTGGTAGGCAACTCTGTGCTTTCGAAAGAAGTAATGAAAGGGCTTGGAATTTCCTAATTTTTTCAAAGTGGTTGTTCGGCGCGCTCATATGAGACATATATATATATATATATAATATATATATATATATATATATATATATATATATATATATATATTATATACATACACACGTTATTGATAGTGTATACAGTGGGAAGCAATGATGTTTATACCGTGAGATGGCATCAGTGTAGATGTTGATAAGGGGAGGCAACGCCAGTGTTAATAGGAAGCAACGCTAGCGTTTACAGTAGGAAGCAACGCTAGTGTTTACAGTAGGAAGCAACGCTAGCGTTTACAGTAGGAAGCGACGCTAGGTTTACAGTGAAGCGACGCTAGTGTTAGTGGGCAACATGACAGTAGGAAGCGACGCTAGTGTTAAGTAACGCTAGTTTAAGGAAGCAACGCTAGTGTTTACAGTAGGAAGCAACGCTAGCGTTTACAGTAGGAAGCGACGCTAGTGTTTACGGGCGACGCTAGTGTTTACAGGAAGCACCTAGGTTTACAGTAGGAAGCGACGCTAGTGTTTACAGTAGGAAGCGACGCTAGTGTTTACTAGGAAGCAACGCTAGCGTTTACAGTAGGAAGCACGCTAGTGTTTACAGTAGAAGCAACGCTAGCGTTTACAGTAGGAAGCACGCTATGTTTACGTAGGAAGCGACGCTAGTGTTTACAGTAGGAAGCGACGCTAGTGTTTAAGTAGAAGCGACGCTAGTGTTTACAGTAGGAAGCAACGCTAGTGTTTACAGTAGGAAGCGACGCTAGTGTTTACAGTAGGAAGCAACGCTAGTGTTTACAGTAGGAAGCGACGCTAGTGTTTACAGTAGGAAGCGACGCTAGTGTTTATAGTAGGAAGCAACGCTAGGTTTACAGTAGGAAGCAACGCTAGCGTTGTACAGAGGAAGCAACGCTAGGTTTATAGTAGGAAGCGACGCTAGTGTTTACAGTAGGAAGCAACGCTAGTGTTTACAGTGGAAGCAGCTATGTTTACAGTAGGAAGCAACGCTAGTGTTTACAGTAGGAAGCGACGCTAGTGTTTACAGTAGGAAGCAACGCTAGTGTTTACAGTAGGAAGCGACGCTAGTGTTTACAGTAGGAAGCAACGCTAGCGTTTACAGTAGGAAGCGACGCTAGTGTTTATAGTAGGAAGCAACGCTAGTGTTTACAGTAGGAAGCAACGCTAGTGTTTACAGTAGGAAGCAACGCTAGTGTTTACAGTAGGAAGCGACGTGACTCGACACTCGGGAAGTGAAACTGTACAGGAAGCCAGCTACTCTGACCTTCAACTTCTCCCTATAACCTCCCTGTCACCCAGGCTCATAACCTCCTGCACACCAGGTCCTATAACTCCCTGCACACCCAGGTTTCTATAACTCCTGCACACTAGGCTCCCAAAACCCTCCCTGCCACCAGGTTTCTATAACCCCCCTGCTACACCCAGGCACCTATAACCTTCCTGCAAGCCAGGCTCCCTATAACCTCCTACCAGGTCTCTATAACTCCTGCCAGCAGGCTCCTAACCCTCCTGCCACCTGTGTCCTATAACCTCTGCACACCCAGGCTCCCTATAACCTTCGAACCGGTCCTATAACCCTCTCAACAGATCCTATAACTCACACAGGCTCCTATAACCTCCCGCTACACCAGGTCCTATAACCTCCCCGCTACACCCAGGCTCTCTATAACCTCCCCGCTACACCCAGGCACCCTATAACCCCTGCTCACCAGGCTCCTATAACCTCTCCTGCCACCCAGGCTTCTATAACCTCCTGCCACACCAGGCTCCCTATCAACTCCTGCCACACCAGGCTTCTATAACCTCCTGCACCTAGGACTTTAACCTCCTCTACAGCCAGGCCTATAACCTCCGACACCCAGGCTTCTATAACCTCCCTGCACAGCTAGGCTCCTATAATCCTGCACACCAGGCTCCTATAACCTCTCCGCTACACCAGGCTCCTATAACCTCTCGCTACACCAGGTTCTATACCTCTGCACAGCTAGGCTCTATAACCTCCCCGCTACACCCAGGCTCCCTATAACCTCCCCGCTACACCCAGGCTCCCTATAACCTCCCTGCACACCAGGTTTCTATAACCTCCTGCCAGCACCCAGGCACCCTATAACCTCCTGCCAGCCAGGCTCCCTATAACCTCCCGCCACCAGGTCTCTATAACTCTCCTGCCAAGCTAGGTCTCCTATAACCTCCCTGCACCCAGGCTCCTATAACCTTCTCTGCTACACCAGGTTTCCCTTATAACCTTCTGCTACACCAGGTTTCCTATAACCTTTCTGCTACACACAGACTCCCTATAACTCTGCTACACCTCAGGTCCTCTATAACCTCCTCGCCACACTTGTGCTCCCTATAACCTCCTGCACACCCAGGCTCCTATAACCTCCTGCACACCCAGGCTCCTAAAACCTCCTGCTACACCCTAGGCTCTCTATAACCCTCCTGCACCCAGGTTTCTATAACCTCCTGCCACACCAGGCTCCCATAACCTCCTGCCCACCCAGGTTCTAAAACCCTTTCCTGCTACCCCCAGGCACCTATAACCCCCTTTGCTACAGCCAGGTCCTATAACCCCTCCCACCCAGGTTCTATAACCTCCTGCCAGCTAGGTCCTATAATTCCTCTCCAACCATTTTTCCTTATAATTTTCGCTAACCGGGTTTTCCTATAATCTCTCTAAAGTGTTTCTATAATTTTCTCTGCTACACAAGATCTTCCTAAAATTTTTCTGCTAACCAGGTTTTCCCTAAACCTCCTGCTACCAGGTTCCAAAACTCCCCACACCAGGCTCCCTAAAACCCTTTCCCTCCTCCCCCTGGTTTTTCTATAACCTCCTCCCACACCCAGACTCCCTATAACCTCTCCGCTACACCCAGACTCCCTATAACCTCTCCGCTACACCCAGACTCCCTATAACCTCTCCGCTACACCCAGACTCCCTATAACCTCTCCGCTACACCCAGACTCCCTATAACCTCTCCGCTACACCAGACTTCCTATAACCTTCTCTAACCTAGACTCCCTATAACCTTCTCATACACCTAGATTCCTTATAACTCTTCGTCTACCTAGATTCCTTATAACTCTTCTCTCCCCATGGCTCTTTAACCTCTCCCTACACCCAGGCACTCCTGTAACCTCTCCGCTACACCCAGGCACCCTGTAACCTCCCCGCTACACCCAGGCACCCTGTAACCTCCCCGCTACACCCAGGCACCCTGTAACCTCCCCGCTACACCCAGGCACCCTGTAACCTCCCCGCTACAGCCAGGCACCCTGTAACCTCCCCGCTTTACCCAGACTCCCTATAACCTCCCCGCTTTACCCAGACTCCCTGTAACCTCCCCGCTACACCCAGGCACCCTATAACCTCCCCGCTACACCCAGGCACCCTATAACCTCCCCGCTACACCCAGGCACCCTATAACCTCCCCGCTACACCCAGGCTCCCTATAACCTCCCCGCTACACCCAGCACCGTACTTACTAGTTTCCTCATCATTCTTAATTGTTAGATAATCATCCTTATCATTTTCATTTGTTATTTAATCCTATTTATTTACTATTTAATCTTCCTTACTCCTCCTTCCTTGTTACTTATTCCTCTTCATTTGTTACTGAATTCTGTTCACTTGTTGCTTAACTCCTCATATGTTACGTAATCCTTTCCATTTAGTTATTTTTTTTAACTGTCATTTAATCCTTTCCATTTTATTTATTAATGTTTATTTTACACAATTCTCTTCATCTGTTACTTAAACCTATTATTTGCTGCTTGTCTTATTAATTTCTTATACAATTTGTTCCTTAATCCTATTAATTATTTAATATTTTTCTTTTGTTACTTAATTCTTTTAATTAGTAACCGATTCCTCTTTACTTCTTGTTTAACCCTCTTGTACTGAATGCTCTTCATCTGTCAGTTAATACTGTTCATCTGTCAGTTAATACTGTTCATCTGTCAGTTAATGCTCTTCATCTGTCAGTTAATGCTCTTCATCTGTCAGTTAATACTGTTCATCTGTCAGTTAATGCTCTTCATCTGTCAGTTAATGCTGTTCATCTGTCAGTTAATGCTCTTCATCTGTCAGTTAATGCTGTTCATCTGTCAGTTAATGCTGTTCATCTGTCAGTTAATGCTGTTCATCTGTCAGTTAATGCTCTTCATCTGTCAGCTAATACTGTTCATCTGTCAGCTAATACTGTTCATCTGTCAGCTAATACTGTTCATCTGTCAGTTAATACTGTTCATCTGTCAGTTAATACTGTTCATCTGTCAGTTAATACTGTTCATCTGTCAGTTAATACTGTTCATCTGTCGGTTAATACTGTTCATCTGTCGGTTAATACTGTTCATCTGTCGGTTAATACTGTTCATCTGTCGGTTAATACTGTTCATCTGTCGGTTAATACTGTTCATCTGTCGGTTAATACTGTTCATCTGTCGGTTAATACTGTTCATCTGTCGGTTAATACTGTTCATCTGTCGGTTAATACTGTTCATCTGTCGGTTAATACTGTTCATCTGTCGGTTAATACTGTTCATCTGTCGGTTAATACTGTTCATCTGTCAGCTAATACTGTTCATCTGTCGGTTAATACTGTTCATCTGTCGGTTAATACTGTTCATCTGTCGGTTAATACTGTTCATCTGTCGGTTAATACTGTTCATCTGTCGGTTAATACTGTTCATCTGTCGGTTAATACTGTTCATCTGTCGGTTAATACTGTTCATCTGTCGGTTAATACTGTTCATCTGTCGGTTAATACTGTTCATCTGTCAGTTAATACTGTTCATCTGTCAGTTAATACTGGTCATCTGTCAGTTAATACTGGTCATCTGTCAGTTAATACTCTCCACTAAGTACTCTCTGTCATGCTGTGATATAGACAACTATACACACAGTAAAGCTCTACTGTCAATATTTTATAGAATCCTCACCAAATTCAGGAACAATATTACATATGGAAATTTTACTGGGAAAAGACTGTACTGAACAATAGGCTAAAAATGTTTTTTTTATTATTGTCTTTATTATTCTTGTGAAAATTAAGATTTTCTTTATCAATAACTGCTAAATGAAATAAAAATTTCACCTTTTTTATCAATGATTCACAGAACAAAAATTACGTCTTTTCTTTATCCATGTGTTATGCGGATATGTCAGCGTTTTTACTTTGGGAGTTAATAATGACTCGCTGGGTTCTGATCATTTCCCGGTCAGTATTTCTTATTCTTGCGACACTTTTCTTCGCCGGTATCACTTCAAGAGACTTCAATGGGGGTTATTTTTTTTAGGATCACCACCCTCGATATATCCGGAAGTGAGACTGATACCGAGCTAGCTATTCCTAAGACCTCGACTGTTCCACAAAAGCATAATATTCCCTGGTGGACACCAGAGCGCTGAAAGACACTCGGTTATCGTAATAGATCTGACAGGATTTTTAACAAAGTCCAATACTCGTTATTTCATTGTTCATAAATTTGCTCGGGCTGAGGCCAGGTGTACCATCCGACAAGCCAAACACAACTCCTGGCGAGTTTGTTTCCACTTTCACTAAGGATATACCTATGTGCCATGTCTGGTCCGCTATACGCCGCATAGCCAAGACACGTGCCAGACACCCCATCTCCTTCACAGTTAACAATGCAGTTCTTGACATCACCAGAGTCAGGAATTTTGCATTCAATAAATTCTCAGCCGAGCTTACCTCCTATAGATTTTGACATAGATGATAACACTACGAACATTAACAAAGCTTTGTCTTAAAATCCTGTAAAGGTTCAAGTCCAGGTTCTACTGGGGCGACGTATGTTATGCTACAGTCAATGCTATCACTCTAGCCTGATTAAATTGCTTATATTGTACAACCATATTTAGACGTCTGGGACATTTCCAAACTCTAGTCTCTTTGCTTATGTTCCGATGTCTATAAATCCTGCAGAATAACGGAGCATTTCCTTTTAAAACCGCTCTGTTGCTTTGAGTGGCTGCTTGTGCAGAGTCATGGAAAGTATGATCAACAAAAGTCTTCTCTGAGTCAAGAAACTTGTTAAATAATCGACAGAGAACTTTCAGCTCTTGCAACACAAGATTATTTAACGAATTTAAAATTTACTATTCTTCAGTCCTGCAGCCGCAAGTATTTTGTTATTGTTACTTTCCTAGATGATGAGAGAACTTTTCACATGACTTTGGGGACGGGGAATACTGGCCAGACTTTATTCTTTTAGTTTGAGAGCTCATTGACCCCGGTTCTTTGGGAATTTCTTTACGGGCAGAGGTTTCTCCGCAGTTCTTCGTTCACGCAGAATAATTTCGAACAAATATTTCCAACGGGATACCATAGGGCTGTGTGCTCAGCCCATCACCATCATTGTTTTCAGCCTTGATCGTTGATATTCTGTCTCCAGCTTTCATCCCATGAAACCTTAACTACTCACTGTATGCTGATGACTGTGCAGTGTAGCATTCAGCCCCCAATGTACAATTTTTTGGCTGGTTGGGTTCGACTTGCCCTTGACTCTCCTACGTTGGTCGATGCTGTGGAATTTTAATAGTGTTAATAGCGTCGCAATTGTTTTTACTCACTTTACTGCCCCAGTCAGCATTGTTCTCTCCTTCAGTGGCACTGCGATACTGGTACAGCCTTCAGCTAGGTTCTTCTGCCAGCATTTTGACCAGAGGTTCAATTGGAAAAGACACGCTGATACTCTTGTCACAAGTTGCGGTCAGCTTTTGATCATCCTACGGTACCTTACCGGAACATGCCGGGAAGCAGACAGATTGTCTTAATAGTGTACAAGGCCCTGATCAGATCTAAGTTATTAAACAATGGCAGCTCATAGGTTTACGCTTCGGCGAGTGATGCGACCCTGGGGAGGTTGGATATGCTCCAGAATGCTTGTTTGCATATGTCTTGAAGCACTCCAATACACCCGCATTGACAGACTGAAGTAAAAACAGGTGTGCCTTATCTCCGCTTCCGGTGAAATTTTCTGAGACTCTGCTACGGCGTCATGAATGCCAGGAAGTCTTTCATCAATACGTTATCAATTTTCAAGTCTTTTGCAACAATTAATTTTTATTCATTTTTTTTCTCAGTTGTTTCTGGATCAAATGCATTAACTTTATGAACAGTAAATGATTACGTATTTGGTATATGTGTAGTGGGCTCATTTGTTTTGTTTTGTTAAGAGATCACTTTATAAATGTGTATTTTTTAAATTTGCAATATCCCTAGCACACTTTATCAACACCAGAAATCCTTCGGTAGTTGCTACAGGTCCCTGGGAGTCAGGTTCTAGTCTCTCAAGCATCCGGCATCGTCCTGATGTAGACAAGCTGCCAAAAGAAAACTGCAGCGCCTTGGGAGACACTCAAACTTAATATCATCACGTCTTGGCTCCCTTCCAGTAAGCAATATGCCATGGAGATGTCCACCAGCTCTTCCGCTCCCTCACTCACCTCCATTTGTACACTGACGGCACCAAGACGAGTGAATGTATGGGTGCTAGTGCATGGTCGCTTAAATATTCCCTCAGGTTTGGTTTGCCGAACCATGCATCTGACTCTGACCGCGGGTTCAAGCCCCCCTCGCGCTGAATAACATGCTAGGGTTTAGCGTTTCACTTAATCAGTATTTAATAATATTTTTGCCATAGACCAAGCAAGAGATTCTACAGTTCTTGAAAAACAGGGCAGTTTTGTATTTTTTCTAACTATATGTCTGATTTGAGTGCCCTGCAGGCGGAAATCACAGATTCTCATAAATAACTGTGCAATATCATTAACAAGCTAAATTTTTGTCATGTCAATCATCTTGATATGGGTGCCTGGTCAGAGTAACTACATGTGACCAGGCACACACAATGAATGCGCCGCTGATATGCCTACAAAATCGGCCTCGAAGCTCATGAGTATTTCTTGGATGTCCCGGGAACCGGTTCCACTGCTCTCCTTGGGGAAAAAATCAATCGACCAACCAATCAGTGGACCAACATGGCTATACGCAAGTTTAAACCATTCGTAGCAGACTGGCCTTCCTCTTATCGTCTCAGCCACTGTGAGGAATAACAAAAAAAGGCACAATACCGTGACTAGAACAATACACAAATAACCCGCATATAGCGGGTTATTTGGGCACTGTGAGGAAGTTATACTGGCCCGTTGTCCACTCAGCTGCATCTACCTCACTCATCTCGAAGCCGCTTTTCCCAGTGTCCATGCAGCAGTTTCCTCACCATATCTCATATCCCGTCCTGTACACCCGTCCTCGTCGTCCTCTCCTTCGTTTCTGTACTTCCCGATCACAGCTGACTCCCTCCATGACGACTATTTGCCGCAGTCAGCTCCTTGATTCATTTCCTCAGACAAATTTGATTAAGGTGATGTACTTTGTTCACGTGTCTGTACATATTCGTTTATATGTAAACAATTTATTTCTGTGTCGTGTCTTACGACTCGCGGTCCCTGCGTACTTCCACTCATCGTATGTGAGTGTTTGCTTTTCTGCCTCGACTTCTACTTAGGCCCCTCCTCTCATGCTTTTATATTTTATGTACGTTGCCTTTTTTGTAACATCTGTTGGCAACTGTTGCATGCAAAGAGTACGTAACCTTTATTCGGAGCACGTTAACACACCCATATAGGCTGCCCCTCCAACCAGCGAACCATCGTTAAGGGTTTGTGATCGGGGCACCATCAAATCAACGACTCGGTTCAACCAATAATAATGCGGATCTGACAATGGCAAAGGTGATGTGGTTACCACTCGCAAATTTGTCATTGTCATTCCTGCATTGGGCTGGTTGTTGAACGGTTGTCTCTGTCTATTGGCTGCTATTTTGCCTTGACTACCGTGACGTGCACTAATTCTACTCTCTCTGTATATAGTGTACATATCTGTACAAAGCCTTATAATATACTTGGTGAAGGAAAATACAAAAGTCTTCTATAATCATAATTGCTTGGTGAAGGAAATATAAATTCAAAGCATTTTCTACTGTTTCTTTGCTCCAAGCTCCCTTTTACACTCAGGTTAACAGGCCATTGAACCTGAGGTTGTAATAGCAACGAAACCCTGAAAACAGTTTACACCGTTAACATAAGACCATAAGAAAGGAGGAACACTGCAGTAGGCCTACTGGCCCATACTAGGCAGATCCTTCTCAAACCAAACCCACTAACAAAAATATTCGTCCAACCCATTGTCAATGACGATCCACCCTTCCATATTATATTTCCTGTTCATGTCTTTTACAGCCAGGTAGTCAAAAGTTTCCTCTTGTCCCTTACTCTGCTGTTAGGTGACCTTGTGTTACTTCATTAAACTGAGAGCCCCTGGCATAATGACATTACATGCAGATGACTGTTAATCCCAACACTGAAGAAAGGATATTCACAGATTTTAGATTTTTGCCACAGCAGCGGCTAGTTCATTGTATAATGTTGCGGACCCCGAACTAATCTGTTTATTAAAACATTTAGTAATTTTAATATTGCGTATATTTTATCATAATTGTATATTAGATATATTTCCGTTATTACCTAAAATGAAAATATCTTACTTTATACTATTATTTGATTTAGCTATGTCTTA
The DNA here is from genome assembly GCA_009830355.1 of Cherax destructor. Taxonomy (NCBI): domain Eukaryota; kingdom Metazoa; phylum Arthropoda; class Malacostraca; order Decapoda; family Parastacidae; genus Cherax; species Cherax destructor. Next base: position 201,316 of record WNWK01001491.1, on the reverse strand, counting down.
GGTAGGATGTAACATTTATATTTTACGTTTGAGAGTTGTGGTTGGCTCTCCACAAGGAAAATGTTTGGCTGACTATCGGCTCACTGGTTTACTTGCCTGTGTCTGCCGTACCCCTGTGTGTCAACGTCATCACACCCAATGTTTGGGCTGTGCGGGTTGACCTCAGGAAGTTCCTAGCTGGCTTCTGTTACCTGCTGGCCTCACTCCCCCCAGTCTGCCGACATGTTCTGCAGACTTGCAGTTACTCGCTGACCTCTCATGGGAGACAGCGAATCCTCTCCTCGGTCGTTGATTTCCTATCTCAAGTGTGTCACGTTAGAGCGCTTCCAAACTCTGGTGATTTAATGCTTCAGCTTACTGAATAAGTCTTGGTAACCATTGTAGGTTACCTGGTGGTTGAGATAGTTGGTGAAGATAGTACAAAGTCCGATCTTGTAAGGTTGATTTATCAATATTTATATGTTGGTTGAAATACTTCTTTATAGTTATATATATAATGTATGTACCAAGAGAAGTGTAAGAGTTAAGCTCCTTATTTATGTCAATTGTCGTATCTTTATATACTTATATATTCTATCAAACCACTTTACTAGTAAAGACTTTAAATTTTAGTTATTTGTTTTGCAATCCCGAATTATTATTACAATTTGTTATTACGAAACCGTAAACAGGCCAAATGTTAAACGAAAGTAAATTACCTTAACTCTCCACCATCCTCGGGAGAATTAAGACGACGAGTTTTGTAACATATACCCATATCCTGTGGACAGTATCAGTTGGATTATTGTGCACCCATGTCTATGGACGGTAGTGGCTTGTTTATTGTTCACCTTCCCTTCAAACTCTCTTAAAGGCAGGTGAAACTGCTGAGCTAATAAACGTTTGCCTGAATGCACTCAATTAAACATTTAAACTACTGGGAACACTTGAAATCCCTTCAACTGTATTCCTTGGAACGTAGGCGATAAAGGTGTATCAAAAATTTACACCTGGAAAGTGGCTGGGCTGGCAGTGCACTCAACACACATACTGAGTGTCCGTGGTTCGATCCCCTACATGTGTGTAAACATTAGGCGTGTTTCCTTTCATCTGTTGCCTCTTCACCCAGCAGCAAGTAGGTACCTGGGTGTTAAGTCTACTGGTGTGGGTTGCATCCTGGGTTATCCTGTGTGGCTAACATTCTGGGTAAAAAAGAATCCGAACACAATACGTACAATTTTATGATGCCTAGTAACATGCCCAATTTACCTTGGATAACCCAAAAAAAAGTCAGTGACTTATTTTCATTGGACTCTCTTCAATATTTTATTATTTAACTAGATTTAAGATACTGTAGAAATAAATCATGATTATAAACTTTAAAAATTAAATCTGCTAAGTAACTCAGCTGTGAAAATCTGTTACAATAAATGGAGTTACAATAGGAATAAAGTAAAGTGAAAGTTATTAACATGAACATTATTAAAGAGAGGATCAACGTACAATATTAGGTACATCAATGTTAGTTGTACAAGAAATCGCTCTCCTCCCTTTCTTTAACTTTATTCATTATGTTCCTTTAATCTCTCTTCCTTAACTGGTTCATACTAGGACTGGCTTTGACATGTGTAGGCAGTCCATTCCACTCCTTTTTTTGCTTTAAATTATAAGGTGTTTGAGGACTGACTACCTACTGTAGTACTACAAAATTGTGTTCACTTCCCCTAGTACCATAATGGATTATTTGGTTCCTAACCTTGACAAACTTGGCAGCAAGATATTCTGGCCGCTGCTGTGAGCAATTTTATATACACAATTTAACAGTTGCTTTGCTCTGTCTTCAACATTCAGCATATAGAGTTGTAATTCATCCTGGCCTACATGCTCTCCTGTACCCAGGATGAATCTCACAATTTTGCTCTGGGGGATTTGTAGTCGCTTTTATCTTTTTGGTTAAGAGTACCACGAACAACAAGAATAATCTATATGACATTGTATCAGAGTAAGACGTAGGGTCCTGCAAGCCTCAGTAGGCAGACAGTATGCCTGTGTATGGAGATTTTTGCCTGGAATTTGATTTTTTTAACTAAATTATTCATAATCAATTCTCCTGATATTTCACTGAAATTACTGAAGTGATGAGTTCATTACACTGGATATTAAAATTATTTACTTTTTCAGTTAACTTTTCGTGCCAAAAAGTATGGTTTCTGTTTTCCCGAGATGTAGCGATATTTTATCTACTAATCATTTCCTGCAGGACTCCAAGTCTAGTAATAGTACATTACCTATATGGGGAATTTTACCTGTCACAGAGCACTGTCATTTGCATTCAGCAGAAGCTTACGCTTGGCACTGATGGGAATGTCATTAACCACCAATGGAAATAAGTCACTCTGACTTTTTTGGGTTATCCTAGGTTCTCTACACATATGCTGTTATGTATGATAATATTTGTAAATGTATTTGTGTATACATGAATAAACTTACACACAAAAAAAGGGGCCCTGAATACTACCTTGGGGAACCCCACATGCTGTTTGCAGGAATTCTGATTCTGTATTGCTTATTTTGACAGTTTGTTTCCTGTTGCTCAGGTATGACTTAAACCAGTAAGATTTCCTGAACCCTGACTGGTAACTATGGATAATATTTTTGTCATTAAGACACTCAACTACCTGACAATACGCCGCTTTCTCTAAAAATTGAACATTACATGAGAATACTAAGAGCCTATAATTGCTGACTGGCAATTCAGAGGCAACATTGTTTAGGAATATGGCTGGGATGTAATTTGGGTCGGTGCTTTTAATTGGGTTTAACTTGATTAGTTCTTTTCCCACGAAGATATAAAATACACCTAATAACTGGAAACTGTTTGGAGGTGACGCCTTTATTACTGTGCTAAGTTTTAAAGTTATTTTGTTGCAATTGTCAGTTAACTGACTAATATTGATACAACAGTTGTGTAGTATGAATTAAAACAATTCATCACTTCAGTTGTTTCATGGCATACCTCGTTATCAATGTTTTATCATTGTTATATCTTCGGGTTTATGGCTAGATGTTCTTTACCCTGTGACATTCATTTAGTATTCCAACATCCTGCCTGTTCCCCTAAATCTTTTTAATCAAATAATCCTTGAATTTAATATTTTCTAAAATCTCTACAGTTATTCTGGGTTCAGTTCTTCATTTAATCCTAACCTCTTCAACTGGTGCAATATTATCAAGGATGGCAGTGAACATTCTTCTGAATTTTCCCTGGCAACGTTTACTTCCGGGTAACTTAGCACTGTCCGATCACAATTCTGTGGTCCATTTACTAGTTTTTTTTTACTATAGCTTCAAGTTGATTTCATTTTTATTGTGATGTTGAGGTCTTTCCATTCCCTAATAATTTCTTGGCGTAATTAGTGATGAAATGATCACTAAGAACCTATGGTAATGGCACCTGTCAGATAAATGTTATATCGGTTACAAAGCATGTGATTGAGAATAATATTAATAATAATAATATTTATTTCTAAAGCAAATGTCCAGGTATACAGACCATAGCTGACATCAATGACATACTACTACATAGAAAGCCCCTTGTTATGCTGAGCATTTCTGGCACATGGTGACTGAGAATTGTGTGATCCTGGTTGGTGTATTATCATAAATCACTGAGTTAAGTTAATTTAGGCACATGTACACATAAGGATAATAATAATTATATACAGTGTAAATAACCGTAGCTTGATTGCTAGAGCACTCACCTTGGTCCAAGACGGACCGAAACGTCGTCGTAACCTCCTCTCTTCTATGTGCTGGTTATTTGTGTATTGTGCCTTTTTGTTCTTTGTGGTCCGTGGTTCGATTCCCGGTACGGGTGGAAACTTGTAATATTTGATTATTTTACTATAACTTACAATTTGTGTCAGTGTGTTTTAAACTCTAATCCGGTACAGATTAGGCTTTTTGCTTGACGCTTAAAGTGGGCTGAAGAATCATCTCTTGCCAATGTCCAGCAATAGTCTGTAAGCATTCTTGTGCCCCATTTGCCCTGGTACCATTTTTCCATGATTGAAATATCTTGGTGAAACCTGTCACCATGTTCGTCACTAACTGACCCACAGTTCGCTGGAAAAAATTCTAAATGTGAGTCCAAAAAGTGGATTTTAAGTGACATGTTACATCCCATGTTCTTGTAAACCTTGATGAGGTTTTCCACCAATTCTTCATAGTTGTCTTCCCTTCTGTTTCCGAGAAATCCCTTCGCCACTAACTTGAATGCTTCCCAAGCTTCCCCATGAAGGTCTGATTCAAAGTCATCATCTTTAAGAAGCTCTCGAATCTGAGGACCATTGAAGACTCCCTCTCTTATCATAGCGTCGCTCAGTGAGGGGAATTTTGATGTTAAATACTTGAATCCCTGACCAGATTTGTCCATAGCTTTTACAAAGTTTTTCATGAGTCTCAGTTTTGTGTGTAGTGGTGGTAGCAAAATTTTGTTTGGTTCAATGAGAGATGGATGTTGAACATTGTTCATCCCAGACTCCAATGATTGACGAGGTGGCCAGTCTCTCCTGATGTAGTGGTGGCCAGTCTCTCCTGATGTAGTGGTGGCCAGTCTCTCCTGATGTAGTGGTGGCCAGTCTCTCCTGATGTAGTGGTGGCCAGTCTCTCCTGATGTAGTGGTGGCCAGTCTCTCCTGATGTAGTGGTGGCCAGTCTCTCCTGATGTAGTGGTGGCCAGTCTCTCCTGATGTAGTGGTGGCCAGTCTCTCCTGATGTAGTGGTGGCCAGTCTCTCCTGATGTAGTGGTGGTCAGTCTCTCCTGATGTAGTGGGAACCTCTTGCACGGCTCTCCCAGTCACATAGAAAGCAGCAGTACTTGGTGTACCCGCCCTGGAAGCCCATCACAAGAGCAACAACCTTTAAGTCACCACAGAGCTGCCATTGATGTTCATCGTATTTCATGTATTGTAACATATGCTTTATAGACTCATAAGTTTCTTGCATATGTGTTGCATAACCCACAGCAACTGATGGTATACTATTGCCGTTATGCAGCAAGACAACTTTCAGACTCGTTATTGATGAGTCTATGAACAGCCTCCAGTGACTGGGTTCGTAGTTGATGCCAAGTGCTTCCATCACACCATTAATATTGTTGCAGCCACTAAATCACCTTCTATTACGAAGAAATCGTTGAACTGCTGCTGACGGTCACGAAATTTTGAAATCTTCCCATACATTGAAAAGTAGAACTAACAAACAATTTTAACCATGATATTCATTATCAGTGACCTAAAATTAGTTGGAAATTGCTACTCTGGTCTCGGAAGCATTTTGGTTGTTGACATCAATAATTATTGATGTCAACTAGGCCTTTATGTTATACATAGACTTTTAGAAATAAAGATTTATTATTATTATTATTATTAATAAAGTCTAACTTATTTCTATTTGAGTTCATAAAAAAGATTCCTTATTAAATAGCCCTATAACTCGTTTTCGAGATATACTAGTCGAATATGCAAGCATAATTAATTAAAAATATCCATAATTTTTTTATTTTTTTTAGAGAGCGAGAGAGAGAAAAGTGCATGGAGCTGGAATATTATACTGATGTTCCAATAATATCTGCAGATTTTCTAAAGTAATCCCTCTACTCAGAGAGAATGTATATACACAGAGGCAGCAGGACACACTACGGCCGTAACGACTACAACCCCCCCCCCATAACAACAAACCCCTCTCTCACCCCCTCTATCTCCCCCCTCTCTCACCCCCCTCTATCTCCCCCCACTCTCTTCCCGGCTGCGAGTCATATGACTAAGACCCGCGTCAGGAGACACTTGTCCTGTTTCCTGATAAATCTTACCTAACGTAACCACACAGCACAACTAACCACACACCGCAAAAAAAAAGGAGCTAACGGACGTAACACAAATACACAAGCCAACTGATAAGACTAATCTTGCAACTAACCACTTTCCTAAGTAACCACACATCTTCACAATGCAACTAAGCTATCACATCTCCAGGACTTGATTCCTGGAGATGGGAAAGTACAGTGTCTGCACTCTGAAAGAGGGGTGTTAATGTTGCAGTTTTATAACTGTAGTTGTGGAAACGTATTTCTTTGCTAAAAGTTCCACAGGGTAAATAAGCTGTATGAAACCTTAACCTGCCACCGGTAGGTCCTCTGAGTTTATGAACCCACACACCCACCCACTAGGAAGGTCTAGGTAGGTTTGTACAGGTAGTGACTAATATTAGGATGCCCTGCATATTTAGGGGCTTTTGGCATGTACACCTCATAACATCTCATACATAATCCATTGTAATTCTTTGTATCATGTCCAAATAAACTATTATTGAGGAACTTTAGAAATTAATAATGTAGTTCTAGCACCTTAACATAGGTAGATTTAGGCCTCAATAGGCGAACATTAGGTTATATAAGCCAACGAGAAATGGCAATCTCATGCTGGGGACAAGCAGTGTGGGTCACAACGCATGACCTGCGTTCTTCTAAGACCACACACCAACGAGTGAACAAGTGCTGTGAACAGCGCAGCGTTCCCACGTGACTACCAACATCAGTCCTGGGGTCTCTTTGGAGACATCTCGAAGTACTGTGGATATCTTTCTCCATCCAGACCCACTACAGTAGGACCATACCTTTATTTCTCTCAGTATCTGGCCAGTTTTCTGGGGGAAAACGTGGGTGGGTTTTACTGTGGGTCTCGAGCAGACTTGTGAGTCTGAGAGGAGTAATCTCAGAGTGTCAGTGTCAACAGTGCTTGCCAGGGGGCAGCTTACAAGGAGGCACTCCAAAGACAAATTTCTACAGTAGTGTAAGCTCGCCTCTGGCAAGACAGTGATGGAGTGAATGATGAAAGTTTTTCTTTTTCGGGCCGATGTGTTTATATATATCACCATGAGGCGGGCCAAAGCATCATGGGTTGTAGGATATATATATATATATATATATATATATATATACATACTAGACAAGCCACGGGGGTGGAAATCTTTTGCTCAAGTACTTTCACACTTCTCAGTGCGTCATCAGGAGCTGTGCAATGTTGCAAGGGCAACACCAGGAGAAGTTGGGTAAGTTTTCAGAGTATGGTATTGCGGTGGCACCGGCCAGGGTCTACCGTGGTAAAGTAATATATATATGTATTTATTTATATATATATTATAATGTAGTGTCGAATAGGTAAAACTGGTCAATTAGCAAGAACTAAAATTTTCTCTTATACGTTTAAAGATATATATTTTTTTCATTTATATTAATTTAAAAATTAAAAATTTTGTACCAAAAGAACCTTAGAAAACTTACCTAACTTTATTATAACAAGCGCAATTTAATTTAGACTATTGGAACTAATTTAATTTTAGAAAGTTTACAATAATTTAATAAGAAAACACAATGAAATATTTTTTTATCGTTAGGTTCAGAGTGATTTTTAGGAAATTATTGCATACACAAATTTTCGCCTGCCTTATACGGCAAGAAGAACGTTGCTATTTAAGCCAAAATCGCATGTTTTACCTATTCGGCACGACATATATATAAACACAACTCACCATACAATACTGCTAACCTTACACAACACAAATAAACTCACAATATTAACCACAAAACAACTAATTCCACAACACTTAACCATAGACCACAACTTACAACACAACCAGCAACACAACTTACCGAACACTACTAAACATACAACACTACTAAACATACAACACAACTTACCACACAACACAACTAACCACTCAAAATACAACTAATCACTAAATATAACTAGCAATGTAACTAATCACGCAGCACAATCACACAACTAACCACACACACACACACACACACACACACACACACACACACACACACACACACACACACACACACACACACACACATTAGGAGGAAGACAACAGTGATCAGACTGAGGAAAGAAGGTGGGGAACTCACAAGAAACGATCAAGAGGTATGTGAGGAGCTCAACACGAGATTTAAGGAAGTATTTACAGTGGAGACAGGAAGGACTCTGGGAAGACAGTACAGAGTGGGACACCAACAAGTGTTGGATGACATACACACAACTGAAGAGGAGGTGAAGAAGTTGCTCAGTGACCTTGATACCTCAAAGGCGATGGGACCGGACAACATCTTACCGTGGGTCCTTAGAGAGGGAGCAGAGATGCTGTGTGTGCCACTAACCACAATATTCAACACATCCCTTGAAACTGGGCAGCTACCTGAGGTATGGAAGAAGGCAAATGTAGTTCCCATTTTTAAGAAAGGAGACAGAAACGAGGCACTAAACTATAGACCAGTGCCACTTACGTGTATAGTGTGCAAAGTAATGGAGAAGATAATCAGTAGGAGAGTGGTGGAGCACCTGGAACGGCACAAGCTTATAAACAACAACCAGCACGGATTCATGGAAGGCAAATCCTGTGTCACAAACCTTCTGGAGTTATGTGACAAAGTAAGAGAAGTAAGACACGAGAGAGAGAGAGGGGTGGGTTGATTGCATTTTCTTGGACTGCAGGAAGGCCTTCGACACAGTTCCTCATAAGAGATTAGTGCAGAAGTTAGAGGATCAGGCGTGTATAACAGGAAGGGCACTGCATTGTATCAGAGAATACCTGACAGGGAGGCAACAACGGGTCATGGTACGTGATGAGGTATCACAGTGGGCGCCTGTGACGAGCGGGGTCCCACAGGGTCAGTTCTAGGACCAGTGCTATTCTTTGTAGATGTGAATGACATGACGGACGGGATAGACTCAGAAGTGTCTCTGTTCGCAGACGATGTGAAGTTAATGATGAGAATTAAATCAGATGATGATCAGGCAGGACTTCAAAGAGACCTGGACATGCTGGACACCTGGTCCAGCAACTGGCTTCTCGAATTTAATCCCTCCAAATGCAAAGTCATGAAGATCGGGGAAGGGCAAAGAAGACCGCAGACAGAGTATAGGCTAGGTGGCCAAAGACTGCAAACCTCGCTCAAGGAGAAAGATCTTGGGGTGACTATAACACCAATCACGTCTCCGGAAGCACACATCAACCAGATAACTGTTGCAGCATACGGGCGACTGGCAAACCTGCGAATAGCGTTCCGATACCTTAGTAAGGAATCGTTCAAGACACTGTACACAGTGTACGTCAGGCCCATACTAGAGTATGCAGCGCCAGTTTGGAACCCGTACCTGGTCAAGCACGTCAAGAAATTAGAGAAAGTGCAAAGGTTTGCGACAAGGCTAGTTCCAGAGCTCAGGGAAATGTCCTACGAAGAAAGGTTAAGGGAAATCGACCTGACAACACTGGAGGACAGGAGGGTTAGGGAAGACGTTATAACGACATACAAAATACTGCGGGGAATAGACAAGGTGGATAGAGACAGGATGTTCCAGAGAGGGGACACAGAAACAAAGGGTCACAATTGGAAGTTGAAGACTCAGATGAGTCAAAGGGATGTTAGGAAGTATTCAGGAAGTGGAATAGTCTAGCAAGTGATGTAGTGGAGGCAGGAACCATACATAGCTCTAAGACGAGGTATGATAAAGCTCATGGAGCAGGGAGAGAGGGAACCCAGTAGCGGTCAGTGAAGAGGCGGGGCCAGGAGCTGAGTCTCGACCCCTGCAACCACAATTAGGTGAGTACAATTAGGTGAGTACACACATATACACGCACGCATATACAACAGGCCTAGTGTCTAATCGACATGTGCCTAGGACAAAATGGTAACTAACAACACATAATCACAGTTAGCCACACAACTAACTACAGAACACATCTAACCACAAAACACACAACAAATAACACCACACAACACATACTTTACAAATAACCACACAACTAACTCGCATATTGAGTGTCAGTGGTTCGATTCCCGGTACGGGTAGAAACATTAGGTGCGTTTCCTTAAGACACCTGCTGTTCCTGTTCACCTAGCAGTAAGTAGGTACCTGGGTGTTAGTTGATTGTTGTGGGTGGCATCCTGGGGACAAAATTAACCTAAATTTCCCAAAATGCTCTGCATAACCAGAGGCTTCCTATATGTCAATAATGTCAGCTATGGTCTGTTTAAGTTGTATCATGTACTTGTAGAAATAAAGTATTATTATTGCAATACACAAACCTCACAGCACATACTTTACAACTAACTACACAACACAACTAACTACAGAGTACTCGCCAGAACACACACATTGCCTGCGAAGTATGCACTTTCCTCACGTAGATGTCTCGTAGCTGGGTTGCTAGTAAGTATATTCAGGTATACACAAATACATTTACATAGATTTATCATACATAGCAGCATATGTGTAGAGAACCCAGGATAACCCAAAAGAGTCAGGCAAAGTGACCTCTTTCCATTGGAGTTATTTTGTTGCCTTATCAATAATATTACATTATAAAAGTTAAATGTGGTAGATTAAAAATATATATAAAAATGAGACACAAAAATTATATAAAATGTTGAATAATAGATGAAGAAGATAAGATAAGCAGAATACAAGAATTATGACAATATATAAAAAATTACGAACGTTAAATTATAATAGATTTCTCTCTGAAAATCAGTTATCAATCTCTTGAAATTGCAAGAATACACAAAAAGAATAAATTATAGAATACCAGTAAAATTATAAATAATAACTGAAAAACAATGAAAAATAGAAGACTATGAATATATATTATAAATTAATAATCATCTTTAAGGAATGCATTTATTGCCCTAATAACAGATGTTGCTAGGGACTTGTCCCTCCTTGGTAGGACAGCCAAACAGGCATTGCCAAATAGCAGTAGGTTGTGCCAGGATCCGTTGTTTGCAGGAGCATCGTTGACTTTCTTCAAGAGGTCAGCGAATTTGCTGGCAGCTTGATGGCGAGCTGCTTTGTGGATGTGTCAGCGTCCTGGTGGATGTTAATTTGATTGCAGATCCCAGGTCCTCTGTAAAGGTGAAGTCGCGGTAGCTGTCAGCTCCGTCTGCTGGGAGGGACTGTTGGTTGTTTCCGCTTGGAGCTCTCTGGGAGCTTAGACATCCATTAAGCACGGATGTTGAGATTTGAGGGATTGAGCGCACACTCCCTGTGGCACACCTGACAGTTGCCTCGTGGACGAATTCCTCGGCGTGCGGTGGTTCTGTAGTGGAAGTTCCTGGACATCGCTGACATCGTGGGCATGGGAGGGCGCCAGCGTGGTGGCCTGGTGGGGCTTGATGGGCTGGGAGGGGAAAACTGCCCTCTACAGTTGGGGGTGTCCCTGGGAGTTGGGTGTTTGAGGCGGGGGAGTTGAATGGTGGAGGCGCAGATTTGGTGGGATTAGATAAGATTTTGTCACCGAAGTGGCTAGTTTATTGTGCACCCCATATCCATCCTGTGGACGGTAGCGCAAGAGCATATGGAACTAGGCCCCAAAAGGGTTAACAATTGTACATATTGATTTATATCTACAGTTCACTTATCTGTGGGAGAAGCCCGAGGTGAGGGGTTATGAGAGGCTCGGGAGGGTCACTACACACGGGACAAGCCTGGGGAGAGGGGTGAGGGGCACTGTACACTGCACACAGATTGCACGCAGATTGCACGCTGTTGTTCACACTGTCATGCACATCATGAAAGATGTGGCTATGTGCACTTCTTAAAAACAGTGTATTCCCTCATCTTCACCTACACACCCTACCTCTTCCTCCTCCTCCGTGGCGTGAGGGAGGAGGCACTGACTGGTCCCGACCTTGTTACTCATCCTTAGGACATCTACTGTCCATGTTCACTCTCAGTAAAATAGGTACCTGGGTGGTAGTCATCTGGTGTGGGTCGCATCCTGGGGACAAAATTAACCGAATTTGCCCGAAATGCTCAGCATAACAAGGGACTTTTTCTGTAGTAGTATGTCACTGATGTCAGCTAGGCCTGTATACCTTGTACATGTACTTGCAGAGATAAAGATGATTATTATTATTATTACTATTATTATTATTTCTTACGATTGTGACCCATAGTACCTCAGCTCACAGCTGCGCCGCCTGACCTTCAACCTGCTCTCGCCTCCCTCTCTAATAGAGAATATTTTTTTTTCTTTACTTTTTGTCCCATTTAGTTTTTTTTTAATAAGTGCACATGTCTTAAGATCATATAATAGTTTCAATAAGAATGACCAACACACAAATTAACAAGAAAAATATATACTGAAAATTGGATTTGGTATCATCGCCTGACCTACTGGCACTGCCTCAAGTATTTGGCTTCTTACTGATTAAACAGAGCTAAACCGATTTTATCGTAAGTAAGTAAGTCAGTAAGTAAGTCATGAAAATAAATACAGTAATATACTTTGTTTTCATCCCAAAATATCACACAGTTGGTAAGTTTTTGACATTTAGTAAAATATCTACCCTTTACCCCCCCCCCCCCCCACAAATGCAAATAAAAAAATTGTGCTATTGCGAAAATATTTTCACCAGTTTGTAAAACATTCATTGTTGTATAAGTGTGAAAATCCTTTCAACGCCTTCATTAATATAATCTTTATTTACTACCAGTACATGTACAATGTATACAGACCATAGCTGACATCAATGACATACTATATAGAAAGCCGCTTGTTATGCTGAGCATTTCCCGCAAATTATGTCAGTTTTGTCCCAGGATGCCACCCACACCAGTACACTAACACCCAGGTACCCATTTCATTGATGGGTGAACATAGAAAACCGGTGTAAGGTAACACGTCCAATGTTTTCACTCCTTGCAGGGAATCGAAGCAGAACCCTCACCGTGTGAAGCGAGAGCTTTTGCCACCAGGCCACGTGGCAGCTAGGCCTGTATAAACAGGTCAATAACTTTCGAGATATCGAGGAAAACTCGGCCAAGTGATTTTCTCGGGTGCAATTTTTTTTTCTTCTGGGATTTAGGGGTGTGTTAGAAAATCATGCTATTTGAGTCATGGGAAGGTAAGAGTGTTCTTCTACAGTTACCCCTCTGTTACTCTCGTTTTCTATAGTTTTAGTAAACCAGAGAAAATGTAAAATTATTATATTATGGGTAAACTGCTCTAGCGCTCGGCTGACGAGCACTTCAGATTATGTCAGTTTTTAAGTAAGTTTATTCAGGTACACACAAATACTGTTACATAGATTATCATACATAGCAGCATATGTGAAGAGAACCTAGGATAACCCAAAAAAGTCAGACAGAGTGACTTATTTTCATTGGGGTCCTTTAATCATATGGACGTGTGTATTGTATTATGTTTGCATGATATTTATTTGCTCTGTATGACCCTTGTAGGTTTTGTGCATCTTTTTAATTATAATAATATTTATTGTATGTCTAATACATTTTTGAGAACATGTGATAGATAAATAAATACACGGTGCCCCGGTGGCCTGGTAGCTGAAGCTTTCGCTTCACACACGGAGGGCTCGGGTTCGATTCCCGGCGGGGTGACAACATTTCAACGTGTTTCCTTACACCTGTTGTCATGTTCACCTAGCAGCAAATAGGTACCTGGGTGTTAGTCGACTGGTGTAGGTGGCATCCTGGGGGACAAGATTGAGGACCCGAATGGAAATATGACAGTCCTCGATGATGTACTGACTTTCTTGGGTTATCCTGGGTGGTTAACCCTCCGGGGTTAAAAATCCGAAGAAATCTTATCTTAAAATTGTCAATTACAGCGAATAAAATTTACCATTTTATAACGCCATGAGCGATATGCTTCAAGTGTTCATCACTGCTGCCTTCTCTTTGGTCTCTCAAGCTCTGAGAAACTTATAACGATTCGAAAAAGGGATTTTAATATAGAGGGAAAAATTATAAAATAATGAAAATAAAAGAAATATCGTTCAGACTGAAGACTTGTACCAAAATGTTTCGATTTTTTTTTTTTTACCGGCTTCCGCAGCGAGGCGTCAATCCTTCCTTATGTTAAAATGGTAAACAATACCGAGAGGTTCTTAGGTAAGAAACACACTCAATATTTAGGTATCTTTATTTCGAAACGTTTCGCCTACACAGTAGGCTTCTTAGTCGAGTACAGAAATGTTGGTAGAAGAGATGTGAAGACGATGTAATCAGTCCATCACCCTTGAAGATCTAGTTTTGAGGTGGTCAGTCCCTCAGCCTGGAGAAGAGTATTTGTTCCATAGTCTGAAACAATGTGAACTGATCACATCGTCTTCACATCTCTTCTGCTTACCAACTTCTGTACTCGACTGAGGGCCTATGTGTGTGAAACGTTCAAAAGATACCTAACTGTTCATATGTGTCTTACAACAACTCCCTGGCTTCATCCATCACCGCCTGGTTGTACTGAACACTAAAACCACAAACAGCCATGTTTGTTTTCGACCCTCTCAGCTACTTCTTAAACTTCCGCTCTCTCTACCTTCTGCTACAGGTTGCTGTAGATGAATGGTTCAGAGAACCACATTGTTAGACACATATGCAACACTTGGGTATCTTTATTGAGAAACGTTTCGCACACAGTGCTTCATCAATTCTGAACCTTTCATCTACATCCTGTCTGACACAGCAACTTCTGGATCTTGATACAAAGGATTCTTCAACATTTGTCCAAACCTTTGACAAGGACTATTTCGACTATGGTTGATACCACTGTGACCTGCCTCCTCTGCTGCATCTCACCTGATTACAGCATATAAGCCACCTCTACGGCCTTGTGCTACACTTCTAACAAGATTGATGGACTGAACACATCGACTCAGGCCGAGGACTGATAACCTCAAACCTCCTCTCCTTACACCTTCTACTTTGTATTGACGATGAAGCCCTGTGTGGCAAACGTTTCCTCAATAAGATACCCAAGTGTTGCATATGTCTAATTTAACAACGGTTAAGCTCATAGCTCCAGTCCCAAAATATTTAGTGGTATCTTTTGATCCCAACCAGCGTTAGGACAGGACGAAGGGAGTGTGAACCATTTAAAAAATATATTTACTTTGTGATTTGCCCTTAAAAATAACATAATTATGAAGAAAAACACCTTACAATTAGAGTAAACAACACGCTTTTAAGAACGATTATACACAACTCGTGAATCACCTAAGACCACAACCGTGAATTCAGGGACCCTCACGATGAATGCTGGTATTACTATTTACAGGAACAATTTCTTCTGTGAACGTGCCATCTGAAAGGCAGAGAAGTCATTAGAAGTCTAGATTAGCCTAGGTAGAATCAAGGGATTTCTAGCTAGGATAGAATCCACAACACAAGTTTGTTCTAGTTAGTGCATGGAGACAGCAATTTCCTGCAAGTAAGTTAACCCTCTGAAAACAAGTGTACCATAGAGGTGCCACTGAGAGCAGGACTTAGTCTTGTGTTATCTGTGTTAACAGTGGGTATCTCACACGTTCCCACAGTATCCCTGAAGGGGGACCATTAAGAGTAGGCATGATTTTTTTTTTCAGTTTTTCTTCCTCCAACTTATCGTTTTTATTTTGCTTATTATTTGAGAAGCCCTCATCCAAACTGCTTCAAAACCTCCAGCCTTGTGCATAGTCACTGTGGCCAAATTCTTGAACAATTGACACATGCATGGGTTTTACCACAAAAGTTGCTGAATACATTCGCAGCATCCTGTTGATGAAGACAGGGAAGCTGTGATTTCGTGTATATGGCAAGGAGGAACAACATCTTATAAGAGTGAGGAAGAACCAGTTGTGAGTGTGGGGGAAGTTCGTGAGGAAGTGGGTAGAATGAAAGATGGTAAAGCAGCTGGGATTGATGGGATAAAGATAGAAATGTTAAAGGCAGGTGGGGATATCGTTTTGGAGTGGTTAGTGTTTTTATTTAATAAATATATGGAAGAGGGCAAGGTACCTAGGGATTGGCAGAGAGCATGCATAGTTCCTTTGTATAAAGGCAAAGGGGACAAAAGAGAGTGTAAAAATTATAGGGGAATAAGTCTGTTGAGTATACCTGGTAAAGAAGGCATCTTCAACCTGAGACTTAGTAGAAATAATGAGTTGTTGGAGTAGGAGACGGGCATGCCCGTCTCCTACTCCAACAGCTCATTATTTCTACTAAATACCTGGTAAAGTGTATGGTAGTTATTATTGAAAGAATTAAGAGTAAAACGGGAAGCAGGATAGCAGATGAACAAGGGGGCTTTAGGAAGGGTAGGGGGTGTGTAGACCAAGTGTTTGCAGTGAAACATATAGGTGAACAATATTTAGATAAGAGTAAAGAGGTGTTTGTGGCATTTATGGATTTGGAAAAGGCATATGATAGGGTGGATAGGGGGGGAGGGCAATGTGGCAGATGTTGCAAATGTATGAAATAGGACGTAGGTTATTGAAAACTGTGAAGTTTTTACGAGGATAGTGAGGCTCAGGTTAGAGAATGTAGGCGAGAGGGAGATTATTTCCCAGTAAAAGTAGGCCTTAGACAGGGATGTGTGATGTCACCATGGTTTTTCAATATATTTATAGATGGAGTTGTAAGAGAAGTGAATGCTCGGGTGTTGGCAAGAGGTGTGGGGTTAAAATATAAAATAATCTAAACCAAAGTGGGAGTTGTTACAGTTGCTCTTTGCTGATGACACTCTGCTTTTGGGGGATTCTGAAGAGAAGTTGAAGAGGTTGGTGGATGAGTTTGGTAGGGTATGTAAAAGAAGGAAATTAAAAGTGAAAATAGGAAAGAGTAAGGTGATGAGGATAAAAAAGTTAAATAACGGAAGATTGGATATCAGATTGGAGGGAGAGAGTATGGAGGAGGTGAATGTGTTCAGATATTTGGGAGGGGATGTGTTAGCAGATGGGTCTATGAAGGATGAGGTGAATCATAGAATTAACTGAGGAGCTTGTATAGTTATACCAACACTCTTGTATGGGTGTGAGACACGGGTTGTGAATGTTGCAAGGAGAAGGCATTGGAGATGTCATGTCTGAGGTCAATGTTTGGTGTGAATATAATGCAGAGAATCCGTAGTTTGGAGATTAGGAGGAGGTGTGGGATTACCAAAACTATTATCCAGAGAGCTGAGGAGGGGTTGTTGAGGTGGTTTGGACATGTAGAGAGGGAGGAACAAAATAGAATGACTTAGAGAGTGTATAAATCTGTAGGGCAGGGAAGGCGGGCTAGGGGTCGGCCTAGAAAAGGTTGGAGGGAGGGGGTAAAGGAGGTTTTGTGTGCGAGGGGCTTGGACTTCCAGCAAGCGTTCGTGAGCGTGTTAGGAGCGAATGGAGACAAATGGCTTTTAGGACTTGACGTGCTGTTGGAGTGTAGGCAAGATAACATTTATGAAGGGTTTCAGGGAAACCGGCAGGCCGGACTTGATTCCTGGAGATGGAAAGTACAGTGCCGGTACTCTGAAGGAGGGGTGTTAATGTTGCAGTTTTGTAGCTGTAGTGTAAGCACGCCTCTGGCAAGACAGTGATGGAGTGAATGATGATGAAAGTTTTTCTTTGTCGGGCCACCCTGCCTTGGTGGGAAACTGCCGATGTGTTAATAAAATATATATATATATATATATATATATATATATATATATATATATATATATATATATATGCATGTATAATGTCGTGCCGAATAAGTAAAACTGGCCAATTAGCAGGAACTCGTTTAAAATTAAGCCCTTTCTAAAATTTTCTCTTATACTTTTAAAGATATATATTTTTTTTAATTTATGTTAACGTAAAAATTAATAATTTTGTAACAAAAGAACCTTAGAAAACTTATCTAACCTTATTATAACAAGCGCAATTTAATATAGCCTAAACCAAGTAAATATATTTTAGATAAGTTTACAATAATTTAATAATAAACAAACAATGAAATATACAAATAACCCGAACATAGAAGAGAAGAGATTACGACGACGTTTCGGTCCGACTTGGACCATTTACAAAGTCACACTAACAAAAAGGTTGTTGTTGTATGTTCGCCGGTACATCCGGCCCGGGTCTTCTCCAAATGGTGACCCGGCAAAAAAACAAAAAGGCGAGAAGAAGGGAGTATATATAGGCCAGTAGACAGGAAGAGAGGTAGAGGTAGTATTAGTAGTAGTGGAGTCAGTCATATACTAAGAGGAGCACTGCAAGGAAGCTAGCGGCCCCATGAAGGAAAAAGAGCAAGAACACAGAGGGGGGGGGGAAGAAAAAATGAATGACAAATACAAGGCAAAAGAAAGAAACCCCAGAGGAGAAAGAAGAAAGGGGAAGAGGGAGAAGGAGAAAAAAGAATCAGGTTAAGCCACGGGTGTTCTGAAGTTTGGAGCATTTAACAATGTAATGGGAGAGGAAAGCATCAACAGAGACAAAGCCAGGGCTAAGATTCATACAGGGAAAGTTGTGTATAAGGGAGGATTCAACCAGGCGGCGACTGTGAAAGTTAGACGTAGGGTAGACAGTTTTAGCAGAAGGCCAATCAATAGGATGACTGTGATCTCTGACATGACAGAAAAGAGCATTATTGGTGTCGGCAAGCCTAACACTATTTTTGTGCTCCCTAAGTCTGTCAGACAGGGATCGGCCAGTTTCTCCAAAGTACCGGAGAGGACAAGAGAAACAAGAAATAGAGTAGACAACACCAGGAGCATCTATAGAGGAAGGAGAGGTATGAAATAGATTAGTGCGAAGAGTGTTAGTCTGGCGGAAAGTAAGTTTGATGTCTAAGGAACGGAGAGAGTTGTTGAGATTAGAGAGACCGGAAATGTAGGGAAGGCAGAGGACAGGAGAGTTCCCAGGAGTAGAGAGTTTGGGAGAGAAGAAAGTCAGTTTAGCACGTGAGAATGCAGAGTCTATGAAATGGGAAGGGTAGCCAAGACGGGAAAATGAATTATGAAGAGTGGAAATTTCTGCTTCAAGGAACTGAGGATCACAAATGCGGAGAGCACGGAGAAAGAGGGAGATAAGAACACTTTTCTTGACAGAGGAAGCATGATAAGAAAAGTAGTGAATATACATGCCACTGTGCATAGGCTTGCGGTACACGGAGAAGGCAAAACCTGTAACTGAGCGGTGGACATGAACATCAAGGAAAGGAATCAAAGAATTATATTCCCATTCAGCTTTAAACTTAATGGAAGGAGCAAGATTATTAAGAGCATCAAGAAATGGTTGGAAGAGACTAGAGTCATGAGGCCAAAGAGCAAAGATGTCATGTACATAGTGGAGCCAGAGTGAAGGGCAAACATCAATAGTAGTAAGAACAGTCTCGAAGTATTCCATGTAAATAGTAGCAAGAACAGGAGATAGAGGAGAGCCCATAGCGACACCGAAGGTTTGAGAATAATATTTACCTTGGAAGGAAAAGGAATTAGAGTCCACACAAAGGCGGATAAGTCACGGTATTGTGCCTTTTTTTTGTTATAAACAATGAAATATATATTTTTCGTTAGGTTCAGAATGATTTTTGCGAAATAATTGCGTTCAGAAATTTTCGCTTGCCGTTGCTGTTTAAGCCAAAATTGCTAGGTTTACGTATTCGGCACGACATGTATATATATAATGTTTATTGTTTATATATAAACGGCCGATATCCACCGAGGCCGATACTTCGGCACATCCTTAATATATGGTATTCAAAGATTTGAATATTTGGGACGGGGATAAACCACCTCAATTACTGGGAACGCTTGAAGTTTCTAAACCTGTACTCCCTAGAACGCAGGCGGGAGAGATACATTATATACACGTGGAAAATTCTCGAGGGCTTAGTACCAAACTTGCACACGAGAGTCACTCCCTACGAAAGCAAAAGACTCGGCAGGCGATGTAACATCCTCCCAATGAAAAGCAGGGGTGCCACTAGCAAGTTGAGGGACAACACAATAAGTGCCAGGGGCCCAAGATTGTTCAACTGCCTCCCAGTATACATAAGGGAGATTACCAACAAACCCCTGGCTGTCTTCAAGCAGGCACTGACAGGCACCTAAAGTCGGTACCTGACCAGCCAGGCTGTGGTTCGTACGTTGGACTGCGTGCGGCCAGCAGTAACAGCCTGGTTGATCAGGCTCTGGTCCAACATGAGGCCTGGTCACAGACCGGGCCGCGGGGGCGTTGACCCCTGGAATTCTCTCCAGGTAAACTCCAGGACAATTTGAAGAGGTGAAGCAAAAGTTTTACTCTCGACCGACAAGTTAACTTTGCAGTGAATTCTTTTTGACAGACTGCGAAAGTTGATTCAACAGAACTGGGAAAAGCTTTTTCACCAGTACTCAGGTTGATATTACAAAGCATTGGTCTTTGATGCCCACCCGTGAAGTTCTGTGACTGACTGGGGAGTGACTGTATGTGTGTGTGTGTGTGTGTGTGTGTGTGTGTGAGTGAGTGTGTGTGTGTGTGTGTGAGTGAGTGTGTGTGTGTGTGTGTGTCAGTGAGTGATTCAGTGAGTAAGTGATTCAGTGAGTGAGTGATTCAGTGAGTGATTCAGTGAGTGATTCAGTGAGTGATTCAGTGAGTGATTCAGTGAGTGATTCAGTGAGTGATTCAGTGAGTGATTCAGTGAGTGATTCAGTGAGTGATTCAGTGAGTGATTCAGTGAGTGATTCAGTGAGTGATTCAGTGAGTGATTCAGTGAGTGATTCAGTGAGTGATTCAGTGAGTGATTCAGTGAGTGATTCAGTGAGTGATTCAGTGAGTGATTCAGTGAGTGAGTGATTCAGTGAGTGAGTGATTCAGTGAGTGAGTGATTCAGTGAGTGAGTGATTCAGTGAGTGAGTGATTCAGTGAGTGAGTGATTCAGTGAGTGAGTGATTCAGTGAGTGAGTGAGTCAGTGAGTGAGTGATTCAGTGAGTGAGTGAGTCAGTGAGTGAGTGATTCAGTGAGTGAGTGAGTCAGTGAGTGAGTGAGTCAGTGAGTGAGTCAGTGAGTGAGTCAGTGAGTGAGTCAGTCAGTGAGTGAGTCAGTCAGTCAGTGAGTGAGTCAGTCAGTGAGTGAGTCAGTGAGTCAGTGAGTGAGTCAGTGAGTGAGTGAGTCAGAGTGAGTCAGTGAGTGAGTCAGTCAGTGAGTGAGTGAGTCAGTCAGTCAGTGAGTCAGTCAGTGAGTCAGTGACTGTCTGTTTGGGTAAGAGAGTGGATGACTGTATGACTGACAGAGTGAAAAAGTAAATGACTTGACTGATTGATATAGCCTACGTTTTGACGCACTCAAGTTTAGAGGTCATGCAAAGCTAAAATTATTATGCTTAGGCTGAAATCGGGGAAAAGGAAAACCACGGTAAGGACTAGATAGAAAATGCCTAAGCATTTGAAAATACTAGGCAAAAGTTAGCTTTAATAGTTTGAATTATGGTAAGTGCTAGTTCTGAGGGTAGCGTCGCCTGTAAACCAGGAGGCATCCTAATAATTCCTCGCCTCTTTAGTAAAATAACTTTAATATTAGAGATCAGGCAATTCAAAGAAGCCAAATACATGACTCAGGGTGAATGATATTCATCTACCATAAATCATAATTTAATAAAAGTAAAAAAAAAAAAAAAATGGCTCAAAATAATATATAAGATCATTTAATAAACTTGTTAATTTACCCATAAGATAATTAATTACATGAAATATTCTACCTTAATATGTCATATAATAAACACCTACATTTCGCTTCTTTTTTCAGAATAAAAAAAAATCATTGTTGATAAATAATAAGTGGGCACAGCAATGTGGATATATAAACGTGGATCAACCAGTTACTATATTGCTAAAGAATCACAACAAAAATAGTTAGTTTATCACCATATCTCAACTGTTGCTCTGCAGGGAACTCTGCCGTAACAACTGATGGCATGTGGGTCCTCATCAGACTTTATCCTAGTCAATCAACTGGGAGTACCTCCCTGATTTCCATTTGACAACCGACTTCTTTCTAAGTGAGCATTTCCTTGACAATGTTACTTTTTCTTGATGCCTTAACATCATTACCGGTTTCCTTATTCTTATACTCCATTTACAGAGGTATCCTCTGGCAGTACTGTGGCTCCAATAAGGACAACTTGAGCACAGCAAGTCATTTAGTACACAATACAATATTTATTTCTCTGTAAAGATTACAATGTGGGGTTTACATATGGGATATTGGTTACAATGTATGATTTACATAAAATACTAATTACAAAGAGGGCCACTATCATGCCTAGCATAACATTTCATTGGGGTTCTTTGTTGCTGCTAGACACTGCAAACGTAGTCTGGTTTACCTACACTGTTAAAATTCATAACAAAACAATACTAATACGATAACATATCTTGCTAAGACAAGGTTATCACTTAATCGACAAAAGACTGGTAACACAATTATCAGATACAATATAAATGAACATAACAGACATGAGTAATATATAAAAAATATAAATACAAATACATGAAAAAAAAAAAAAAATATAGGTTTACATGAATAGATATGGAACAAAAAGGAACATAAAGAAAGTTCTGTAACTAATATAGGAAATCAGGTACAAAGATAGGTTAGGTCATCAGACACAAACCAGGATTTTCTGAAAAAGTGCAACAAAATGCAACAATGATTAGATTTTGCCACCGAAGTGGCTAGTTTATTGTGCACCCCATATCCATCCTGTGGACGGTAGCGCAAGAGCATATGGATACACAAAAGGCCTAGGCACTAGGCCCCAAAGGAGTTAACAATTGTACATTTGGGTTTATATCTACATTTCAGTTATCTGTTACAAGCAAATTTAGGAAATTTGCTTAGTACAAATGGTATCTTATTTCATGAATAAGATATCTTGACATGTCACATAGGTTATTATACTGTCTATCTCTATATTCCTCAATAAGTGCACAATTAAGCACATAGTGTTCAAGACAGTGAGCATATGCCTGATCACATAATTTGCATTTAGTTTGATCATCATCTGTGTCTCCCAAACTGTCAGAAGTACCTGTAGCCAAGCCTAAGCCTGGCCACTACAACATCAGTCAGTCTGCAAGTTGCTCCACAAACATGCCCATCTGTGCTCGCATTATCATGAGCACAGATAGGCACGTTCATGGAAATTAATTTGGATTTATATCTACAGTTCACTTATCTGTTACAAGCAAATTTAGGAAATTTGCTTAGTATAAGTGGTATCCTACCTTCACTAATAAGATATCTTGACATGTCACATAGGTTATTATACTGTCTATCCCTATATTCCTCAATAAGTGGACAATTCAGCACATAGTGTTCAAGACAGTGACCATATGCCTGATCACATAATTTGTGGAGGAATGAGCTCCTACGATAAAAATGAACTATGCTTGCTACTTAGCTTATTGATGAATCCAAGATGTCGCAGCCATCCCCAACACCTTCTCAGGGGATCCATCTATGGCCTCATTCTCCACAGGGCTGTAAGGTAAACATCAAGTGATTATAATTATTGCCCCAAAGGAGCATATGCCCATATTTCAGTCTTAAATGGACTGAAAGGCGGCTTACTCACTTGTTTGGACTTAAAAGTCCACGCATAACCGCCGTCAATAGGTAAATTTTGATGTTCTTGAAATAAAAGAACTGCGCAGTCCCCTTCCTTGGCAAGAACATAAAAACATACCATGCTAACTGTAACTTTGAGCGATGGTGTTGGCTCCACCATATACGGCGGAAATGCTGTCTTGATTGTAGAATGCCGCTGAAGTCACCGTCTTGTTTCGATGGAATTCACTTGCGATTGTCTCTACGTTTGTCTTGCAGTAAATTGAAGCTGTGCACACTTCTGAATATACTGCGATTTACACTAAACGCGCTGGAACAGAGTTCTTATCTGATTTCCCGACGTTAGTGGAGATTAAATTAGAATAACGGATGCGTACGACTAATGTCTTTGTTCGGTACACCGCGCCGTAGCTCCCGTCCTTTCAGTGGCCAATTCAATCTGACCATGCCACCTCGTGGTGCCTCGTGGTGGGCATGGCATGCTGAGTTCAGCACAATTTCAACAATTGCTACATACTGCTACAAGTGGCAATTAAAATGTTTGTGTTCCTAAATTTCAATCACTGGAACACATGTTTGTAATTTTCCAGTGTAGAAACTAATACAACAGTTTACTGCAATCTTCCTGTTACGGCAAAGAGTTACGTTTATCTCAAATGTCTATTAAGTCACATACACTCGTTGCTACTTGGTCAGACCTCGTGACACACTGTGGTCAGTACATCTGGTCTGAATTATTTTGTTTATGCACCCAGACTCGCCTCGTCTGGCCCCTTCATAAGGGAGGAAAGGGTGAGGGGCCCTTAACAAGGGTAGTAAGGGCGCATACCCCCCTCCTTTGGAGAATTTTCTCCACATAATTTGCATTTAGTTTGATCATCATCTGTGTATCTCCCAAACTGCCAGAAGTACTTGTAGCCAAGCCTAAGCCTGGCCACTACAACATCAGTCAGTCTGTTCACATTGCAAGTTGCTCCATAAACATACTTATCTACATTCATGTTATCATAGTGGGTTATAGATCTACTCAGGCTTCTAACTGCATTCCTATAGCTATCATTTTCATTATTTATTTCTCTCCTAATATTATTCCTAATGCTAGACACAGATATACCAAAGTTATATTCTACATTCTCCTTATGGGTGCTCTTCTTGGCTAACATATCAACTTTATCATGAAGGGGTAATCCAATGTGTGACGGAATCCATAGCAAATGTACATTAATTCCTTTGTCCCGGATTTTTGAGTATCTATACCTGGCTTCTCCAATGAGCATGCTGTTAGTCATTATATGAGTCAAGAGCCTTCAATGATGACATAGAATCAGTAATGATGATAGAGTCAAGCTCAGTGTCATAAGTTAGCTTTAGTGCCATTAGGATTGCAAACAATTCAGTTTGCAGTGTAGACGCCCAGTTGTTAATTCTTATGCCTAGTTCAAAAAATTATTATTGTTCTTAACTAGGGAGGTGGCAACCAGAGCAGATGCAGCCCTGCCAGAAGACTCCTGTTTAGATCCATCAGTGTATATAACTTGAGATAACTTATTACTACCGGCTAGGCGATAAATTTCTTCTTGAGCAGTTGCTTTAACAAGTGATTTAAGGAAGGGATTACTAGCAATGAGCTTCTTGGGAGGGACTTGCAGGTATGTGATATTAAATGAACACATCTTCCATGGAGGGGTGAAATGCTCTTGTTGCCTACAGTGATACAATTCATGCAGGTTGTAAAACTTAATGTAATTGCATGTTTTCACAATCCATTTAGATCTGAGAGTATTTACTTCTAGACATTTAGTAAGATTCATTGTGACAGTGTCTGGTTCATTTCTTAACATTCTAATACCAAGTACAGTGTTAATCTCAACAATCCTATCACTGATACTAGTAATACCAAGCTCCTTCCTCATATTAAGAACCTTTGTAGATTTGGGACAGCCAAGAATAATTCTGAGCTTCATTTTTTGCATTAACTCCAAGGGTCGGAGAGAACTTTCTCGAGCTAATATCAACATGGGAGCAGCATAATCAATTAAGGACCTAATATAAGCTATGTACATCATTCTCGCGATTCTCACATTAGCACCATAGTTGGGGTTGTAGCCAGCAACAGCTTTAAGAGCATTTAGTCTATCTTTGCCTTTTTTATTTAGTTGTGGTATAGTAGATTTGGTAAAGGGTACATCTACACCAAGATATCTGTAAGTTTTAACGTAGAGGAAGATATTATGAGGCCTAGTCGATTACAAATTGCTTGAACTTCATTAAGAACGGTACTCATCTTTTTATGCCCTGTTGTATGGATCATGATGTCATCAGCATAGCTTATAGCTATATGTTTAGGTGAGGCAGGTAGAGCATTTAGGAGAGTATTAATCAGAATATTAAATAGCATGGGACTGAGAACTCCTCCCTGCGGTGTACCTAGGGACATTTCTTTAGACTCGCTTCTAAAGCCTTGGTAGAGGACAGAGGATACTCTGTTTGACAGGTATCCTATTATCCAGCAGAGTAGGCTACCACCAATATTCATTTTGGCTAGTTCATGTAGTATAACAGTTCTGTTCGCGATATCAAATGCAGATTTTAGATCAAGAAATGTGGTAAAACTAGTAGAGGTGAGTGAGGTGAGAAGGTGGAGATACAATTCTGCACACTCTTACCTTTCATGAACCCATAGAGGGAGGGGGAGAGTTGGTGTCTGATTCTGCAATGGGACTTAGGAAAACAGTATTAACCTGAAAGGTTAGAACACGCTAGGTTAGAAATAATGACAGAAAAGCTAAGTTAGGCTACTGAATAGAGGATTAACTGGCAGAGAATCAGTTTTATTACACATACGGGTAATATTGGGAATCAGTAAAGCACTACAAGAAAATAGGTTTGAATATAACTAGGCTAAAATGACTCTCAAAATTACAAGATACCCGGATAGGCTAGTCAAGACAAAACTAAATTTACAACATAAGTCTATCTTTTCATCTTGAATTATTGCTTATCCTAAACTTAGTACCACTTAATATATAACTGCTAACCAGACCACGGTGCCTGGTGGTTAAAGCTCTCGTTTCACACGGCGAGGGTCCGGATTCGATTCCCGTCGAGGGTAGAAACATTGGGCGTGTTTCTTTACACCGGTTGTCTGTTCCCCATCAGCAAAATGGGTACCTGGGTGTTAGTGAACTGGTGTGGGTCGCATCCTGGGACAAAACATATCTAATTTGCGGGAAATGCTCAGCATAACAAGCGGCTTTCTATACAGTAGTATGTCATTGATGTCAGCTATGGTCTGTATACCTTGTACATGTACTTGTAGTAAATAAAGATATTATGTTTTAGTAGTACAATTCACAAGACATATAGTAAACATTTCATGGAATGAAGGGAATGCAACGGTTTGCAGGCTGTGTCCCTAACGGTTATTTGCACTGCTCTCTCAAAAAAACAAAAAATCCCATTAAAATTTAGTTTCCCCAGCTACTACGCATATTAACAATAGCTGCTAACTCAACCTATAACAGTGGAAGTAATATATTATTAAAGTAAACTGCTTGATAATATGGTATAAGATATCGTGTTTGTTTACCAGCTCGCCTCTAACTCCCTTCCCTCCAGAATGTAAAACTAAACACAACACTTGTTATAAACATTCTCTTCTAAAATTCCTAACAATGACTTATACTAGTTTATCTTTTATTAATACCAATATCATTTAAACAATAAACTGAATCTCTAGAATACGCAATGGTTTTGACACCTGGAAAACCTTTCAGGTATACTCCTCCAGGTATTAAACAGACATAGAATAAAGAAATACTATTTATTTTAGGATAAGCAAATTATCTTGAGAAAACGCATTGGAAGAAAATGGACAAAAGAACCGTGACAATACCTTTCAATTAATTAACGATTGTAGAGATCAGGATGGTCTACTGACGTTACACTATAAATATTCACAACTCTACAGAGGTATAAGGTAAAAATATCTCGGTAATAATAATAATAATAATAGGCAGTGATTTCATGTATTTGCTAGGGAGGCATAACATCAGCATAGTAGACTGGTACACCCACACATAGGGGAAAAAGTTTATGACGACGTTTCGGTCCTCCTCTCCTATATATACTGGCACCCTCACCTTCGTGTATTAGGGTGACTAGTCAATAGTCCAAGTCAGACCAAAACGTCGTTAGCTTCTTCCTCTTATGTGTGGGCTGTTTGTGTATTGTTTCAGTTACGGTATTTTGTATCTCGAGGGAACTAACACCTCTCTCTCTATCCCACAATGGCAACAGGAGCAAGTAGAGAGAGAGAGAGAGAGAGAGAGAAGATAGAGAGGAGGGGTCTTAGCTCCCTCGAGAGGAGTCTTAGCACCCTCCAGAGGGTCGTCGTCTCCCCGAGAGTGGTCGTGACCCCCCCACCGGTTGGAGAAAATATCTCCACATTAGACAACAACCACCCAGAGAGGTATTACCGTCCTGCCATATGAGTGTGGAATGGAAACCTGTAATTGTTTTATACAATGGGAAGATTGCAAGTGTCATTTCTTTTTGCCTCACAAACACGCAGGATAATAGGCACACCTTCTTACTTCTTACATTCCCCTCAAGGGAAGTTCCTTGATGCTGGTGAGGGGCTCTTGATCTAGGGAGCTTGATCTGTGCTGCCAGTTCCCTGAATTGAGCCTGAGTACCTTACATCCCCCTTTCCACAAAGTCGCTGAATAATCCCAACGGGTTTAGCTCTCCCTCATGATTATAATAATAATAATAATAATAATACTTCTTACATTTAGGTCACACTACACATTCATGAATATATATATATATATATATATATACATATACACACCCATCTAAGTTTTCTTCTATTTTCTTAATAGTTCTTGTTCTTATTTATTTCATTTTAATCTCCATGGGGAAGTGGTAGAGAATCCTTCCTCCGAAAGCCATGCGTGTCATAAAATGTGACTAAAATGACAGGAGCAAATGCCTAGTGACTTTCTCCTGAATAAATTACTAAACATAAGAAAAACTTTATAAAGTTGGGATGTTTGAATGTGCTTGGATGTTAAGAGCTAGCGCACTCAGCTCACACACTGATTTCCGGGGTTCGAATTTCCTCCGGTACAGCTGGAAAACGTAAGGGACGTGTTTCCATAAGACACCTACTGTCCCTGTCCATGTTCACCCATCAGTATAAAATGGGTACCTGGGTGTTAGTGGACTGGTGTGGGTCGCATCCTGGGACAAAACTGACCTAATTTGCAGGAAATGCTCAGCATAACAAGCGGCTTTCTATATAGTAGTATGTCATTGATGTCAGCTATGGTCTGTATACCTTGTACATGTACTTGTAATAAATAAATATATATATTTTGTAAGTTAGGAGGGAGTAGCAATAATGCTGAAGGATCAGTTACGGCAGGAAAATAATGAATATAAATATAAATGGGCTATACTAAGAGTTTATGCACCTGAAGAGTGTAGAGGAGAGAGAGAGAGAGAGAGAAAATGGGAGACGCTGAGTGAGAGTTTAGGGTGAGAGTGAGTATAAATGTGATGGGAAACCTAAATGTTAAAGTGGGAGAAACGGTTAGAGAGGGCATAGTTGGTACGTTTGGGGTGTTAGAGGTAAAGGATTATGAAGGGGCGGGTTTCTTTGATTGAACTTTGTATAGAAAAGGTTTAGTAATAGATAATACTTATTTTAAGAAAAATAGGATAAATAAGAATACATGACAGAAGTAGCTTGGACATTTAGAGAGGATGGAACAAATTATGATGACTTCGAGGGCGAATTAATCTGTTGTGGAAGGAGATCTGGGTAAGGGTCGTCCCATGAAAGGTGGGAGGGGGGGGGGAAAGGTTTTGTATGCTTAGATATGCAGGAACTAAGTGCAAGAATGATAGTGAGTGAAGGCAAGTGGTTTTCATGACTTGACATGCTGTTGGAGTGCAAGTAAGGTAACATTAATGAAAGGATTCAGGGAAACCAGTTAGCCAGAGTTGACTCTTGGAGGTGGGAAGTACAGTGCCTGCACTCTGAAGGAGTAGGGAAATCTGCAGTTTTGATCTTTAGTTTCTACGCGCCTTTCGCAACACAGTGTTGAAGTGAATAATGGTGAAAGTGCTTCTTCATTTTCGGGTCACCTGCATCGGTGGGACACGACCAGTGTGTTAAAAATATAACAGCAGCAGCAGTAGCAACAACAACATCAACAGTTACAACACCAGTAGCAACAAGAGCAGCACCAGTAGCAACACCACCAGCAACACCACCAGCAACACCACCAGCAACACCACCAGCAGCAAGAGTAGCAACACCAGCAGCAACACCAACAGCAACAGTAGCAACACCAACAGCAACAGTAGCAACAGCAACAGTAGCAACACCAACAGCAACAGTAGCAACACCAACAGCAACAGTAGCAACACCAACAGCAACAGTAGCAACACTAACAGCAACAGTAGCAACACCAACAGCAACAGTAGCAACACCAACAGCAACATTAGCAACACCAACAGCAACAGTAGCAACACCAACAGCAACAGTAGCAAAACAACAGCAACAAGCACAGCAACAGTAGCAACAGCAACAGTAGCAACAGCAACAGTAGCAACACCAACAGCAACAGTAGCAACAGCAACAGTAGCAACACCAGCACCAGTAGCAACACCAGCACCAGTAGCAACACCAGCAACAGTAGCAACACCGGCAACAGTAGCAACACCGGCAACAGTAGCAACACCGGCAACAGTAGCAACACCGGCAACAGTAGCAACACCGGCAACAGTAGCAACACCGGCAACAGTAGCAACACCGGCAACAGTAGCAACACCGGCAACAGTAGCAACACCGGCAACAGTAGCAACACCGGCAACAGTAGCAACACCGGCAACAGTAGCAACACCGGCAACAGTAGCAACACCAGCAACAGTAGCAACACCAGCAACAGTAGCAACACCAGCAACAGTAGCAACACCAGCAACAGTAGCAACACCAGCAACAGTAGCAACACCAGCAACAGTAGCAACACCAGCAACAGTAGCAACACCAGCAACAGTAGCAACACAGCAACAGTAGCAACACCAGCAACAGTAGCAACACCAGCAACAGTAGCAACACCAGCAACAGTAGCAACACCAGCAACAGTAGCAACACCAGCAACAGTAGCAACACCAGCAACAGTAGCAACACCAGCAACAGTAGCAACACCAGCAACAGTAGCAACCCAGCACAGTAGCAACACCAGCAACAGTAAGCAACACCAGCAACAGTAGCAGCAACAGTAGCAACACCAGCAGCAGTAGCAACACCAGCAACAGTAGCAACACCAGCAACAGTAGCAACACTAGCAACACCAGCAACAGTAGCAACACCAGCAACAGTAGCAACAGTAGCAACACCAGCAACACTAGCAACACCAGCAACACCAGCAACACAAGCAACAGTAGCAACATCAGCAGCAACAATAGCAACACCAGCAGCACCACCAACAGCAGCAACAATAGTAGCAACACCAGCAACAACACAAGCAGCAACACCAGTAGTCAACACCAGTAGCAACACCAGCAGCAACACCAGCAGCAACACCAGCAGCAACAACCGTAGCAACAACAGTAACAACAGCAGCAGCAACAACAGTAGCAACACCAGCAACAACACCAGCAGCAACAACAGTAGCAACAACAGTAGCAACACCACCAGCAACAACAGTAGCAACACCACAGCAACAACAGTAGCAACACCACCAACAACAACAGTAGCAACACCACCAGCAACAACAGTAGCAACACCAGCAGCAACAACAGTAGCAACACCACCAGCAACAACAGTAGCAACAGCAGCAGCAACACCAACAGCAACACCAGCAGCAACAGCAACACCAGCAGCGACATCAACAGCGACACAACAGTGAGACACCAGCAACAACATAGAACATAATTCTGGAACAGTACCAACGAGACAACGTTAGCAAACAGAGCAAATGTAGCAACACCACTAGAAAGTAGCAACATGAGAGAAAAGTGCAACTAAGCATTGTCGAAGAAGTGACACGAGCGATTGATTGAACAGTAGCAAGGACGCGAAGTTGACTTGGAAGAACAAGTGCAACGATATGGAAAGTGCGACTGTAGAGAGTTCAGAATGATGGACAAGACGTAGACTGACTAGTGAGATTGTAGCGAACAGTGCAGACTAGTAGATATGAGGAAAAGTGCGTGACTGCGGATTGTTGAAAAAGTGCGTGACCTGGGATTGATTGGAAAGAGAGCATAAGGCGACTGTGAGGATTGATTGAAAAGTGCGTGACTGTGGGATTGATTGGAAGAGAGTGCGTGACTGTGGGATTGATTGGAAGAGAGTGCGTGACTGTGGGATTGATTGGAAGAGAGTGCGTGACTGTGGGATTGATTGGAAGAGAGTGCGTGACTGTGGGATTGATGTGAGAAGAGGCTGACTGTGGGATTGTTTGGAGAGAAGTGCGTGACTTGGGTGGATGAAGAAGTGCGTGACTGTGGGATGTGATGAGAAGAGTGCGTGACTGTGGGATTGTTGGAGAAGAGTGCGTGACTGTGGGATGATGTGGATGATGAGAAGTGCGTGACTGTGGATTGTTGAGAAGAGTGCGTGACTGTGGGATTGTGGAGAGAGTGCGTGACTGTGGATTGTGTGGATGAAGAGTGCGTGACTGTGGGATTGTGTGGATGAAGAGTGCGTGACTGTGGGATTGTGTGGAAAGAGTGCGTGACTGTGGGATGGAAGGTTGACTGTGGATTGATGGAGAGAGCGTGACTGTGGGATTGTGTGATGAAGAGTGCGTGACTGTGGGATTGTGTGGATGATAGAGTGCGTGACTGTGGGATTGTGTGGATGATAGAGTGCGTGACTGTGGGATTGTGTGGATGATAGAGTGCGTGACTGTGGGATTGTGTGGATGATAGAGTGCGTGACTGTGGGATTGTGTGGATGAGAGAGTGCGTGACTGTGGGATTGTGTGGATGATAGAGTGCGTGACTGTGGGATTGTGTGGATGAAGAGTGCGTGACTGTGGGATTGTGTGATGATAGAGTGCGTGACGGGGATTGGGATAGGTGGACTGTGGGATGTGGTGATTGCTGTGGGATTGTGTGGATGATAGAGTGCGTGACTGTGGGATTGTGTGGATGATAGAGTGCGTGACTGTGGGATTGTGTGGATGATAGAGTGCGTGACTGTGGGATTGTGTGGATGATAGAGTGAGAGACTGTGGGATTGTGTGGATGAAGAGTGCGTGACTGTGGGATTGTGTGGATGAAGAGTGCGCGTGACTGTGGGATTGTGTGGATGAAGAGTGCGTGACTGTGGGATTGTGTGGATGAGAAGTGCGTGACTGTGGGATTGTGTGGATGAGAGAGTGCGTGACTGTGGGATTGTGTGGATGATAGAGTGCGTGACTGTGGGATTGTGTGGATGAGAGAGTGCGTGACTGTGGGATTGTGTGGATGAGAGAGTGCGCGTGACTGTGGGATTGTGTGGATGAGAGAGTGCGCGTGACTGTGGGATTGTGTGGATGAGAGAGTGCGCGTGACTGTGGGATTGTGTGGATGAGAGAGTGTGCGTGACTGAGGGATTGTGTGGATGAGAGAGTGCGCGTGACTGAGGGATTGTGTGGATGAGAGAGTGTGCGTGACTGAGGGATTGTCTGGATGAGAGAGTGCGCGTGACTGTGGGATTGTCTGGATGAGAGTGCGCGCGTGACTGTGGGATTGTGTGGATGAGAGAGTGTGCGTGACTGAGGGATTGTGTGGATGAGAGAGTGCGTGACTGTGGGATTGTCTGGATGAGTGCGTGACTGTGGGATTGTCTGGATGAGAGTGTGCGCGTGACTGTGGGATTGTCTGGATGAGAGACTGTGCGTGACTGAGGGATTGTGTGGATGAGAGAGTGCGCGTGACTGTGGGATTGTCTGGATGAGAGTGTGCGTGACTGTGGGATTGTCTGGATGAGAGAGTGCGCGTGACTGTGGGATTGTCTGGATGAGAGAGTGTGCGTGACTGTGGGATTGTCTGGATGAGAGAGTGTGCGTGACTGTGGGATTGGCTGGATGAGAGAGTGCGCGTGACTGTGGGATTGGCTGGATGAGAGAGTGCGCGTGACTGTGGGATTGGCTGGATGAGAGAGTGGCGTGACTGTGGGATTGGCTGGATGAGAGAGTGTGCGTGACTGTGGGATTGGCTGGATGAGAGAGTGTGCGTGACTGTGGGATTGGCTGGATGAGAGAGTGTGCGTGACTGTGGGATTGGCTGGATGAGAGAGTGTGCGTGACTGTGGGATTGGCTGGATGAGAGAGTGTGCGTGACTGTGGGAGAGAGAGGACCTAGTAGCAATCAGTGAAAAGGAGGGGCCAGGAGCTATGAATCGACCTCTGCAACCACAAATAGGTGAGTACAAATAGGTGAGTATACACACACACACACACACACACACACACACACACACACACACACACACACACACACACGATGTGGAGAATTAAATCGGATCTGGATAAGGCAGGACTACAAAGAGACCTGGACAGGCTGCAAGCCTGGTCCAGCAATTGGCTCCTTGAATTTAACCCCACCAAATGCAAATTCATGAAGATCGGGGAAGGGCAATGAAAACCGCAGATACAGTAAAGGCTAGGTTGCCAAAGACTGCAAACCTCACTCAAGGAAAAGGATCTTGGGGTGAGTATAATAACGAGCACTTCTCCTGATGAGCACATCAACCATATAACTGCTGCAGCGTATGGGCGCCTGACAAACCTGAGAATAGCGTTCCGATACCTTAGTAAGGAATCGTTCAAGACTCTGTACACCATGTACGTCAGGCCCATACTGGAGTATGCAGCACTCGTTTGGAACCCATACCTGGTTAAGCACGTCAAGAAACTAGAGAAAGTGCGAAGGTTTGCAACAAGATTAGTTCCAGAGTTAAGGGGAAATGCCCTACAAAGAAATGTTAAGAGAAATCGGCCTGACGACACTGGAGGACAGGAGGGTTAGGGAAGACATGATAACGACATACAAAATACTGAGAGAAATTTACAAGGTGGACAGAGACAGGTTGTTCCTGAGAGGGGACACAGAAAGAAGGGGTCATAATTTTTTATTTTTTTTTTAATTTAAAACAGGGTACAACGTACATTGCATAACAATACAAATCCAATAACAGTAAATTATCCAATAGAACAAACATATACAACAAGCTTCCAAATAATGTGATTGCAAATGTTAGAACATAAGGAGCACACACATTAGATAATATATTTTAACATGTCCTACCGCGATAAGACTATCGCACGTTCACAAACGACTCATTGACAAGCATTGACAAAATGCCACAAATCAATGGTGTTCATATGTAAATAAATACAGTGTACAACGTACATAGCCTAACAATACATATCCAAGAACATTAACCACTAAAACACATATAAACAATTATCTACCACACTATGTGGTTTGCAATGTCAGAACATTAGGAACACCCTTAGTAAAATAATATTAAACATATCTATTAACACGTCCTACTTAACATGCCTGATCCTCTACCCCCCCTCCCTGGTGCGTGCCACACCATAAGTAAAAAGCCCCTTCCCCTCCTCTATGACCCGCCAGATGTCAACCCCTTCATATACTCGTTTTTGAACATATTACCTCACCCGTAACATACAAGAGAGTATGTCCACCAAGGTGTCTTACTCTCCTAGGTGCTCTGAACACATGACACTGAGCACTCACACACCGGAAATACACACCAACACACAACAATTGACCAAACACCCCTATTAACTTACAAGAACAGGCGTATGACCTTGCCATTGCCTTTCCGCAAGACTCAAGGTTCCATTGTGTATTGCTTAACACATGTTACCATTAGAAACTACATGGAGCACATAACAGGCGTCTATATATTTGACTATGCCTGGAGTCTTATGCTCCCATAACTACACACAGGCATCCCCACCAGTACACACACCATCCACAAATATTACCACATCCTTCCACACCGCTATCCGTCTCAAATACCCCCCCCCCTTTGTAGATAGAAAACCAGCCCATCGCTACCCCTTACCTTCGCACTCCCTTTAACCCCCACACTGTGAGGTTCCTATAACCCTCCGGTAGGTCCACCTCCCATTTCCTCCTCATGATCTCTTTAGTAGGGCATTTGGTCCTATAAATCACTGCTATCATGACCTTAATGCGCTCGTCAGCCCCAGTCTGTCTCATCGCCTATGAATAATAAATGAAATCAGTGACCAAGTACACTACCGCCCTTTGGATCCGCTTATCCATTTCCCTGACATCCAAGCTTAAAGCCCTCAGCACCGAAATGACCCTCCCCAGCGATCCTAACACTCGACTAAATCACTCCCTCACCCTCCCCAACCTTTCACAAAATTACACTACATGGTAAGCAGTCACTTCCTCCCCACACAACGCACAACCACTCCCTTCCACTAATCCCCTAGTATGCAATAACGCCCCGGATGGAAGTATGCAGGAACTTAAAAACTACCTCCTGCACCCTCGGATCAACCCTGGCTTCCCTCAACAAGCCCCACACTTCTCCTCAAGCATACATAGGGTATACACTCTCTACCACCGCCACCATCCTTTCCATTCCTGCCCCATCCAACACCCCAAGCCTCAATGTCCCCGGGTCCTGAACCACTAACATAGATCGCACCATCACCTCGCAGTCCTTTAACTCCTTACCCTTCCACCATCTACCTATATCCTCGTGAATCCTCCTCAGCCAACCCTCTCCCCTCCCTCTTTCCCTCATATAACACCTCTTCACATACACGCTTTTTAACCATCGATGCAAAGAAATAAGCCCAAGCCCCCCCCCCCCTGGCAGATTGGGAGGGAGATCACCCCCCTACTTAGCCACTCACAACCTGAACCCAACATAAATCTAAATATTCTCCCCAATAATCTACACACATCACAACCCACCATCGGATATACGGACCCCACATGCCACAGTTTACTATAGATCAAAGCATTGACCACTATTGCCCTCTGATGTAAAGGTTAATTAGCTGATCTCAAACTCATCAGTCGACTCAACGCCCCCTTCATTACCCTCTTCGAATTCACCACTCTCGCCTCCTCACTCATACTCATGTATACCACTGCAAATTCTCAACCTATCTACAATTTTTCTTACTGCCATGACGCCCACCCCCACTCTCCTCCCCCATCCATGTACAATGATTTCTCCTCATTAATTCTCATACCTGTTGCATACCCGAAAACCCCCACCACCCTCCCCACCTCCCCTAAATCCCTCCTATCCCTTACTAAAACTGTGGTATCACCCACATATCCCACGATACCCACTCCCCTTACCCTATCTACCGACACTCTTCCCTCAAGACATCTAATCTCCCTATAAAGGGGATTCTGTACACAGGCAAAAAACAACTGTGATATAGGGCATCCCTGTCTCAGTCCCCTAGCTATGGCTATATATCCTCCTAAAAATCCATTCACCTGCACACGCGCTCCCTCGTATAACGTCTTTACCCACTCTACCACTTCCGCCCCGAAACCTTGCCATCACATGAATCTCCACAATGCCTCACGGTGAACACTATCATATGCGGCCTTCCAATCTAATGCTAAAACCCCGCCCTCCTCTTCCTCCCGATTCCGTTCGATGAAATCCCTGTCCCCTCATTCATTGATCTGCCTACCACACTCTTCAGACCATTCCCCAATATTTTTGCATAGATCTTATAATCACAACACATTAGTGTGAACACACTCTAATCGTTAATTGACACACACTGTTCCCTCTTTGGCACCAGCACAACAACACCTGTACACTGTAAATCCCCTAATAGCCTCCTACACTTCATTTCATTAAACAAACCTACCAAAAACTCTTTCAACACTTCCCAATTTTCCACATAAAACTCACAAGGTAGACCATCTAAACCTGGGGACTTGCCTATGCACATCCCCATTACAGCCCTCCATATTTCCTCTGTTATCAACTCTCCTAGCTCCCGCCTATCATTATCATCCAACTCACACCTTATCCCACCCCCCATGACATGTAACGCCTCCTCGTCTATATCCCCCCCTCTTCGACTTCTCGAAAAACGTATCAATACACCCACTCATCCCCTCAGTCGTCTTCAAGACCTGACCTCCCCTGTATCCGCCAAGGTCCGTCCCATCCTCGATACTCATTATGCTCATAGCCACTCTTTCGCTGCTGCTCATGCAATACACGGGCAGACGGCCAATCTCCCCACATCAGCCACTCCAATATCCCTGCCACCCTCGCTCCATCAAACTGCTGATTTTCTATGTGCCTAATTCGCTCCTTGAAACCCTCAATAATGTGCACTGGATAGTTCTCCCTAACCCCCTCGTAACAATCCCTTAACTGCCCTTCCAAATACCTCTGCAACCCGTACAATAACCTGCCATTCTCCCTTTCACGCCTAACATAAAAATCTTTAATCTTAACCTTAGCTACTGTTTCTCACCATGAAATCACGTCTTCCCCGCCTCGCCAATCCCTCCACAAAATACCCCACAACTCTGCAAAACCCTCCCTCCCCCCCTTTAAGCAAACCCACATTCAGTTTCCAATACTCTCCATATCTTCTAGGTAAACCCCCCATGACAAATTCACTAATACTCCACGAGGATCCAAGAATGCCATGTCCAAAGTTTCAAATCGCATCACCTCAACCTCTTGATTCACGTATATCCTATCGAGCCTTGCCGCATACCCTCTTCTCACGAAAGTATATTCATCTCCCCCTCTTTACATCGCGCAACCCCATTCCATAGAGAAGGTCCCCCAATGACCCTACAACATGCCCTGCCCCACGTGGCTCCACATCAGGCTGGCTTATTACAGAATTCCAATCCCCACCCATAATCGACACCACCGGCATCGACCGCAGGTGGTACACTAGTTCATCTCTCATAAACCTATTTTAACTCTCCCACCACCCTCCGCCAGCCCATATACACTCATAAAAACTACTCGTTCCCTACCCCCATAAGCCCTCCACTCGAACTATCCTGCCATCCTCGCTCACCTCTGGTGTGAAACAGGATCCTGTAGCGAAAACCCCGGCTAAAGGAAATAACAAAATACAAGAGGGTGTTCCTCGACTGTGACAGAACACGTACAGAACAGCAGAAACTGAGAGGATACAAAGGTGCAAGGAGCAAGACAGATAAGGCTAAAGACAGGCAGGGGCACCTATAGTTAAGAGGACCAGCAAACACATCCACCCAGAGAACCACCCACAGAACACTGCAACCAAACAATTTAACCCAAACCAAACCACACTCTTCACTCTCAGACGCCACCCCCACCTCAGCACAAACCCCACCTACACAGCAGCCTCCCACAGTGTCATGCCAGGTCTCCCACTTTCACCCCCACAAACACCCCAGAATACAATCGTGGAAAAGAAGCTGAAGGTATGGTACACCATCGTAGACGGACGGTGCGAGTGATGGTACGAGAGGTGTCAGAGTGGGCGACTGTGACGAGCGGGGTTCCTCATGGGTCAGTCCTAGGGCCGATGCTGTTTCTGGTAGATGCGAATGACATGAGAAAAGGGATAGTCAGAGGTGATAGTTTGCAGACAACGTGAAGGTAATGCGGAGAATTCAAGTGGAACAGGGTCAGGTAGAACTTCAAATGGATCCGGACAGGCTGCATGCCTAGTCCAACAATTGGCTCCTGGAGTTTAACCTCACCAAGTGTCATGAAGACTAGGGAAGGTCAAAGAGGACAGCAAACGGAGTACAGGCAAGGGGGCCAAAGACTGCAAACCTTGCTCAAGAAATTGCCTCAGCAAACGGGAGCTGGCAAACCTAAGAACAGCGTTTCGACACCTTAGTAACGAATCGTTCAAGACTCTGTACACGGTGCACGTCAGGCCCATATTGGAGAATGTAGCACCAGTATGGAACCCACACCTGGTCAAGCACGTCAAGAAATTGGAGAAAGTGCAAAGGTTTGCAACAAGAGTAGTAACGGATCTAAGGGGCATGTCTTACGAGGAGAGGTTAAGGGAATTCGACCTGACGACACTAGAAGACAGGAGAGATAGGGAGACATGATAAAGGCATAAAAAATACTAAGAGGAACTGACTAGGTTGATAGGGGCAGAATGTTTCAGGGGTCACAAGTGGAAGTTGAAAACTCAGATGAGTCACAGGAAGTCATAGAGTTGTCAGGAAGTGAAACAGTCTGGAAAGTGATGTCACGAAGGCAGTATCCATACACAGCTTTAAGAAGAGATACGATAAGCTCATGGCGCTTGGAAACAGTGGACCTAGTAACGACCAGCGAAGAGGCGAGGCCATGCGCTGTGACTTGACCCCAGCAACTACAACAAGGTGAGTACACACACACACACACACACACACACACACACACACACACCCTCACACACACTCTCCCACACTCTCCCACACTCTCCCTGGCGTCAGCTGTGAATATTCTTGCTTCTTCACACTGCTAGCTTCCTCTCATGTCACATTTTCTCGCCAAAATTCCATATTGGATGAAAAATATTGGAGGCAAAGTGTTTTTTCCTGAAATTTGCTTTCTTATGCACTTAGTGTTTTTACACCACTGATATTGTGTGTGTGTGTACTCACCTATTTGTACTCACCTATTTGTGGTTGCAGGGGTCGAGTCATAGCTCCTGGCCCCGCCTCTTCACTGATTGCTACTAGGTCCTCTCTCTCTCTGCTCCATGAGCTTTATCAAACCTCGTCTTAAAACTATGTATGGTTCCTGCCTCCACTACGTCGCTTTCTAGGCTATTCCACTTCCTGACAACTCTATGACTGAAGAAATACTTCCTAACATCCCTTTGACTCATAGGAGTCTTCAACTTCTAATTGTGACCCCTTGTTTCTGTGTCCCCTCTCTGGAACATCTTGTCTCTGTCCACCTTATCTATTCCTCGCAGTATTTTATATGTCGTTATCATGTCTCCCCTAACCCTCCTGTCCTCTAGTGTCGTCAGGCCGATTTCCCTTAACCTTCCTTCGTAGGACAATCCCCTTAGCTCTGGGACTAGTCTTGTTGCAAACCTTTGCACTTTCTCTAATTTTTTGACGTGCTTGACCAGGTGTGGGTTCCAAACTGGTGCTGCATACTCCAGTATGGGCCTGACGTATATGGTGTACAGAGTCTTGAATGATTCCTTAGTGAGGTATTGGAACGCTATTCTTAGGTTTGCCAGCCGCCCGTATGCTGCAGCAGTTATCTGATTGATGTGTGCCTCAGGAGATGTGCTCGGTATTATACTCACCCCAAGATCTTTTTCCTTGAGTGAGGTTTGCAGTCTTTGGCCACCTAGACTATACTCTGTCTGCGGTCTTCTTTGCCCTTCCCCGATATTCATGACTTTACATTTGGCAGGGTTAAATTCAAGGAGCCAGTTACTGGACCAGGCTTGTAGCCTGTCCAGGTCTCTTTGTAGTCCTGCCTGATCCTCGACTGATTTAATTCTTCTCATTAACTTCACATCATCTGCAAACAGGGACACTTCTGAGTCTATCCCTTCCGTTATGTCATTCACATATACCAAAAACAGTACAGGTCCTAGGACTGACCCTTGTGGAACCCTACTCGTCACAGGTGCCCACTCTGACACCTCGTCACGTACCATGACTCGTTGTTGCCTCCCTGTCAGATATTCTCTGATTCATTGCAGTGCCTTTCCTGTTACGTGTGCCTGATCCTCTTGCTTTTGCATTAACCTCTTATGAGGAACTGTGTCGAACGCCTTCTTGCAGTCCAAGAAAATGCAGTCTATCCACTCCTCTCTCTCGTGTCTTACTTCTGTTACCTTGTCATAAAACTCCAGTAGGTTTGTGACTTGTGTCTTTCTAGGTGCTCCACCACTCTCCTCCTGATGATCTTCTCCATGACTTTGCATACTATACACGTCAGTGACACAGGTCTGTAGTTTAATGCCTCGTGTCTGTCTCCTTTCTTAAAAATTGGGACTACATTTGCCATCTTCCACGTCTCAGGTAGTTGCCCAGTTTCAATGGATGTGTTGAAGATTTTTGTTAGTGGCACACACAACATCTCTGCTCCCTCTCTAAGGACCCACGGAGAAATGTTGTCCGGTCCCACCGCTTTTGAGGTATCGAGTTCACATAGCAGCTTCTTCACCTCCTCCTCGGTTGTGTGTATTTCATCCAGCACTGTGTGTGCGTGTGTATGTATGTATGTATGTAGTTGTGTGTGTGTTATTTAGCATTTTGTCCTAGGCACATGTCGATTAGACACTAGGCCTGTTGTATATGAGTGCGCTCGCGTGTGTGCGCGTGTGTATGTGTGTGTGTGTGTGTGTGTGTGTACGTACTACTGGAACTAGCAGAATTTCACCTATACCTCTTGATATTCAGTCTTTGAAGGATCAGTCACCTTGTATACTGTATCACTAAATCCTAGTATAGTCTGCCGCCGCAGCCTCTTAGAAATAATCAAATGGAGTAACTTAAACTTGCTTCAAACAATTATTATCTGACCTTAGATTTTTTTTATTGTTCACAGTGGATTCCCGTTTCCTATTAACACGTTAGAACTATTTATCGACTCTATTTTATATTTCATTTATTAACTTTGTGGTATTTTATAACTTTTTTTATTAATACAGGACAGACTTAATTAACTCAAATAGTGCAAATCGAGTAATTTGCTGCAAATCGTATAAATTCACATAGAATGTTCAAGGTTTGGCTGGTCTCCTCTGCTTCTCTTCTTATTCTTAATTATTACCTTCATTTGGCTCATTTACGTACTGCGTTCCCTTCATTATTGTTTTTGTTGTTGTTGCATGTATAATACTGAATTTGTATGTATTTATGAAATAAAAATAAGGCGTATTCTTGAATATTATGTATAGTTATTTTGTACTATAAAGTTTGTATAGCTATTAGCTATTTTTAGATTTTAGCTTTACCATCCGTTTTACTAAATGTAAACTCGTAATGAATAGCATATTTCTAACATGTGCTATGCCTAGTATGATGAAGACTTGTATTTTTCTAGGTAGTTTGTGCCGAGGATTCTATGCGGTTTATGTGCGCTTCAGGTAACTCATTTTTCCTCTTAGTTTTTTCTTCCTGTATTTTTTTTTTTATAAATTAATTTACCCTTCCCTGCCCACGTATTATCGAACCTGTCCTTCTCCTCTTTTCTCATCTATTCTTTACATTCACTTGCATTTTGTTTAGTGACAAAATTATATTTTTCTCTATCTTCCTTATAAATATGGTGTCACCAGCCAGCGTGAATATGTAGTGATGAACTCTAATTGGCTGATCAATAACACACAGTAAGATTAGTATGATTGCTACTTTGAATCTTGTGAGAGGAAACTGGTTAAACTTGCCCACCCACTTCTGGTACTCATTATCCTCATCCATTAGGTACTCCTTAATAAATCTCTCTGAATCAAACTGTTTTGCAGACAAGTATAAAGACACTAAAATATCTTTCACTGACATATCTTCGCTCTATTCAGAAAAGTTGTACCGATTTCACCTAATTCTGCAACTCCTGTTTTAATTTTCATCTAACTTCGCCTGTTACCCCGGACTGCCTCTCATATTTGTTGGGTAGTAGTAGGTGTGTGGCACTGTATAAATGACATTTTGATTTAGAAATATACAGTTCTTTCATCGTTCACGTATTACCCATTACATCCGTAATGGGTTTCACATTTTCTGGTTGATACATCTGTCTTATTGTATTATTAATGTTAATTAACAAGGAAAACTTGTTAGGGACTCAGGACTGTTACCTTAGTGCCTCATGTCTCTTCCTTCTTGAATATAATAATAATAATAATTAATAATAATAATAATTATTATTATTTTCACAAGTACTTGATACAACTTATACAGACCATGGCTGACATCAGTGACATACTATATAGAAAGCCCCCTGGTTATGCAGAGCATTTCCCGGAACTTAGATTAATTTTGTCTCCAGGATGCGACCCACACCAGTCGACTAACACCCAGGTACCCATTTTACTGCTAGGTGAACAGGGACAACAGGTATCTTAAACAAGCCCAATGTTTCTACCCGTACCGGGGATCGAACCACGGACACTCATTGTATGAGCTGAGTGCATTACACCGTACTGCTGGCATCTAGCTGTTCTGTACAATATTAACAAGCAGGTTGTCTAGGGTTTGAACCTAAGTTTGCATTACAATATATTTTCAGTTTTTTTTTTTTTTTGATGGATAAAGTTCAGTCAAGTTTTTCCATAATTTCTGATCTATTTCAGTGATTCCACTTGCCCTTCTCTTGCAACTTGATCCTATAAAAGACTTTCTGAAGTCGTATGATGAGGTGGTGAGAAGTCTTTCTCTTCTTTCATCAGTTTATCAATTGCACTCATTTTTCTCCTTGTTGTGGGTGAGAAGTAATGTGGCTTCTGTTTTTGTTTTGACATCTACGTTCATTTCGAATTAATTCTTGTCTTCTCTAATTTCCACAAAATATGTATTCCTGGTTCATATATTCGTTGTATTATTGCTTCTAGATTAATGTGTATTTTACTAAGGACTTTTGTTCCAGAGTTCTGTAATCACATGGTGTCGCTTGAAGGAAAGGTTATCCTAGTACCTCGTGTTGATACAAACTTCAATACCATCACTATATATTTCTGTGGGAATAATTCCATCACATCTTGGCTGTTTTTTTCGGCTGTGGCCCACCTTGTTGCAATGTGTCTGTGTTTTAGTTAGTGTTGAAGTGAGTTTGTTCCAGTGCATGTTGCAGTGTTTTTGTTGCAGTATCTCTTTGTTGCAGTGTGTATGTGTTGCAGTGTATGTTTATTGCAGTGTATACATACCAATTTACATTTGCCTGTTTGTGGTTGCCAGATTTCAGTTTTAACTTCCTCTTGGTCACCCGTGTCTAATTCACTCTTTCCTCTGCCTCTTGAATATAATCGAACCTGTTCGTAAAACTGTGTATGTAGTCAATATCTACCACTGCACTCTAAAGCTGTAGAAATATTTCCCAACATCCTTGTGGCTCTTCTGTGTCTTTATTCCGACTATTCCCCCCTGAAACCATTGTCCACCTCTTGAGTAAGCCGTGTTGCAGTATATGTTCAGTGTTGCAGGGTGGGTTAGTATTGCAGACCGCAACACATGCTTGGGCTTCAAAGGTTTACGAGTGGTGGGCCGGTGCAGCTGGCTAGAGAGAAGCACACAGCTCATCTCATTTTGCCAGACACTGGTCGGCACATGTAATAAATATACGAGGAAATCTTATGAGGCCCTTCATATTGGAGAACTGAAGCTCCCACAGCCACGCTGCTAAAGTCCTGACTCAAGTAAATTTGGAAGTAACACGCTGCTAAATAGAAACTCCAAATTTTCGTATATATAGATTTTCTCTTTGAAAGAGAACTATGTTTTTTTCCGAAATAACTTGATATACACTTGGAAATATATTTTTTTCAGGAAAGCTAAATAAGAGCTAGGTATGGAA
The DNA here is from genome assembly GCA_009830355.1 of Cherax destructor. NCBI lineage: Eukaryota > Metazoa > Arthropoda > Malacostraca > Decapoda > Parastacidae > Cherax > Cherax destructor. The sequence goes on along the minus strand of WNWK01001491.1, from coordinate 156,341 downwards.
CAGTCTGTCAACTGTATTTAAAGCATACGCGATGGGTTTTATTTTACGACAGTTTTGTGTTATAGTATTTTTTTTACATAACATAAGAAAGAAGGAACACTGCAGCAGGTCTACTGACCCATGCGAGGCAGGGCCATGTCACTCCCCGGCTTAGACCTGACTACCCGGAGTCAACCCTCTCCAGGTAGTCAGGTCACTTCCACTTAAGGAAGGAGCACGGCATCTGACCTAGTAGCACAAGCTAATCAGATCCAACTCACACCCACTCATGTATTTATCTAACCTATTTTTGGAAAGAGGAAATGTTTAGTGATAATTTTCTTATGGATAGTTATATCACAGAGAGCAGGACACAGCTAGAAAAATAACCACCCTGAAAGGATCTTAGGACTGAGAAGGAGTACATAATTGAAAGATTCACAAAATGTTTGTGATATAAAGCGCAGAACACAGCTAATGACTTCAAGGGTTCTAAATATTCCTTGATATAGAGAATAAACTTTCAATGGAAACAAAACAATAACAAAAATAGTAGTATAGAGGACAAGACACAAATAACAGTGACATATGCTCAAAAAAGGGCTGTATCATAACAGTTAGGGTAATAATAGAGTAATGACAGAAGGAAATGTACAGGTTACTCTAATTTGGGCCACAAATGGGCTGTAAAACAGAAGTCACAGTAAACATTTAAAGAAGATTGTGGGACAAACTGCAGGACACATCCATGGGTCACCACCATCATCATCTAGGGTTGTATTTAGGCAGAACATTAACAGTACTGAGGTTAGAGTTGTGATTCTCACCACAGAACAGGGTGAGGCTCGAACACACTAGCCCCTCAAGGAAGGTTCCTTGATGTTGGTGATGCTCTTGATGTAGGGAATTAAATTTGTGTTCCAGTTCCTTTAATTAAGCCTGAATACCTTCCAAATCCCCCCCCCCTCCACAGGCGCTGTACAATCCTATGGGTTTAGCGCTTCCCCCTTGATTATAATAATAATCGAACACACTGGCTTGTGAGTGTAAGGCGTCGCCTGCCATGGGTTCAAAACCCAACCGGTTTTTTAATTTGCTTGCAATCATGTTATTACGAATTCTTGAGTTATGATTCTTATGAAAGACGAAAAAATCTGGTGATGCGGGTACGAGGATTTTCTCCTTCAGCTTAGCAATAACTTCTGGATTAAGGAACATTTTAATCTCCCTTTGTTTTGAAAGTTATTTTATAAAATCCTGCCACATGCAGTGGACAGCGAAAGAGATTTGAAATGCTTAACAACTCGTAAATAGGCGAAATTATTTACAAACATTGTCTTACGTCCACAGCAGGACTCGAACCTGCAAACTTTGCGTCAGACTCTACAGTACTTTACCACGGAGTACTTTACATGGTCTGGCTCCGTAGTAAAGTACTGTGGACTTAGATACAGAGTTTGCAGGTTCGAGTCCTGCTGTGGACGTAGAAACAATGTTTATATATATATATATATATATATATATATATATATATATATATATATATATATATATATATATATATATATATATATATATTAGTACATTAGTAAAATCATTTCGGCCATCCATCCATCCAGCAATATGGTAATATCCGTACTACAAGGAACCTCATCCATTACCCCGACTTACAGCATCTTCCTTGACGTTCCTCTGGGGACTAATGCCACTGCTGAAATTCTCGAGAACAAATTGAATAACTTGAAGAGAATGGAACTGTTAAGAGACTGTCTTGACTCCCAAGACGCTTTGTACTTTCTCTTTGTATGCCTGACACTGTCCTGGCATACATACTTGTTTGTACTCGTTCGTGGTTGCAGTGCTCAAGGCTCAGCTCTTGTCCCTGTTTCTTGCAGCTCGCCTCTTGGTCCCCTGCCAGAGTTATTCTTAAAAGTAAGTGTGGATCCTGCTTTCTGTGCTACTTCGCCTAGATTCTAATTCTTGACCACTCCTGTGATGGATAACTATATTACGACTCATCTGTTCCTTGAGCGTTTAAATATGCCCTTGTGTACCTGTTACCCGCCTCAAGAATGGTGAATTTTTCTCCACTATTACTTATAGTATTTTATTGTCATTATCGTGTCTTCCCCGGCGCTTTTACCCTCTAATGTCCTCAACTTCGCTTCAGTTAACCTTTCATCATAGCTCATTTACCTTAGCTTTGGGACTAAGCTTCTCTCATACCTTTGCACTATCTGCTGCTGTATACACCAAGATGGGCCTAACGTATACTATATTTAGAGTCGTTAATAACTCTCGTTTATTGCTATTGATGTCAGCCTCAGAAGATATTCTCAACAATTCTCTCTCCTAGGTCTTTTTTTTTCTTGATGGAGGTCTGTACCCTCTGTCTACCAAATCTAAACTCAATTTCCATTTTGTTTTGCCCATTTAGATTAGTAAATTAAGCCATAAAAGGGTTAACCTAGGAATAATAGAATTTTTTCTTGACGGATTTTTACTTAAAAAAGAAAAAGTGAGACAATGGTAAAGTGTCAATCACTGTCTGGCAGAGAGGTAAGTCAATATGGCCGCCATTCTAATGTGACTCTCACTGAAAACGTGTTTCTCATTTTGCCTTCTATTCAGTTTATTTTTATAAATTCGTGAATTTGGCCTAATATAAAAGTTTGTCTGATTGAAATTACCTTTCCAACGAGGTATAAAAGATTGCTGTAGGACAGACCTAATAACTGAACAAGTTCTAGTGAGAAGTGTTGAAGGTCTTGGCGAGTTGAGCGATGTAATAGTTTAAAACCTAACACATTAACACTTGTGTTAATGGGACACTTGTGCAACATTTGGGAATCTTTATTGAGGAAACGTTTCGCCAGCTAGTGGCTTCATCAGTCTACTAATGAATAGAACATTGACTCAGCCTGGAGTCAATGTGTTCAGTCTATTATTATTGACATAAGTACATCATTTACTATGTAGTCAGTGAAACTTGACTACAGTCAAGTGGGTTGACACTTTAACGTGCAATGTCAAAACAACAACAGTTTTTGTGGGTAATGCGACTGGCGAACCTACAACAACAACAATGTGGGTAATGTCTCGCCCTATATGTGCCCAAATAAACTTCATGCAGGAGTTTTATGATGTCTGCTACAAAAGGGGTGAGCATCATGTGACCATGACAACCACAAGAGCAAGACCATGAAGGCAAAGTTTTTGAATTTGTAGAGCAGCTTGATATTTTTATACAGGACAACGGTCTTCCAAATGGAGTCGGTGGTAATATTTCTAACGAAGATGTTAACGCAGGTATGAATGAAGATGAAAATTAGACACATGTACAACATCTGGGTATCTTTATTGTAGACTTTTCGCCATCCAGTGGCTTTATCAATACAAATTCCAGGACAAAACTTGAAGACAGTAGAACTATAGATAAAAGATGAGGTAATCAGTCCCTCAGCCTTGGAGTTGGTGTGTTCAGCACCGTAGTTGTGGAGGTTCTGAAGAACAGGCAAGGAGGCTGGCGCTTATATAGGCTTATAGGGACGGGTAGCAGACGAGGGCATACACTGGTAGGCGGGATTCCCCAGTGGGAGTAGGTCATACCCAAGGGATGGGTTAGTGGTAGTTGTAGAAGTCGTGAAGAAGGTTATGTAGATGTCCTCTGAACCAAGATTCCATGATGTTGCAGTGTCTGACAAGTTGTTCATGAATGGTATACAATACCGGTATTGTATACCATTCATGAACAACATGACTGAAGATATTGACAGATTTATTATGGATGAAACGACTGAGAAGACGGTTACTGAATTCACTTTTAAAAGGGGAAAAAACTAGTGAATCCAATCAAAACAAGCAAAACAGGATTTATTCGTCATGAAACCTGAACTCATGTTCCAGCGCCAGATGGTCAGTGCTCAGACAAGTGGTCTTGATCATCAGGAAATGTTCACGTGTCATTTATGAACTATTCGTTTTGAGCTTCTATATTTGATCAACAATGATTCATGAGGGAAACACATGAGTCTCTGTTGATGAATTATGTACGAGTCTAGTCAGTGATGATATAAATATGCCTAGTGAAATATATTTTGTCATTCATTGTGGTTCTTTGCTACATGGTTTACCCTGGGGTCAAAGAAAGTATTGATCTTACAACATACGTAGAATATGTTGGGTACTATAAAAAACGTATGTACTTAAAATCAGACTCTCACAAGGGGTACAAAGCAGTTTGTGTGCTCAATTACTGGTTCTATAGAAAGACGAATTTTTGTCCATTTACAAAAATCAGCAGATCCTTATTAAACATATTCCTGATACGCTGAGGTCAACAGGATGTCTCTAAGTAAAATGAGATGTTGACGTCCTTATCGTCAAGGAAGGTCTAGTCTCACTTACTAACTGTACCACTGCCATTGTTGGAGAAAATACGCGTCTCATTCTTTTGGGAAAATACGCGTCTCATTCTTTTGGGAAAATACGCGTCTCATTCTTTTGGGAAAATACGCGTCTCATTCTTTTGGGAAAATACGCGTCTCATTCTTTTGGGAAAATACGCGTCTCATTCTTTTGGAAAAATACGCGTATCATTCTTTTGGGAAAATACGCGTCTCATTCTTTTGGAAAAATACGCGTCTCATTCTTTTGGGAAAATACGCGTCTCATTCTTTTGGGAAAATACGCGTCTCATTCTTTTGGGAAAATACGCGTCTCATTCTTTTTGGGAAAATACGCATCTCATTCTTTTGGTTCATTGTGTGAACACAGAATCTCTTGTCTCGTGAATTGTCAATAACACGATTGAAAATAAACCATGGAATGTGTGGAATCTCTTGATATTTTATTGTGTACTACTTAAAAAGAACTCCAAGGATGTTATTGTCTATAATATCAAGAGAACGAAACAATATATTGGGAAATTTATATGTATGAAAATACTTTATGCCAGCGTGACTCTCAGCTGTGATCATATTTCTAAATTCTTCTCAATAGGAGAGAACGATGCCATCGAATTTCTAAATTTTTCTCAATAGGAGAGAACGATGCCATCGAATTTCTAAATTCTTCTCAATAGGAGAGAACGGTGCCATCAAATTGCTTAAACAATCTTAAAGCTTCACCGAGTCAGGGAGATCCCTGGAGACTATTGAGGCTGCTGGACACGATGTTGTAGCAACACTTTAAGTGTCTCGCCTGGTCTTACACGATAGTCAAAATCGACTGTGAATATTCACTGAAAACGCAAGAAAATATCTTTTCTGCTGCCCCCAGCAGAGGACGTCTGCCAGTTTCATAGTCTGCGGGTTTATCAAGTACAGAGCTGGATTGGGAATAGGATTAGATCCCCCTTAAGTGGGGATGGGAACTGCTACAAGGTAAGAAAGAGGAGCACTGCAGGAGAGCTAAGGGCCCACAAGGGGTAAGACCGAAAACACAGGGGGTAAAAAGTAAAGGACAAAACACCCAAGGCACAAGAAAGGAAACCCAGAACAAGAAAAATGAAAAATAGGAAAGGAAAAGTAGGAAGAGGAAGAGAAAAAAGAATCAGGTTAAGTCACATTACATTTGACAATGTAATGGGAAAGGAAGGCATCTACAGAGACAAAACCACGACTAAGATTCATACAAGGAAAGTTGTTTATAAGGGAGGATTCAACAAGATGGCGGTGACTATGAAAGTTGGAAGCAGAGTAGAAAGTTTTAGCAGATGATCAGTCAATAGGAGACTGATCTGTAACACGACAGAAAAGAGCATTGTTGGTGTTGGCAAGCCTAACACTACTTTTGTGCTCCCAGAGTCTGTCAGAAAGAGAACGGCCAGTTTCTCCATAGTACTGAAGAGGACAGGAGGAACAAGAAATAGAGTAGACACCAGGAGCATCTATAGAGGGAGGCGAAGTACGAACTAGATTGGTGTGAAGAGTGTTAGTCTGGCGAAAAGTTAGTTTGATGTCTAAGGAAATTAGTGAGTTGTTGAGATTAGAAAGACTGGAAATACAGGGAATGAAGAGAACAGGAGAGTTCCCAGGAGTAGAGAGTTTGGGAGAGAAGAAAGTACGTTTAGCACGTGAGAAAGCAGAGTTTATGAAATGAGAAGGGTAGCCAAGGTGAGAAAATGAATTACGAAAAGTAAAAATTTCCGATTCAAGGAACTGAGAATCACAAATGCGGAGAGCACGGAGAAAGAGAGAAATAACAACAATTTTCTTGACAGAGGAAACATGGTAAGAAAAGTAGTGAATGTCATAGGCTTGCGGTACACGGAAAAAAAACAAAAGCTATATCCGAGCGGTGGACATGAACATCAAGGAAAGGAAGCAAATAATAGGTTCACATTCAGCTTTAAACTTGATAGAATGGGCAAGATTATTAAGAGCATCGAGTAATGGTTGGAAGAGACTAGTCATGAGGCCAAAGCGCAAAGATGTCATCTACATAGCAGAGCCAGAGTGAAGGACGTACATCAAGAGTAGGAAGAAGAACAGGGGATAGAGGAGAGTCCATAGCAACACCAAAGGTTTGAGAATAATAGGAGTCTTTGTCGCACCCCTTGGGGGTGCGTGCACCCCTTGGGGGTGCGTGCACCCCAGGATGGAACCTCTGCTCTAAGATACCTTTAACAGATTCCATTTTGTTTTCTTTTTATTTCTTCCTTTACTATTTTATTTCGCTAACTCAAAAACGCCTTATTCAATCAGTTTTAAATTTTCAACGCTAGTATACGGTAACGAAGACCAAATTCTTCGAGTACTTGGCATGCTAACATGCCCTGTGACCAAAGCTATGGATCCCATATCCATCCTCCTGGTATGACTATTTCAAAACACTCGGTTGCGTAGCTTCAAACATAAAAAAAAAAATCCAAACATTAGATGATGGAGTAAACTTAATATGTAAAAGTGCAGGTTCACGCAGGGAGGGCCCAGGTTCGATTCCTGGCTGGGTGGAAACATTTCGATGAGTTTCCTTACACCTGTTGTCATGTTCACCTAGCGGCAAATAGGTACCTGGGTGTTAGTCGACTGTTGTGGGTCGCATCCTGGGGACAAGCTTGAGGGCAGACATTCCTCGATGAGGCACTGACTTTCTTGGGTTATCCTGGGTGGCTAACCCTCCGGGGTTAAAAATCCGAACAAAATCTTATCTAATCTAGGACCAGGGTAGTGCCTACTAAGCTTGTCAGCGGACACGCAAATTTGTTGATGTATTAAAATAGTAACAAGAAACTGGAATCGTTGGAATCCATGTCATAACTGGAGAACGACTCACCTGGTCTACTTCAGATTTTCACCACTGATGTGATCTGAGTACAAGGATCACGCTGTTATTGTGTGGCTTGAGTCCCAACTATGTTCTATTCTGTAGTAGATTCACCAGTATAATCCCCCTGCCCGGGCCTTTTCCAGGAGGTTGCCCGGGAGTGTCTCAGACCAATGTTTGCCATGGTAGGAATTACAAGTACATCCTCATCTTCTGGGACCAGCTGTCCCCAGTCCTAGCCCCATTCCCCGCCCCCATGGGGCTCGGAGGGAGAAGCTAGGCACCTTGGGCTGCCACAAACCCCACCCACACTGGGCTCGAAGGGTGTGGCAGCTGCATAGCAGCTGTACAGGATCCTTTTGGAGCCACACCCCAGCTTTGGGCATTAAGCCCGAGCACTGGGGAAGCTCAATAATGCCTCTTGCTGTGTGTGTTGCTGCTGCTACTTGTCCGTTGCACTCTCCCAAGTCCCAGTATGGCAGTTATTGAATTAAAATGTATATCACTATTTATTCAATATAAGTAAATGATGCTTCTGTTTAGACTGAAAATATTATTGATGATGAAACTATAATAATGATGATAAAACATAAGTTTAGTCTTAGGTGCAAATTTGAAATTTTACTGAAATAGTCAAAGAAAACTTGGTATCGTTTGAATCAGATCAATTACTGAAGAATAACTCTTCTGATAAGCTTGAAACTTTTATCATGAGTTGGTTTTATTAAAACACAGCTTGTCACTCTGAGCTGTGTAAATTTCAGTTTGCCAATATTATTATGCAAATTGTTTTCCATGTAATATCTAGAGAATACCTCTTCTGGTCAAACCCTAAATGCTAATATATTTGAATAGGAATTTTGCGATTAACTTTGGGCTGTGATGCCAGTATGCCATTTTTTGGCAAATTTTCCCAAACTGGATTTTTCAAAATAATCAAAATCAAATATTTTTTTACAGGATTGTAGAGAATTTTTAATAAAAAAAATAACTGAGAAAAGTAAAATGGATAAAATAAAAATCCGTCGCTTAACGATGTCTTAAAGTGTATCGAGGAGAGACTTTTCTGTTTAAAATCTCTGAAACATTTCTTTGACTTTCATAATTTTTTGTTTATTACTCAACGTCGTGCAACAAATTTCCTCTGTTTGTGTAATATATCTTGGACAAGATATATATATATTTATATGTCGTGCCGATTAGGTAAAACTTGCGATTTTGGCTTAAATAGCAACGCTCACCTTGCCATATAAGACAAGTGAAAATTTGTGTGTGCAATAATTTCGCCAAAATCATTTGCATGCCTGGGCGCCCTACACACAACATTACATAGGCTTTTCTTAAATTTTGTTTTTGTGTGAAAGGTGGAGACTGGCTCCTCTGATCGCCTCTAAAATTTCATCTGTGGATTCTATTTAGAAGAAGGTTGGTATAGTTAATGGAGTTTGTAGATGTCATTTTACCACTTTTAATCTAGAAATGGTATAATATTTTAGGTTGCATGCAATAACCTAAAATATTATACAATTTCTAGGTTAAAAGTGGTAAGATGACACCAGCCTTTTGGTGAGGGGCTCTTGATCCAAGAAAGTGAAGTTACTTTCCTCATGGAATAATCGGATGTGAGTGCCTCCTACTCCTATATGACCCCTACTGGTTTACCATTCTCCTTGGAGTGAAATATAACAATTGTGAAGAGCATCGATCTTCAGTACATCGTATGTAATTGATGGATCATATCATCGATTTAGTCTGTGTAGGCACAAATTTTGTTGGATTTTGGGCAATACCTGGAAAACGCAACTGCTGGTCGACTTGAAACTTTTTGTGATGTGTTTTCCTCAAAGGAAACAACCTCTTGATAAGTTGCGTAGGTTATTATATTACAATTTAATTAGTTTTTTTTTTATAAATAATTTGAGATTGTCTCTTCTGATCAGAAACAAGTCACAGTGTTTGACTTTATATACTTATCCTAGGTTAAATAAACTGGTTTTTTTATGTTCTTATATCTATGTGCCCTCAAGACCATTAAAAAATGTAACTTAAGTTTACATTAAACTTACTGTACTGGCTTTTTTCAAAATGTCGTCACCTGTACTTGGAGAAAAGTTTGGATTGAACTTAACCTGTGTAGGTCCCAGCTTCCTCTTTTGGAACCCGGAAAAACTGAAATACTGCTAATGGGAGAATTTCTGAATGTTAATTATCTTCAGTCTTTCCAAACTGATCAGTTAATACAACTGAGCTGGGTCAAAATTAATGTACTTGTGTATTTTTGGATATTGGTCTTGTGGTAAATTACATTTGTAGAACTCCAACAATTTGTACAGGAACATAGGAAATATTGTACTTATCTTTGTTGCTGGGTCAGCTTTCTGCAGCTGCACCCAGAAAGCTCCTCCGACTTGACCCAGTGTGTTCTACTGCCACTTTAGCTGTTGGGGACAAGTAAGTATAAAGTGAGTATGTGAATAATTGCCCCTGAGGAGCGTATAGCAATATACATTCAGTAACTGAATACTGAACAATACTGGGAACTCACTGTGTTGGGCTAAAAAGCCCGCGTTTCACCGGGTGTATGATAAAGTTGCCTAGAACATACATCAGTTCCTAACTGCGCAGTCAACTGAACTTATTAATGTCTAAGCAGACTTACCTGGGTATTTGTAGTGGACCCTTAAGTACCACCCGGATAATGCTGTCTTGATTGAAGAAGTGTCTGAGGAATGTCACACGTCCTAGTCTGGAACTTTGTAACACTCAGTCACTATACGTTCTTCAATATTTGTCTATTTGTTCATCTCACGGTAATGTCATAAGAAGCTGCGCACACTTCCTTTTCATTATTTAATTTGTGTAGATAGGGATTGTCAGTAAGGATGAGGACACACTGTTCTTTCGTTGTTTAGGTCAATAGCGGCGCTCGTAACACGCTCCTCAGTCCGAAGTTTATTGCAATCTGATCTATGACGCCCTCCACCACCTATGTGCGGCCCTATATCGCTGACCTAAGTACCATTTCCCTACTTGCTTAACACTGCAACAGTTTGCAACACAAATGCTTGATTTCTTGAAATATCTCGATCACTGAGAGTTCATGATTGTCCCACACGTGTATAAAGGGAAACAGGAGTTTTCTGTACTTTTCCTGCTACGGCAGAGAGTCATTTTTCTCAATAGTCTGTCACTCGTATTCACTAACACTACTGTCAAGAGGCGTTGCATACGTGACCTTTGTGACGTTCCAGAGTACAAACATGTGGTAAATATTAAACTGTTGATCAGGAAGCTAGCAAGACGCCATCTGCCCTTTCTGAGAGGGCTGAAAGGGCTCATGCCCCCCTCCACTTGGAGAAATTTCTCCACAGGTCTTTTTGGTCTCTTTGAAAGATTTGAAATAAATTTGGGCTGTCATATCCTAATTTATAATTTTTTACTGAAGAAATTTGGGTATTAGTTTCCTAATATAACTTCTGAATGTGTCTTTTGATTCTCTTCAAAATTTCAAATGAGAATTTTAACTGCATTATCAACTTATGCTCCACTCTGCACAATTTCAATCGAGTGCATTGAGACACTGGGGTCATGGAATATGGGGATACCTTAATGGATAGCGCAGCTGCCAATAAATATCTGAAAAAGAAACCACTGACTGGAGAAAAGTTTCCCCAATAAAGATTCCTAAATGTTGCACAAGTGACCTATTCTTTAACTTGTACGTTTTTTTAAACCCTTTACATCACATCTAGTATAGTTTAATTTTCTGTTTACAAAACTGGATGTGACTGACCGCCTTTGCTCTTCTTTCCCGCCGTATTCCCCATCTCAAAACAGGAATAAAAGAAGCAAGAAACAACAGTCAGATGTAAGAGAGAAGCAAGGAAGTAGCATCAGGTGAACCCTCGTCTGCGCTCACTAACACTATCGCTAAAGTTAAGAGATTCTGTTTCCCAGAGCTATCCAGACCTGCCCCATCTTACCTCTGATGTTTGTTATGTTGAAATGATTTTCCAGAACTTACCTTCCACAGGCTAATTCTATTTTTTCTCTCGCTAAATTTACTTTTCACTTTTATAATTAGAAAATTGTACAAAATCACATTGCAAAAAAAAAAAAATCGGATTTTATACCTATAACCTTCAATCACGATATCGAAATATAAAAAAAAAATGTGATTTTCAAAGGAAAGTTTTAACCAGGCGGTCGCTCTCTGCAGCCTTCACTTGTAAACACCAGACGTGCAACGAAGTCAGAATCAGGACTTCTAATTGACGAGGGCGAAGACGGTAGTTAGTGGACCGTGTCAGGATGGTAACGACGAGGCAACACAATTGTGTTGAGGGAGAAACCGACCACAACTTCCGATTTTTAGGGAAAGAAAGTTTTTGGACCTTTTTTTTCCTTCATTTGATTCTGCTGTGTGGTGTGTGTGGTATATCTTTCATATAATTGAAGTTCTATATATTTCTAATGGTTTCAGGTCTTTATTTGCTATTGATTTTGTGGTCTGCATATTTCATATGGTCTGTGGTCTTTTGATTTTTGGTTAATATCTTACGATCCAAGTCTGTATCTTGCTGGTCTTGTGAATAAGCTGCTATACTGTACCTACAGGTTGATAAGTAACACAAAGTTTATACCGAAACTTTTCGCCTACACAGTAGGCTTCTTCAGTCAAATACAGAGGCAACAGGAACAGTAGAGAATGTAAAGATGATGTAATCATTCCATCACCCTTGAAGGCGTAGTTTTGAGGAGGTCAGTCCCTCAGCCTGGAGAAGAGTTCTGCTCCATTGTCTGTAATAATGTAGAACTGAATCAACAGAATGGGTGTTAAAGATCTGTTTGAGAAACTAAAATTGTATTTGACTAAATCTTAGTATAGTGTTAATTATGCCAAGGCATCGACTTCATTGTGCTCCCTGAGACCAGCAAGATATTACACCCACAAAAGTTTAATATTCATCTATTTTTTCAATAATTAGTGCATATTCAAACGCATGTTACATTAATAATTCAGACTATTTAAAAAGGGTAAAAATGTTGCGTGGTTGGTTAATTGGTTTATAAACTATCGACTACGCGATTGAAGATTCATGTAACCTGCTCACCACTATTCAGGAAGACTTCATATCCACAGAAAAGAAGAGATTAAAGCAAACTTTAAGTGTATATACATATAGATATACACATCTCGGTGTATATACTCCAATGAGGATTGGGACTCAAAAACAATGAAGTCTATATATACAGGTTGGTAGACAGCAACCACCCAGGGAGGTACTACCGTCCTGCCAGGTGACTGTGAAACAGAAACCTGAAACTGTTTTACATGATGGTAGGATTGCTGGTGTCTTTTTTCTGTCTCATAAACACGCTGGATAACAGGTATATCTAGCTTCTTCTACTTACACTTTAGGTCACACTACACTGGCATACACATGCATATATATACATACACACATCTAGGTTTTTCTTCTTTTTCTTATTAGCTCTTGTTCTTTTTATTTTCTCTATTGTCCATGGGGAAGTGGAAAAGAATCTTTCCTCCGTAAGCAATGCGTGTCGTATGAGGCGACTAAGATGCCGGGAGCAATGGGCTAGTAACCCCTTCTCCTGTACAAATCTACTAAAAACGAGAAGAAGAAAAACTTTATAAAATTGGGTTGTCTGAATGTGCGTGGATGTAGTGCGGATGATAAGAAAGAGATGATTGCCGATGTTATGAATGAAAAGAAGTTGGATGTCCTGGCCCTAAGCGAAACAAAGCTGAAGGGGTAGGCGAGTTTCAGTGGGGAGAAATAAATGGGATTAAGTCAGGAGTATCTGAGAGAGTTAGAGCTAAGGAAGGGTAGCAATAATGTTGAAGGATCAGTTATGGAAGGAAAAGACGGAATATGAATGTGTAAATTCAAGGATTATGTGGATTAAAATAAGGGTCGGATGCGAAAAGTGGGTCATAATAAGCGTGTATGCATCTGGAGAGGAGAGGAGTGTAGAGGAGAGAGAGAGATTTTGGGAGATGTTAAGCGAATGTATAGGAACTTTTGAACCAAATGAGAGAGTAATTGTGGTAGGGGACCTAATTGCTAAAGTGGGAGAAACATGCAGAGAGGGTGTAGTAGGTAAGTTTGGGGTGCCAGGTGTAAATGATAATGGGAGCCCTTTGATTGAACTTTGTATAGAAAGGGGTTTAGTTATAGGTAATACATATTTTAAGAAAAAGAGGATAAATAAGTATACAAGATATGATGTAGGGCGTAATGACAGTAGTTTGTTGGACTATGTATTGGTAGATAAAAAACTGTTGAGTAGACTTCAGGATGTACATGTTTATAGAGGGGCCACAGATATATCAGATCACTTTTTAGTTATAGCTACAGTGGGAGTAAAAGGTAGAATCAGTAAGTAAGAGAGAGGTGAAGGTTTATAAACTAAAAGAGGAGGCAGTTAGGGTAAGATATAAACAACTATTGGAGGATAGATGGGCTAGTGAGAGTGTAGGCAATGGGGTCGAAAATGTATGGGGTAGATTTAAAAATGTAGTGTTAGAGTGTTCAGCAGAAGTTTGTGGTTACAGGCGAGTGGGTGCGGGAGGGAAGAGGAGCGATTGGTGGAATGATGATGTAAAGAGAGTAGTAAGGAGAAAAAGTTAGCATATGAGAGGTTTTTACAAAGTAGAAGTGATGCAAGGAGGGAAGAGTATATGGAGAGAAAAGAGAGGTTAAAAGAGTGGTGAAGCAATGTAAAAGAGAGCAGATGAGAGAGTGGGTGAGATGTTATCACAAATTTTGTTGAAAATAAGAAAAAGTTTTGGAATGAGATTAATAAGTTGAGGAAGCCTAGAGAACAAATGGATTTGACAGTTAAAAATAGGAGAGGAGAGTTATTAAATGGAGAGTTAGAGGTATCGGGAAGATGGAGAGAATATTTTGAGGAGTTGTTAAATGTTGATGAAGACAGGAAGCTGTGATTTCGTGTGTAGGGCAAGGAGGAATAACATCTTGTAGGAGTGTGGAAGAGCCAGTTGTGGGTGTAGGGAAGTTCGTGAGGCAGTGGGTAGAATGAAAGGGGGTAAGGCAGCTGGGATTGATGGGATAAATATAGAAATGTTAAAAGCAGGTGGGGATATAGTTTTGGAGTGGTTGGTGCTATTATTTAATAAATGTATGGAAGAGGGTAAGGTACCTAGGGATTGGCAGAGAGCGTGTATTGTTCCTTTGTATAAAGGCAAAGGGGACAAAGAGAGTGCAAAAATTATAGGGGAATAAGTCTGTTGAGTGTACCTGGTAAAGTGTATGGTAGAGTTATTATTGAAAGAATTAAAAGTAAGACAGAAAGCAGGATAGCAGATGAACAAGGGGCTTTAGGAAAGGTAGGGGTGTGTAGACCAAGTGTTTACAGTGAAACATATAGGTGAACAGTATTTGGATAAGGGTAAAGATGTTTTTGTGGCATTTATGGATTTGGAAAAGGCGTATGATAGGGTAGATAGGGGGCAATGTGGCAGATGTTGCAGGTGTATGGAATAGGAGGAAGGTTACTGAAAGCAGTGAAGAGTTTTATGAGGATAGTGAGGCTCAGGTTAGAGTGTGTTGGAGGAAGGGGACTACTTCCCAGTAAAAGTGGGCCTTAGACAAGGATGTGTGATGTCACCGTGGTTGTTCAATATATTTATAGATGGGGTTGTAAGAGAAGTGAATGCGAGGGTCTTGGCAAGAGGTGTTGGGCTAAAAGATAAAGAAGCAAATACAAAGTGGGAGTTGTCACAGTTGCTTTTTGCTGATGACACTGTGCTTTGGGAGATTCTGAAGAGAAGTTGCAGAGGTTGGTGGATGAATTTGGTAGGGTGTGTAAAAGAAGAAAATTGAAAGTGAATATAGGAAAGAGTAAGGTGATGAGGATAACAAAAGAATAGGTGATGAAAGATTGGATATCAGATTGGAGGGAGAGAGTATGGAGGAGGTGAATGTATTCAGATATTTGGGAGTGGACATGTCGGCGGATGGGTCTATGAAGGATGAGGTGAATCATAGAATTGATGAGGGGAAAAGGGTGAGTGGAGCACTTCGGAGTCTGTGGAGACAAAGAACCTTGTCCATGGAAGTAAAGAGGGAATGTATGAGAGTATAGTTATACCAACGCTCTTATATGGGTGTGAAGCATGGGTGATGAATGTTGCAACGAGGAGAAGGCTGGAGGCAGTGGAGATGTCATGTCTGAGGTCAATGTGTGGTGTGAATATAATGCAGAGAATTCGGAGTTTGGAAATTAGGAGGAGGTGCGGGATTACCAAAACGATTGTTCAGAGAGCTGAGGAGGGGTTGTTGAGGTGGTTTGGACATGTAGAGAGAATGGAACGAGACAGAGTGACTTCGAGAGTGTATAAATCTGTAGTGGAGGGAAGGCGGGGTAGGGGTCGGCCTAGGAAAGGTTGGAGGGAGGGGTAAAGGAAGTTTTGTGTGCGAGGGCTTGGACTTCCAGCAAGCAAGTGTGAGCGTATTTGATAGGAGTGAATGGAGGCATATGGTTTTAATACTTGACGTGCTGTTGGAGTGTGAGCAAAGTAACATTTATGAAGGGATTCAGGGAAACCGGCAGGCCGGACTTGAGTTCTGGAGATGGGAAGTACAGTGCCGGCACTCTGAAGGAGGGGTGTTAATGTTGCAGTTTTATAACTGTAGTGTAAAGCACCCCTCTGGCAAGACAGTAATGGAGTGAATGATGATGAAAGTTTTTCTTTTTTGGGCCACCCTGCCTTGGTGGGAATCGGCCGATGTGTTAATAAAAAAAAATAATAAAAATAATAAATATTTAAGTTTATCTCGCATAGCCATGGTGTGTGTGTGGTGTCCTTGGTGTGTGGTCGTGGTGCGTGTGTGGTGTCCTTGATGTGTGGTCGTGGTGCGTGTGTGGTGTCCTTGGTGTGTGGTCGTGGTGCTTGTGTGGTGTCCTTGGTGTGTGGTCGTGGTGCGTGTGTGGTGTCCTTGGTGTGTGGTCGTGGTGCGTGTGTGGTGTCCTTGGTGTGTGGTCGTGGTGCTTGTGTGGTGTCCTTGGTGTGTGGTCGTGGTGCGTGTGTGGTGTCCTTGATGTGTGGTCGTGGTGCGTGTGTGGTGTCCTTGGTGTGTGGTCGTGGTGCTTGTGTGGTGTCCTTGGTGTGTGGTCGTGGTGCGTGTGTGGTGTCCTTGGTGTGTGGTCGTGGTGCGTGTGTGGTGTCCTTGGTGTGTGGTCGTGGTGCTTGTGTGGTGTCCTTGGTGTGTGGTCGTGGTGCGTGTGTGGTGTCCTTGATGTGTGGTCGTGGTGCTTGTGTGGTGTCCTTGATGTGTGGTCGTGGTGCTTGTGTGGTGTCCTTGGTGTGTGGTCGTGGTGCTTGTGTGGTGTCCTTGGTGTGTGGTCGTGGTGCTTGTGTGGTGTCCTTGGTGTGTGGTCGTGGTGCGTGTGTGGTGTCCTTGGTGTGTGGTCGTGGTGCGTGTGTGGTGTCCTTGGTGTGTGGTCGTGGTGCTTGTGTGGTGTCCTTGGTGTGTGGTCGTGGTGCGTGTGTGGTGTCCTTGGTGTGTGGTCGTGGTGCGTGTGTGGTGTCCTTGGTGTGTGGTCGTGGTGCTTGTGTGGTGTCCTTGGTGTGTGGTCGTGGTGCTTGTGTGGTGTCCTTGGTGTGTGGTCGTGGTGCGTGTGTGGTGTCCTTGGGTGTGGTCGTGGTGCGTGTGTGGTGTCCTTGGTGTGTGGTCGTGGTGCTTGTGTGGTGTCCTTGGTGTCTGGTCGTGGTGCGTGTGTGGTGTCCTTGGTGTGTGGTCGTGGTGCGTGTGTGGTGTCCTTGGTGTGTGGTCGTGGTGCGTGTGTGGTGTCCTTGGTGTGTGGTCGTGGTGCGTGTGTGGTGTCCTTGGTGTGTGGTCGTGATGCGTGTGTGGTGTCCTTGGTGTGTGGTCGTGGTGCGTGTGTGGTGTCCTTGGTGTGTGGTCGTGGTGCGTGTGTGGTGTCCTTGATGTGTGGTCGTGATGCTGTGTGGTGTCCTTGGTGTGTGGTCGTGGTGCGTGTGTGGTGTCCTTGGTGTGTGGTCGTGGTGCGTGTGTGGTGTCCTTGATGTGTGGTCGTGATGCGTGTGTGGTGTCCTTGGTGTGTGGTCGTGGTGCGTGTGTGGTGTCCTTGGCTTGTGATTCGTGTGTGTGTGGTGTGTCCGTTATGTGGTGTGTTCGTGGCACGTGGTGTGTGTGTACTCGCCTATTTATGGTTGCAGGGGTCAAGTCATAGCTCCTGGCCCCGCTTCTTCATTGTTCGCTACTAGGTCCTCTCTCTCCCTGCTCCATGAATCAAACCTAGTCTTAAAACTATGTATGGTTCCTGCCTCCACTACGTCACTTGCTAGACTATTCCTCTTCTTATGTGTGTGTGTGTACTCACCTAATTGTGGTTGCAGGGGTCGAGTCTCAGCTAGTGTGTGTGTACTCACCTAATTGTGGATGCAGGGGTCGATTCATAGCTCCTGGTCCCGCCTCTTCACTGCGCGTTTCTCCTGGCTTTAGGTTTTCATATATAGGCCTAATTTTTGCTGTTTTAAATAATATATTACATTTGTATAAGTATATACTAACGTTTTCTGTATGGTATAGCAGTTATAAATTTCCACTTCACAGAAGCTTCATTACGTTCAGTGAATATTGAGGAAAATCAGTGACCAGTAAAATGTGGGACACAGTTACTCGAAATACGTGCTGCAAACTTTATAATAAATTGATGCATAATGGAAAAAAAAAAAAACTTTAATCCCGTCATTTTTTTTCTTCAAAATTAATATCAAAATTGTCTTCTTATAGCTGTGAATAAAACTGGTGGAACAGAGAGATGCAGCTGTATGGTTTACCTGGAGAGTAATTGTTTTTTCACCTTTTACTCATGTGCAAATTGATTGTTCTACCTTATTGTATTACTACTACTACTACAACTTATATCACTACTACTTCTACCACCACTAGTATTACACCTCACTTTGAGAGTATATATATACCCTCTGTGTCCATGTATTGCTTGTAACAGCTTGACAAAGCTCCTGGAGAGCGAAACGTTGCCACAATAAAATGTCACATTAGTTGCATTTCTGTCCTTTTACTTAACATATTGTCGGTATTTCTACCAATATTATTACAAGATGTATATAGTTGAAATACAAACTTAAGATTAATATTATTTATACTTCTTGATGTGAAGCCAAAAATTCTATAAGCTTCACTGCGAACTCTTATGTACTATTGTCTTGGCTAAAAAAAAAAAATACTAACCATAACTCCTGGATCTTTTTCACATTCATTTTGACTAAGATCTGCTAAGAGTCATTCACACCAACAGCTGGAGTACCACAGGGATCATGCTTGACCATATTCTCTTCAGACACATATGCAACACTTGGGTATCTTTATTGAGGAAACGTTTCGCCACACAGTGGCTTAATCAGTCCATACAAAGGACAATCGTGTGGCGAAACGTTTCCTCAATAAAGATACCCAAGTGTTGCATATGTGTCTAATTTATCAACTTGTCGGTTCTCTGAACCATTCATTTACATAGTGAATATGTAAATGACCTTCCGCAACCTGACTACGACGACACCAACGTTACTCAGTTTACTGAAGATGTTATCCATGAAGTACCATCCACCTCTGCATCTTGAATGAAAGGGTGATAGGGAAAAATGAGAACGGATTGCAAAGAACAGCCAACTGGGAGAAGAAATAGAGAATCACGACCAATCCTGACAAGGTCCTCATCAGCACCATCAGATGTTATGCCTCAATTGAAAACAACGGAGGTATCTACATCAAAGATACACCTATCGCCAAAAACACCCGAATAAGATGCTGGGTGTTTTTGGCGATAGGTAAACTTAGCAACAACCCGCCTCAATCAACCATACAGGTTTAATCAGATCCCCCTCCCTCTTTCTTATCAAGAAGCACCTATATAAGATGATAAGACCTATGCTTGAATATCCTTGCGTGCCCATATCGCTAACAACAAAAACCAACATGTTACAGCTGCAAAGAGTCCAGAACAAGGCACTCCGCTTTATCACAGGCACCAGACTGAGGGACAGACTCAGAATGGATAATTTGCACACACAACAGATGATCGACGCAATAAATGTCAGGATTGACAAACTAAAGAAGAGACAACTATATACCATGCAAGAACTGTATACCAGACAGAGGAAACCCACCCTGGCTTACTAACACTGACTACATCATCGATACAGAATGTCCCTCCAACATAGAGTCCGACGTTTCCCAAGATTCTGAGTGATCTTCCTGAAGATATAGAAGAATGGATACCACCTGAGTTAATCTATGTTCAAGAAAGATAAAACCATCATTATTGTTGATACCTCATATTTAACCTAGAAGCAGCTGAAAACAAACAAAGACAGGACACAGCATCGGAATCAGCCAGAGCAACTTACCTCCCGCGCTATTCCCTTCTCTTTTACCCCCGATAAAAATGGTAACTTCAGTAATATACCTACGACCAATTCACTGTCATGCAAGTATACATCATGTATACAAGTGTCTGATGGGTGGTGTGGTATACATAGTCATCTGATTATTATGCATAACACAACACACACCTTTCTAAAACATTGATCAAATTATATATTTCAAAGTGGCTTTGAATAGCATCAGCAATTATAGAACCCATCAACTTTTCTACATTTGATGTTAGGCTGACTGATCTATAATTTGAAACTAGGGACCAATCTCCCGCTTTGTAAATGAGTATCACATTTACCATTTTTCAAATATCAAATATGATACCTGTTTGTAGAGATCTAATGTAGAGACTAGCTAATGTTTACTAAGTTACTCCTTACGTTCCTTATGGTCCTTGAAAACATCTAATCAGGGACAAAATCTATTAGTTGTTTGAGAACCATGTCACTAGTGACTTTGATATTGAACAATTAATTTTCTTCCTGCCCAATATAATTTTTGATTATTGAGATTTCATTCGTATCCTCTTATGTAAATACATAGAGGAAGTATTTAAAATGGTACAGATTTCTTTATCACTAACACTAAGTTGACATTAGTTACATAGAAGTTGGCCTATCTTTTTTCCCTAGTTCATTCGTCACCCAGCCTTGGTGGGGTGAGGTGGTTCTCTGCGCTGGTGCTGACCCCTGGCGACGCTCTGAGCCAACTTGGTTTTCAGTCAACAATGGCGTCGGCCGGCAGAAGAAGAGTGAACACAGTCTGCATCGACATGGTCACAGGAGTACTGCAGCCTGCCACGGCAGCCACTGTCCTTCCAGGTATCCTGAAGGACGTCTACAACATTGAGGTGGCAGATTTGTACGGAGTGGCATTGAATGGCATGACCAGGGTGTTTGTGAAATTTCTCACAGCTGACGTTTATGAGAGGTTGGTCGACCGGCATCAGGATCGGGTGTATACTGTGCGCAACGGCCTACAAGTGAGATTGAAGGATGTTTCAAGAACCTACACTTGGGTTAAGATTAAGAACGCGCCGTTCGAGTCTGACCAGATGGACATCAGCAAGGTTTTCAGTGACTACGGGACGATACATGCTGTAACAACAGGGACATGGAGTGAGGGGCCCATGGTGGGCCTGTTTGAAGGGTCTTTCTCACTGAAGATGACACTGAAGAGACCGATACCTTCATATGTCATCCTGCCTGAGTTTCACACACAAGTTTATGTGACTTATGTGGGCCAACAACGAACGTGCAGGCTGTGTGGGTCTTACGGTCACATAGCCGCTGACTGTATGAGGCGATCGCATCAGAGGACTGATGCAGGACAACGGGGGCAGATGGCACAAGAGGAGCATCGTAAGAACGAGGGAACAGTAGTCACAGAGAGACATACAAAGTTGTGGAGTGAAATAGTGGAGGGCCCTGAGGAGAGATGTCATACATTACCTCAGGGGTCTGGGCAGAAGGAGGTTACTGGTGGATGTGGGGATGCAGAGTGTGTGAGTCAGGAAGAGCCACTGGAGGAGGTGTTGCAAGGCTTATTGGAGGAACCTTTGCCTGTATTAAGTGGGGAGGTGAGTGCTGAATTGGATGAGGCAGTGAAGTTGGTGGAAAGTATGGTCCAGGAGGACACAGGGAAGGGATTCATGGAGACTGAGCAGGTGACAGTGGAGGTGCACCGCTCAGCAGAAGAGAGTGCTATGCATGTGGTGACTGGGACTCGAAAGAGGTCGGGTACAATTTCGGACAGTGATGACGTACTAACTCCTGCACAGAGGACATGTAAAAAACCTTTGGTGGATGTTGCGAGGAAGGATTTAGACTTGATGAAGGATAAGGGAAAGGACAGGGGTGGAAAAATAGCGAGTAAAGCGGGGAGTAGGGGGAAGGCTTCATCGCAGCATCCACCGAGGTCAAAGGACAAACCCTCACAAGTGATTTCCAGTGTTTAACTATAAATGTGAATGGATTGCGGGATGAAATTAAACGAGCATGGGTGGAGGGTACATTACGTAGGTATGGAGTGACTGTAGCATTCATACAGGAACACAATTTTCGGTGTGGAAGGGAGCTGAGTTTGAAAGGATACAGAGTATATGCGGGTCATCAGGAAATTAATGGGTGGGTCGGCTGTGGCAGTGGCGGAGTCCAGCCCTTTTCGACTAATGGCATGGGAGGAATGCGGGGGGGGTAGGATTGTCAGGGTGGAAGGGGATTGGGGTGGGGTTCGCGTCTGTTTTATGGGGGTGTACATGCCAGCTGACAGGTCAGGGAAGGTAAAGAAGGAATTTGTGCGGGACTCAATGGTGTTTGCATTTAGGATTTACCGGGTGTGGCAGTTGTAGGGGAGATTACAACTGCGTGATCAGAAGGAAGGATGTGGAGCCTAGGGTGCGGGTTGCGTGTTGGTGGAACTGAGGGACTTGTTGGGAGTGCGGATTGAGGGATGTCGTTGGGTGGGGGTGTGAGTGAGCACACTTTTGTCAGGCGGATACGGGGCTAGGCTAGATAGGTTGTATGTTTCGGGAAGTGTGCAGGTGGGAAGGGTTAGTACAGTGGACGTGGGATTTTCTGACCATAGGGGAGTGTTGGTGGAGGTGGATTGGTCGGGGGTAGCGAAACAATATAAAAGCTATTGGAAGTTGAATACTAGACTGTTGTTGGGAATAGAGCAGAGGGAGGCTTTCGCGAGCTGGTGGGGAGGGGTGTGGGAGAAGCGGAAGGGAGGGGGAAATTTAGTGGAATGGTGGGCGCAGGAGGGAAAGCAGTTCATCCGACAGTACTATCGGAGGTTGGGAAGGGAGGAGGCGGCATGGAGGTACGGGTTGCAAAATTATATTGAGGGGTTACTGCAGGACTGTCATGACAGAGGAGGTTATAAGGTGATGGGGGAGATTAGGCAGTTGAAGGAGCAATTAGAGGAAATTCAGAATGAAAGATTCGGGGCTTGCAAGATGAAAGCGGGGTTGGAGGAGGTCCTGTGGGGGGATAAACCCTCAAAGTATGTATTGGGGAGGTGCAGAGCACGCAGGGAGGCAATTTCAGTGGAGTGTTTTGAGGTGGATGAGAACCTAGGGAGATATGAGAGGGGAACATGGATAAGAGCGGAAGCGATGGGGGTGTATGTTGATAAATGGTTTGCTAAATATTTGGAAAAAGTAGAGATAAAAGGAGTGGAGGGGATGTTGCTACAGAGAGGGGTTAAGGAGAGGATGGGGGAGGAGGACAGGAGGGGGGTGGAGGGGGAGATACGGGAGGATGAGGTGTGGGAGGCAGTGAATGGTCTCAGCAAAGGGAAGGCACCAGGAATAGATGGGATTGCAAATGAATTTTATAGGGAGAACTGGGGTGCTTTGCGGGAATGTGTCACTGGGGTGATGAACTGTATGAAAAGGGAAGGGGTGATGGGGAGGGAAATGGGTATGGGGGTGGTGGTTTTGGTAAAGAAGGGGAAGGAGGGGAACAAGGTTAGTAATTACAGGCCGTTGATGTTAATGAATACTGACTATAAAATATACGCGAAGATTTTGGGTAACAGATTAAAAGGTGGTGGAAAGAGTGATTGAAGAGGGGCAGGGGGAATACCGGGCAGGAGTGACCAAGGGGCAGGAAAGGATTAAGGGGTTTATAGATAGGTGTGGGGAGGGGAGTGTTGACGTTGGACTGGAGGGGCTTACGATAGTGTGAATAGGGATGTGTTGCTAGAGATTATGCGACGACAGGGATTTGGGGGAAGTTGTTCAATGGGTACGGTCTTTGTATGGGGGAGAGTGTAAGGATTCAGGTGAATGGAAGGTTAGGGAGTGTGGTAAAGATGAACAGGGGGCTGCGGCAGGGTTGTCCCCTGTCGCAAATTCTGTTTGCCTGTCTGCAGGACCCGTTTTACAGGTTAGTGGGGAGGGATAGGGAGGGACGGGTAGTGGAGGTGGGAGGACAGGCGGGCATTGTGGGGTACGTTGATGACACAACGGTGCTTGTGGGTAGTAGGAAGGATTTAGAGGGGGTGGGGAGGGCTCTAAGTTTGTTTTGTTCGAGCGACGGAATGAGGGTGAACGGAGGAAAGTCGAAGTTGATGGAGGTGGGGACGTGGGTGGGCGGGAGATTGGCACGAGGGTTTGGGTGGCATATCGTAGATAGCGTCAAAATATGTGGGATTATCTTTATGAGGGAGGGGTCATGGCTAGGGAAGTAAATTCGCGAAGGGTCGTGCAGGGCGAAGGATCGTATTAATAGTTGGAGGGCGGGGACCTGACCTTGGGGCAGAAGGGTGATTGTTGTAAACAGCTTGGTTTATAGTAGATTGTGGCACGTGGCAGTCGTGTATCCATTAAGGACGGAGGATGTGAAGGAGCTGGAGGGTAGGGTGTATAGGTACATTTGGGCGGGAGGGCGACATTGGCTTAGGAAGGACATCGTGCGAGAACAGCATTAGGCGTGGAGGTTTAGGGTTGATTTGGGTGGAGCGAAGGCTTATATGTGCGTTTGTTAGAAGATGCATGGTGAGACAGGGGGTCTGGGGAGGTGTGGAGAAGATGGGGTGGGGGTGCTGAGGGAGGTAGGGAGTGGTGGGGAGGAAGGAATTGGCTTTTGCAGGGATATGTTGAGAAATTTGATGGTGATGGCGGAACCTCACAAGATACGGACAGGAGTAATGGTAAGAGTGGGAATGGGAACGAGGTGGTGGAGGGGTGGCAGGTGTACCCCACATATGACTGGAGAAGCATTTGGGAGGGTTCAGGGAATTAAGGTTGAGGAAAGGGACAGGGAGCATATGTACAGATTCATGCATGGAGTGGTGGCTTCGCAGGCAATTCTATACACCATGGGTTTAGTGCAGGATGGTAGGTGTGGAAGTGTGGCATGATGGAATCAGCATTGCATGTGGTGTATTTTGCGAAGCATTGGGGGAGGTGAGGGAATGGTTGGGTGGAATCATTCGAGGGTTGGGAGGGGTGGCATTTCAATGCTAAGAGCGATATACCTGGATATAGGGGAGTGGGGCATAGAGAAAGGAGGGGATTATGTATTGTATGGTAGATTATGTGTGTGGAGCATGGAGATTAAGGGACAAGAGTAACAGGGAGAGGATGAGGGCTGTGGCAGCAAGCATGTATCGCACCAAGTGTAGGAATAGGGTGGTGTATGGTAGGGGATGGGAGTCGGCTTTGCGGAGGGTACAGGAACATGAATATGGGAGATCTATGGGGGGGGTCCTAACAAGGGGGCTGGACATCCAGGATATAGGTGGAGTGGGTGTGTTGACAGGAGGTGAGTGCTTAATGAGGGTGTGTGGGGTTTGGAGGGGGTCGATAGAGGGCACGGAGGACTACTAACACCTGATTTGGAGTGGGACGCAAGACTAGAGCAGAGGAAAGTATGCAAGAAGGGATGGGGTGAAAAAGGGGGTCAGTAAGGGGAGAGTGAGGGTTTGTCCAGTACTGTGCATTTCAATTGGTGTGAGGAGGTTGTTTAAATATGGTATAGCGGCGTTCCCATGGAATGGGACGTGCAGTGCATTATGAGTGGTTGCATACGTGCATCTGTTGTCATTCAATGTTATGGAAAACACAGTTACGGTGGTGTTACTCTGGGATATCAGTGCATGATTCGGTGTTTTGTTGGATGATGGGTTTGTTGCGGTAGATTTTAAAGTTTAAATTTGTATGTAATGTGATGACATTGATATAAGGAATAAGATTGTTTTGTTTTTTGGGCATTCATGTATTTGGTATTTGGTGTTTCTTGAAGATGTGTAATGTTATACTTCATATTTGTGTGTTGTATTATGTGTGCCATATTTATGTATTGTATGTAACATGTTATTCTTGTGTGGGGCATTTCAGTGGTTCTTAGTGTTCATATTAATACGTCTAAGTGTGTAGACGTTGTTACATTTCATGTTGTAAATAATTTGTTGGGGTGTCGGTAGGGGTTCTAACGTAAGTAGTTGTAATTAATGTATTACCACAATTCTAGAGACAGTGGTATCAGGCGAAGGAGTACATCTATTTATTATAACTTGTACATATTAGAATGTACATGTGTACATTCATTATTGATCATTATAGTGTTGTTTTGTGTATAGGCAGTAAGCAAGAAAGATCATGTTTTGGATATATCATTGGTTTCCTGGAAAAAATCAATATATGTAATGGCATGTCTAGGATATTGGTAAAGGTTTGTTCAAGATGGACATGGCTCAATGTGCTCCATTCTGGATATGTATGCACTTTGTTTTGAACAATTGATCATGAACATGGGGTTTATGTAGTGTGGGGAAGGGTTTGTATGGGAGACAATTGGTATTTTATGATATGTATTAAACTCTTTCATGTGTATAGACTGTTCCTATGTGGCTATGTGGCTGTTTTTGGTTAGTTGTTGTTGATCTTTTGGATTTATAGTTTACTATTGTAATGTTTTATTTGTGTATAATGAATTTAAATAAAAATATAAAAAAAAAAATTTTATTCCAATACTTGAAGTAAACCATAAGAACTGATCTCTGATTCCCCTCTTATCCTTAACTTCATAATGATTTTTGACTTTCCTTGCTTCATTTTTACTTTCCTTGCTTCATTTTTTACTTTCCTTGCTTCATTTTTTACTTTCCTTGCTTCATTTTTGACTTCTTTTAATTTGAATTTATAGTTCAATAAGGTGACCGATCCTATGGTGTAGAAATATACCTAGTTGGGTGAATCTTATTGAAGCTAGCTGGCCCAGTGGCTTGCGCGACGGTCTGGAGTTTTGAGACTCTCTGACCGTGGGTTCGAACCCCACCCGTGGTATGGTTTGTTTGCAATCGTGTCATTACGATTTCGTGAGTCTTGTTAGGAATATATGCAACTTGGCCAGCTTCTATGTACATTTCTTTGGATAATGTCATAATGGCAACAATCATTACCGTCTATCTAGTCTCCATCAGAAGTTCCTTGTCAGGTTACCCCAGTCTTCACTTCTCCATGCAATTTGCAGCTTGAAAATTGCATAATCTTTATCATTGTTAAGGTAATTCCATGAGATATTAAAACTCAGTGGTTTATGATCACTTTCTCTTGGCTCTTTAGTTAACTCGAGATTTTCTACCAGAGGATCCTTGTTTGCCAGAACCAAGTATAGCAGAGTATTTCCGCTAGTTGGTTTTGACACAAACTGTTTTAATATGCAGTCGTGTACCATTTCAAGAAAGTCGCTAGACTCCAGATTTACTGTCAAATTGCTCCACTCGATTTGACTAAAGAATCCCCTACTAAAACTGCATTTTCGTTTGCAGATGCCTGAGCAATTTCCTCTCAAAGAAGTTTACCATAGTCACTAAGGTTTGAGGTGTGTAAATCACACCTAACATTCTTAGCAGCTCCGCCACCTTCCCTGATGACTTTATCAATGTGGAATAAATTCTAACCCTATATGTGGAATTGAGCAGGCAAATAACTGTTATTTTCAGACTGAGCAAGGTTTCAGTTATTGTAACAATATCTATGGTTTCTCGCACTTGCAATTAGTCTTAGTTCATCTGTTTTATTTCTTGTTCTCAGGCTATTTGTATAATAAATACTAAGCAAGTTTTTGGCTCGCTTTTCTCCCTTGTCTTCTTTTGTTTGTTAAGTAAAAGGACACAAATGCAACTAATGAGACATTTTATTGTGGCAACGTTTCGCTCTCCAGGAGCTTTCTCAAGCCGTTACCGGTAACGGCTGAAAAACTCCTGGAGAGCGAAACTTGCCCAATAAATGTCTCTTAGTGCATTGTGTCCTTTACTAACGTATTGTCGGTAATTCTACTAATATTAATCCACTTCTTTTGTTTGTAGTGGGGAGTGTCCGCAGCGCCGCTAGTACCGCTAGTACCGCTAGTACCGCCAGTACCGCCAGACCGGAACAGGATGCTGCAATATGTCATGACTATTTTTCCTTTTCTCAGTACACCAAAAATAAATAAAATCGTACTAGTTTTTGTGTCCGTGTGCAAGGAAGCCTCACAGGGCGGGAGGATGTCACCCATGCCCCTTAATTTTTTTTCGAGCTGTCCTGCCTCGGTGGGAGACGGCCAGTGTGTTAAAAAATTAATATAATAACCTAAATGGGTTATGCTAAGATATACAAAAGAGTAACGTGTAACTTTTGCCGTAAGCCTAAAGTACAAACCAGAAAACCTCGTCTTGCATTTGTATTTGATCAAGTCTAATAACATTGACACACAACAACGTTTGTAAATTAAGACACAACGGCAGTAATTCAATTTTTTTTAGCAGCATTATCTGAATAAAGTTCCCTATTACTGCTTCAGTTTCTAAATCTTCAATAACATGGTCTAGAATATAAACCATTGTTTTAGCGTATGTAATTATCTCCGTGCTGTTGTGACAGGCTTTTCACCTCCTACTCTTAAACATATCGAGCAAAAATTCTTAACTTCTAATCAAACGATATTTATTTTTTTTGCCTCACGAAGCATCCTTAATTACTAGAGCATTGCTTCAAGTAAATCATCTAAATTAAAAGTAATAATTGTTGAAATAAATTACAGACGATTCAATAGCAACAACGCAATTTTCCAGGCCTTTTAATGTGGTCAGTTTGTTGGTGCTTCCTTTTGCTGTTGTTCCTTTAGTTACGTCTGTGTTATAGTGTTCCATGCTACCTGGAAGCCATTCCAGGGATCGACGTCCCCGCGGCCCAGTCTATGACCAGGACTTTTATCAAATATATATTGTGTTCTGTGTAATGAGTACACAAAGAGAACGGACAAAAAGTGTCTGGGGCCCAAGACTGTTCAGCAGCCTCCCACCATACATAAGAAAAATTGCCAATAGACCCCCGGCTGCTTTCAAGAGAGACAGATACCTAAAGTTAGTACCAGATCAGCCAGGCTGTGGTTCGTATGTTGTATTACGTGCGGCCAGCAGTAACAGCCTTGTTGGTCAAGCCCTGATCCACCAGGAGGCCTGGTCAAGGACTGGGTCGAGGGGGCGTTGATCCCCAGAACAACCTCCATGGATTAAGTCATGATCAAGGATTTATTGTTATAGTTGTCGAGTTATTTTCCTGGGTAGACGTTATGGTGTTCATGGGGGGGGGAGAGGTAATCAGGTATGATCAGAATCAATGGAGAAAAGGTAAAATTCCTTAGATCAAGAGCCCGTCACCAGTATCAGGGTATCTCCCATGAAGAGCGCGGTTATGGAAGACAGTAACAAGTGTAGTGTATGTTGTAATTCATGTATCCGAAGTCACTGTAAGAAACACTGGTGACCACTGACCATCACTTGTGACCACTGACCATCACTTGTGACCACTGACCATCACTTGTGACCACTGACCATCACTTGTGACCACTGACCATCACTTGTGACCACTGACCATCACTTGTGACCACTGACCATCACTTGTGACCACTGACCATCACTTGTGACCACTGACCATCACTTGACCACTGACCATCACTTGTGACCACTGACCATCCTGGACCACTGACCATCACTTACTTGTGACCACTGACCATCACTTACTTGTGACCACTGACCATCACTTACTTGTGACCACTGACCATCACTTACTTGTGACCACTGACCATCACTTGTGACCACTGACCATCACTTGTGACCACTGACCATCACTTGTGACCACTGACCATCACTGGTGACCACTGACCATCACTGGTGACCACTGACCATCACTGGTGACCACTGACCATCACTGGTGACCACTGACCATCACTGGTGACCACTGACCATCACTGGTGACCACTGACCATCACTGGTGACCACTGACCATCACTGGTGACCACTGACCATCACTGGTGACCACTGACCATCACTGGTGACCACTGACCATCACTGGTGACCACTGACCATCACTGGTGACCACTGACCATCACTGGTGACCACAGACCAACACTGGTGACCACAGACCAACACTGGTGACCACAGACCAACACTGGTGACCACAGACCAACTCTGGTGACCACAGACCAACTCTGGTGACTACTGACCAACACTATATATGTGGCTCTGATGTACGTCTGTCCATCGGTGTCGGCAAACAACTGCTTTTTAGGGGCTGTCCTAAATTTAAGGGTGGCACACTTTCGCGGATTACTCTCAAAAGCCAGCCGCAGCCAAATATTTCAAGGTCTTAAAAGCCAGCGTTGGTCTCAAGCAGTGGCAAAATGCCGTTCGCGAAGATTATCCCCTGAATACGCTTACTGTGCCCCCGAATCGTTTTACCAGTGCCATGTTAAACACAACACATGAGTCTTCAAGCTTAACCTCTCAAGTTATGTGACCATATTTACTTAACACGGTAATTGGGGCACCTTCATAAGTGGATATTACATAGTTACATAAATGTTTTGTTACACATGAATTATTTACAGTCATGTGCCTTCTCGACATCAAGAAAACAATGTTGACACAAGTTTCATGCTCTTGCTCTTACTCATGACATCTAATAATAAAACGTTTTGTGGCAACGCATTTGTAGGCAGTAAGGTATTTCGAGCAGGATTAATAACACGTGAATAATAATAATCATACGTGAAATAATAATTAGTCTAAGTTTTCTAGGGTGTTGAGGATTTGCAGGTTTAGATAGAGAGATACCGAGCGAGTTCTTAGGTACGCAATTAGTCACCAAGCATCCAGTGATTGTATGTACATGTATGGAACAGTATTAACAAGATGAAGAAATGGACACGTGTGTACACTTGGGTATCATTATTGTAGACGTTTCGCCCTCCAGTGGTTTTATCAATACAAATTCAGCGACATATACAAAACACGAGGTAATCAGTCCCTCAGTCTTGGAGTTGTTGAAGATCACCGTAGTCGTGAAGAATCTGAAACAGTCATGAAGATTATCTCTGAATTTGTATTGATAAAGTCAGTGGATATCGAAACGTCTACCCAGATGTTGTACATGTGTCTAATTCTTCAATAATTATATATTTATATTATATTGCCAAATGTCATCTGGAAATACTTTCATGTGTTTCAGGTCGCGTTTAACATATCTGATTATTTTATTGACTTGCATTAATGATTCACAGTTGTTAGAAAGTGCTTTTTAAGTTTCTCTCTTTTTCTCTCTTTCTCTTTCTTTTTCTTACTTTCTTTCTCCTTTATCTTCCCTTTTCTCTTTCTTTTTCTTTCTTTTTCTCTTTCTCTCTTTAACACACACACATAGCAGGGAGAGATAGGACCCAGTAGCGGTCAGTGAAGAAGAGAGGCCAGGAGCTGAGTCTCGACCCCTGCAACCACAAATAGGTGAATACAGACACACACACACACACAGCTGTGAATTGACCCCTACAACCACAATTAGGTGAGTACACACACATACACACACATATAGGTGAATGCACGCTCGCGCACGCAAATAAATAGACCAAATTTCTATTGACAAGTGCTTTTCACAAGTGGTAGCTAACTAACATACGATCCTAAGAAACTTCCCAAAACAATAAAATAGGTGTGTCAGAGAAACAACAATTGCATTGCTTTGAAAATAAGGGAATCAGTTTCGTTGCGTGACTGCAAAATCCGGCAACAATTAATGTCTAAAGAAGGAAAAAAATCACCAGCGGCCCAAAACAGAAAAAATCTCGTTTTAGTGGAAGCCAAATTAGAGACAATCATGGGAAGATTTATCCTGAGGAGAGTAATTATACTGCACAAGCCACACTCGCTCTGCTGTATTTCCATCCCACAAATCACCAGAAAATTTTGCTTTCTTTCAAATATTACTTTATTTTGATGCAGGGAAGACAGGGAATTGATTAACCTGTACAAAGAATATGATAGAAATTGTGTAGTGTTAAGATGCTTAAAAAAAATATTCTCGAGTAAGAAGTACAGTGGTACCCCGAATTTCGTACTGCTCCCAACTCGAACAATTATGTAAGTGTATTTTTGTAAGTGCTTTTGTAAGTGTATTTTTGGGGGTCTGAAACTGACTAATCTAATTTACATTCGTCCTTATTGGAACAAATTCGTTCGGTAACGACACTCTAACAGCCTTCTAAAACGAATTATTGACGAAATCCGGGGTACCACTGTATTTAAAGAAAGGTTATAAAACTAATTACGCGGATAGAAAAAAGTTCTTACGGTCTTATTCAGTGTTCTCCATCCAGGACTATATTCTGGCCTCTGCTTCTGTATAGATAGACGAGTTAATAATATCATAAGAGTAGACTCACTATCCACTTTATTGCCTCTAGCTACGTTACTGACACGTTGAAAGCAAGATACCTTGATGAAGGGAATTGAATATACCCTCCACTTTCTTGGATCAAACTTGACTGTCTCTCATTCGCCATACACATTGTTTGCTCCCTGCGGACTTAGCTCTTTCCCACAGAGATTAGATTCAGCAAAAATTATCCCAAATGGATAAACGAATCAAAACATTAGTCAAGAAAGTCACGTTTTTAACCATTGTGTTCACGCTGAGAGAGGTCAGAAAAGGGGTTAGCAAGAAAATAAATGGTATAAAATACCGACACAATGGAAATATAAACACATAAGCAGTATAATGTAATTAATCCTTTATTGACAACGTTTCGCCCACACAGTGGGCCTTATCGAGTCACAAACAGATCTACCTGGGTGAAAGGTACGTGAGTATGTATGATGGGGTCAGGTGGAGAATGCTGGGTCAGGTGGTGAATGCTGGGTCAGGTGGTGAATGTTGGGTCAGGTGGAGAATGCTGGGTCAGGTGGAGAATGCTGGGTCAGGTGGAGAATGGTGGGTCAGGTGGAGAATGGTGGGTCAGGTGGAGAATGGTGGGTCAGGTGGAGAATGGTGGGTCAGGTGGAGAATGGTGGGTCAGGTGGAGAATGGTGGGTCAGGTGGAGAATGGTGGGTCAGGTGGAGAATGGTGGGTCAGGTGGAGAATGCTGACCCATCATTCTCCACTTGACTCCATCATATACACTCACGCTGTTTGTGACTTGATAAAGCCCACTGTGTGGGCGAAACATTGACAATAAAGGATCACATTACACTGCTTATGTGTTTATATTTCCAGGGGTTAGGAAAACTGAGCTAGACTATAAAATTAGAGTTCTAGAGAAATAAAAAAAAACCGAAACGTTTCTTACAAATAAATAGAACAAAGATTAGAGAAAATTGGGTCTACTTAAAACAAAATCTGGAAAGCCGCTTAGTGACAACGAGGAGGTAATCGGTCCAGTTTTTAATAATAATAATGTTAGTATTTACTCAAGAAGACATAAAATGAATCCCTTAATTTATATAATGGACCTTAGGAAATTTTTTTATGTAATTTCACAATCACTTGAGACATGAGTTTTAAACAAGTCTAATGATTAATGCAAAATGTCTCCAAGGGGACATAACTAATTTTTTTCACTTGTTCTTGAAGAATGCAAAACGGAACTTAGTGATCAACAATCTGGTTTTCTCAATATGCAACTACAAATAGGTATTGTATGTAATATGTGGGTTATGGCAAATGTGGTTCCTATCAGGAAAAAGATGAGGTCAGTCCATCAAATTGCTGCCCAATTAAACTGACATCAGTTTTGGAAAAAAAATATTCGAATCCTTAATAGCAAATACGATTACAACGCACCTTAATTAATGAGCTTAATTGACCTTTCATGCTAACCCCTCAAGAAATTGGATCTTTTCTCCAACTCCCTGAATTAAGCCAAAATAGCCAATCACAAGGAAGCCTGCCAAAGTTGTGAAGCGATGTAGTACACTTGTGAATCATCCTTGGAAGACTTGCCTTCACATCTGGTCGCTACGGTTCTCACTGTCTCTTGTGCTTCCATTAGCCTTATTGTACATAGCTGTATATATTGTACATAGGCTGTATATATTGTACATACCAGATTATTATTTGGTGAAGGAAATACAAACAATTACTTTCTCTTCTGTCTTTTTGGTCGTTCTACAGCCAGGTGTGCAGGCCAGTAGATTACACCGGTGTTCGTAAAATAAGTGCTTCAGATGGTTATCAAGGATAACCATTTGAAATGCGGCAATTAAATATGAAACAGTAAATTATATAATTTTTAAATCACTTTCTACGTCAGAATTACCTTATGGAAAACTTCAAACTAATCCTCCTACACATTTTAGTTTTGGCTTCCATGTAAATCCCTTAATCTTCTGGCACATTTTACTTGATATAATACTCTTAAGCTTGCTTTTTATATGAGCTTAGAACTCTTATAAAGAAAAAGCAAGGGAAAACTTTTTAATATTTGTTGGGAGTTTCTAATCAGGTGTCAAGGATCACCTGGGCGAGGTAACTGAGAGGATTCTCGCCTCTTCTGACACCTCTTCAAATCATTTGTGAGGGAATACAGTGCTAATACACTGGAAATTCTTGAAGGGTTGGAATTTCGAGTGTGTTATATTGTGCTTATGATAAAGAAAGGAAAAAATAAATCCACAATAATAATAAATAATAATAAGAAAAAAACGAAAATAGAAGAACAAGAAGAAAAAGATGCTGGAGGGGATGAAGATGAAAAAGATGCTGAAGGGGATGAAGGAGATGAAAAAGATGCTGGAGGGGATGAGGAGATGAAAAAGATGCTGGAGGGAATGAAGGAGATGAAAAAGATGCTGGAGGGGATGAAGGAGATGAAAAAGATGCTGGAGGGAATGAAGGAGATGAAAAAGATGCTGGAGGGAATGAAGGAGATGAAAAAGATGCTGGAGGGAATGAAGGAGATGAAAGCGATGCTGGAGGGAATGAAGGAGATGAAAGCGATGCTGGAGGGAATGAAGGAGATGAAAGCGATGCTGGAGGGAATGAAGGAGATGAAAGCGATGCTGGAGGGAATGAAGGAGATGAAAGCGATGCTGGAGGGAATGAAGGAGATGAAAGCGATGCTGGAGGGAATGAAGGAGATGAAAAAGACGTTGAAAAAAAGTTGAGGATAAGAGAGGACAAGCTAAACACCTGAAGGGATCCTACTGAACATATCCAGGGCTGTATTACCCTTATGGGTTTAGCGCTTGATTGTGATAATAGTAATAATAATAATAATATATCGAGGAGATGCCTGTGTTGCTAAAGGAGTGTGAAAATGAGTCAACATCAGGCAGCTACAATAATTTAAGTCATCTGAATCACTGCATTTTGTATTTCGTTCAGGAACTGCCTCATGCATGAGTAGTTTTCCCACCTTAAATTTAGCTTCTCTCGTTCTCTGCAATTTCTTTCCCCAAGATTACTTCCATGAGTTAATGGAAACTCAGGACTGTGAGGTTACACTAGCAATGAAGGGCCTCCTGTATTCAGTACCCACTATGTCAGAATCACTCAGTGTGAATACAAGATCAAGCATTGATAGTTAATCATCTCTCACTCCTTTCCTCTCTCAGATTCCTTCCCTCTTTCTATCTTTCCTCTCTCTCTCTCTCTCTCTCTCTCTCTCCCCCCCTCTCACTCTCGTTCAGTCTAAGACATGGTGCATGAAGTTCTCCAACATTACCTTCACAATCTTAGTCGTCACAGTTTCTGGTCCCTCTGTTATTGCAGTCTCATTTTCGTTTACTACTGCTTAGTGAGGGGCTGTACATAACTACTCTCATCACCCTGGGTCCCCCAATCATGTTCTCTGTTCATTCTTATCTCTTCAAAACTCCACTGATTCCTGATTAACTCTGCTACTCCTCCACCTTCTTTGTTTTCTCTTTGCTTCCTCATAATGTGATATCCAGCTGGAAAGCTCACATCTTTTATATTCTCTGTTAATTTTGTGAGTGCCTCGTTGCCTGAGTCTCCCTCCAACTGGTTTTCGAGTTTTATATTTCCTTGTCCTTGTACACGTGTCATAAGGGGTGAGAGGGAATGGTGGGGCTGGTGGTGGGGTTATGTGTCTGTGTGTGTGTACTCACACGCAGGGGTCGAGCGACAACTCCTGGCTCCGTATCTGTGTGTAAGTGCCTGTGAGAATGTGTGCGTGTGTACTTACCTAGTTGTAGTTGCAGGGGTCGATTCACAGCTCCTGGGCCCGCCTCTTCACTGGCCGTTTGTTGCGTATCTTGAAGTATACGCAATAAGAATTTTATATTTCATGTATATCTATTATCATATAAGTTTATATTGGAGATATTTTCAGTAATAGCTAAACTAAAAATATCTTACTTTATAAACTTGTATACTTAGTTGTGTAAATAGGTAGGATGATATATGACGGTAGCTAACTAGCTATCCGGTCGTTATGAAACGTCAGGTATTCCCGCCTTGAAGCCACGTCACCATACCTAAGGTTGTGGCCACCAGCCTGACCCAAGGCAGTCTTCACTTGCTCTCTGATGGAGAACAAACTTCCCTTACCTTGTGGAAGTACATCATCTCGTCTCCTGGATTAACTCTTCTTGCATTTCCCGAGAATGGTCTCTAACTCCAAGCTGAGCAACTCTACGTGTGCTACGACATTAAGAGACTCTGAAATTGGTCTCTAGCTCCACCCTGAGCTAGTCTACGTGTGCTACGACATTAAGAGACTCTGAAATTGGTCTCTAGCTCCACCCTGAACATGAACCAGTTTTTATGTATTTTAATTTAGTGAAGAGTGTTATTTAGTTACAACTATATTAAGAACTAAAGTAAGGCATAAGATATATATTATATTAGTGAAACTAACTGGAAGGTGTTTAAATATTAATTTATTTTACTAAGTAATGTTACACTTAGTATTTGACAAATAAAATCCTGGTAAAGTATTGTGTGCATTATATCCATTCCTGATTATTACGAGAAGCACTAATACAAAAGCAATCAACTGGCCTGAATCGTAATAAATGGGGGCCTGTCCGGGAGGCTCTTGATCCAAGGAGGTGGAGGTAGTTTCTATCCCATCGCCGGAGAGCAATCAATATGGACATACAGATAGAGGAGTTAATAGAGACTCTAACTTTGTCCAAGTTAAAACATTAAGGCTACAAACTTGCTGGCGTATAGCAAGGCACCTTGGGATACCCTACAATAATCGGTACACAGCTGAGACTGTCCGGTCAATAATAAGAAACATTCAGTTTCCACATCAAGCAGAGGCCCTTGATGTTTCAGACTCGGAAAGTCTAATTTCACAATTGGACAATAGGTCTTTAATATATGATTTGGAAAACTCGGTTGAAGCAGGAAATCAGGAGCCTGAGAAGGGCAGATCATCATTCCCTTCTAGTCAGACAGGGCCAAGTTCGCAAGACATACTTGGAGCTATGGCCCTCCCGGTGTACAGCCTGGGATGTCTGAACATAGTGATCCTCTTCCGGATTTAGAGTCCTTAGGAACGGCTACTCAGAGCGTTCGCCTAAGGAACGCCCTGATAAAGGGTTTAACGTTCCAACTCCGCCTGGGCTTTCAGCGCCAATATCTCAAGTGCAATTTGATAGAATGGAACGCCTCATTCGGCTGCAAACTGCTCAGATAGAGGCACAGCGAAAGTTAAATAATGAGCAGTTGCAAGAGAAACTATTCTTTTTGAACAACGTCGAAAAATGAAAGAGGATCCGAAGCCCAGTGTCCCAACAGAAAATACCTTTGACATACATAGGGCCGTTTCTTTGGTCCCTAAGTTTTCGATACTGATTTAGAAACATACTTTGAAGTTTTCGAGAATCAGGCTCGAGCCATGCATTGGCCTCGAGAAAACTGGGCCGCGCTACTACCACCGTTCTATCAGGTAAAGCTCAGAAATGTGTTGCTTCCCTCCCTTATGAAATATATTGATTATGATGCCGTTAAGAAAGTTATTTTAGAATCCTACGACATGCTCCCCATAAGTTATCAACGTGCTTTTCGCTCGTTACAACGACAGCCTGGGCAGACATGTGTAGACTTTGCTCGCCAAAAGAAAGTTGCTTTCGAAAGATGGCGAAGATCTTCAAATTGTGACTCTGTAGGCAGCTTAACTCAACTGATATTACATGAAGACTTTTTGCTGCAATATCAGTAGATCTGCAAAAATAATTAATAGACCATCAGACATCTGATGTTCTGGAAACAACCGCCCTGGTAGATCACTACGAAATTTCTAATCAACTTGTTCTTAATAAAACGGTAAAGGAGAGGAAGTGAGAGCCGTTAATAAAGACCGCCAACCTAGAGCGATGAGAGGATATCGTGCAGACACGCCTATGTTGGCTTCTCGTTCGTTTCCCAGAACAGACAATGTTCACAACTCTGTTTCTCTGATACATCGGGAATCAGAAAAAGGAAAGAAGAAATCCTTCTGCACTTACTGCCGGAAAGAGGGACATTTAAGAAAATACTGTTATAGACTAGAAAGTGACATGAACAAAAAAAGTGCGGTTGGCCTCCCCACGCAGATAGTATCTTCAAAGTCACAAGAATATAGAGATTCAAAAACAAATCTAGTACCAGAGTCTGGAAAAAATTCTTTCTCTAGATGACCAAGATCGGCAAACATGTCCGAAAAGAAAATTCATGCTGCCATGAGCGTATATTTTTCCAGAGGTAAGATAGGGCTTAACGATTCTCAATTGAAAGAAATCAATACATTCCGAGATACAGGAAGTTACTTAACATTATTGAGGGAAGGTGTGCTTCCATTGTCTGATAAAACTTACACTAAGATGGACGTACTGTTGGAGGCCTACGGTGGAGCTGTCTCCAAAGTACCCCTCCACCGAGTATATCTGGAGCTGCATAATTACAGAGGATATGCTTCTGTGGGTATATCCAGTGGAGCTTTTCCCATCCGATCGGTTGATTTGTTAATTGGGAATGACCTAACGAATGTTGGGATCAGTAAAGAACCGCTTGTGATGGAAAATGAAACTAACGAAAATTATGCAATAGAAGCTTGTAGGGGAGAACAGTCGTTATATCCCCTTGCTATAATAACGAGAGCCATGGCTAAGCTTCAGCAAAAATCTTCGTTAGATGAGGAGTTAGAACACTCGAAGGATTTAGGACTGGACATATTGTTCAGTGACTCATGTCACCCAGGAGCTCTCACCACCAAACAATCTACGGTGGATCAGAGTGAGACCTCGCTCGATATTAAGATGTTAACATCAGACGACTTGATCAAAGATCAATTCGCCGACCACTCTTTGGACAAACTAAAAGAAATAGCGGTCACTGAAAAGGAAGCAAAGAACCTTAAGGATTGCTATTACTATAGTAATGGCATTCTAATGGAGAAAATAACTTGTCCTTTGTCGCCAGGTACCACTTCCCACCCCATAAAGTATCTGGTAGTCTTGCCAGTCTCCTTCCGTGAGTATACGATTAATTTTGCTCATAATAGTCCTATGGGAGGTCACTTAGGAATTAAAAAGACATTGGGAAAGATAGTGAGACATTTCTCTTGGCCCAACATGAAAGAAACAGTGGTAAAACATATTCGTAGCTGTCAAGCCTGTCAGATAGCAGGTAAACCTGCCCATAATCCTCTTCCAGCTCCTCTAATACCCATCACTACAGACGGTGAACCATTTTCCCGCCTAATAATAGATTGCGTCGGACCTCTTCCCAGAACTAAGTCCGGCAATCAATATTTATTTACCATAATGGACTCAGCAACGAGGTACCCGGAAGCGGTGCCAATGAGAAAATTAACGCCCGTGCCATAGTCCGCTCCTTAATGAAATACTTTTCGCACGTGGGATTACCACGAAAATACAATCTGATCAAGGGACTAATTTTACGTCCAAAATCTTCAGAGAAGCTCTATCTCGTCTCGGAATTAAGTCAATACTTTCCACTAGTTATCGACCTCAGACGCAGGGTGCTCTTGAAAGGTTCCACCAAACCTTAAAATCCATGATGCGTACATACTGCCAGCAATTCGCTAAGATTGGGACGAAGGCTACCTTGTCTTCTTTTGCAGTCAGAGAGAGCGAGCAAGAAAGTCTGGGCTTTAGTCCTTTCGATTTAATTTATGGTCATCAAGTGCGGGGTCCCCTCGCAGTTTTAAAAGAAGCCTGGACAGGGAAATCTGAGCCTTCCCTACGCATATATCCTTCATCTACGCAGAAACATTTATCCTATGCAGGAACTTAGCATCAAAGAACTTAGCCGAAGCCCAGGCTAAAATGAAATACTCTATGATAAACGTGCAAAGTCTCGCTCTTTTCAAGCTGGAGAGATGGTGCTCGCTCAAAATTAGTGCCAGGGCACTCATTACTACCCAAATATGAAGGCCCTTTAGTAGTAGTAAAGAGGCTCAGTGATGTAAATTATCTAATACGAACACCAGGAAAACGAAAATCAGAGCATGTGTATCACGTAAATCAGCTAAAAGCGTATTACCCTGGTCTTCCTACTGCTCCCGTCCTCCCTATACCAAAGGACAAACATCCTCATTTACCGGATGTTTCAAGAGGATAGAAGTCCGTCTAGAAAATTCAGAAACCCTACGAACTTTAGATAATTTTCTTGCAGACCTTGAAACTGAAAAAGCGAAAGATATTAAAGAGATGATATTAAGATTTCCCGATTTGTTCAGTGATGTTCCCAAACGCTGCACGCTGGGTATTCACGACGTAGATGTTCAGAGTGCCTCTCCGATTAAACAGGCACCTTATCGCATGAGCCCTGTGAAACATGCCGCTTTAAAGGAAGAAGTATCCTTCCTATTGTCCAACGGACTTGTCAAACGCAGCAAAAGCCCATGGGCTTCCCATGTATTTTGGTGCCAAAGCCAGATGGAAGCTACCGTATGTGCACTGATTATCGAAAAGTCAATTCAGTCACGGTACCAGACGATTTCCCTTGCACGTATTGACGATCTTATTGACAAAGTCTCTGGCGCTAAATACGTGAGCCGTTTAGACTTGCTAAGAGGCTATTATCAAGTTCCTCTTTCAAAACGAGCTCAGGAAATTTCAGCTTTTACGGTACAAGATGGTCTATTTAACTATTTAGTTACTCCCTTCGGGTTATGTAACGCGGCCTCCACGTTTCAACGCCTTATGAATGAACTCACTAACGACTTACCGGGAGTAGAGGCTTATTTGGACGATTTAGTTGTATTTGCAGATGATTGGAAACAACATCTGTCTCGTCTACTGGCTTTGTTTGAAAAATTGAGGTTTTATAATTTCAAGTGAATTTGGCCAAATGTCAATTTGGCCAAGCTAGATAAAATATTTGGGTTTCTGTATAGGTCAGGAAGTAGCTCCGCTGGATCTTAAGATAAAGGCCATATCCAATTTTCCCGTGCCCTTAGATAGAAAAGGGGTGCAAAGATTCCTGGGCATGGCCAGTTATTACAGACGATTTTGTCCTAATTTCTCCCAATTAGCCGCCCCCCTTTCGGAACTCACTAGTACCAAAGTAAAATTTAACTGGACTAAGGATTGTGATCAAGCTTTCGTAAGGTTGAAGCGTTTGCTTTCGTCTGCCCCGTTCTTCGTAGTCAGATTTTGCTCAGCCTTTTTGTTACACATAGATGCCAGTGCCTACGCGGTAGGTGCTGTTTTGCTTCAGAAATCGCCTTCTACCGACGTTTTACATCCAATCTGTTATTATTCTTCCAAACTTAAGTCACATCAAAAGTTATTCAACCGTTGAGAAAGAGGCTTTGGCCTAGTTATCTCTTTAGAGAACTTTGATGTATATTTAGGAACTTCTATGCATAAAATTAAAGTCTTTTCTGATCATAACCCTCTTACCTATATTAACACAATGAAATCAAGAAATGCTAGGATCCTGAG
The DNA here is from genome assembly GCA_009830355.1 of Cherax destructor. Lineage (NCBI taxonomy): Eukaryota > Metazoa > Arthropoda > Malacostraca > Decapoda > Parastacidae > Cherax > Cherax destructor. The sequence goes on along the minus strand of WNWK01001491.1, from coordinate 114,926 downwards.
GTGGGCTCTCAGGATCCAACCCTATTCTATAAGTATCCTCCACATTAAGGGCCAACATAATATAATTGCAGACACTTTGTCTCGCCCTTAAGTTCTATAAATTATAAGTATTCATGTACCAATAATTAAATTTGCATTTTGTTTAATACTTGTTTTATATACTGTTACAGTTAAGTATCGGTGTTGTGGTGACTTAAAATGTGGATTATTGTGGAACCAGGAGTTGTCAAATCTGTTGTTGGCGCTGCCTGTTCATACACCGCCAATGGCAGGCTGATTTCCTGCATGCCTTACGGCTTCCCCTGCTCCTGGAAACTGTATACCTGGCTTCCAGACTCTTCACGAAACTCGCTATTCGTCTGGACCTGAGCCTCCCGTTGCGGATTCAGCGACAGACATCTCCCACTGTTGCATCCATTGTGTCTCAACCTGTTGCCTGAAGAACAGAAGTCACGCTGCTGATGCAATGGCTGTCTACTGGCGAGAAACACTATAGTAAAAACCAAGTGATTCGTGAGAATGAAGAGTTAAAAGCTAAATTTTTTTTTGTTTGGTGCGACGTATTGTCGTGTGAAGGGGGTGTTGCGTATCTTGAAGTATACGCAATAAGAATTTTATATTTCATGTATATCTATTATCATATAAGTTTATATTGGAGATATTTTCAGTAATAGCTAAACTAAAAATATCTTACTTTATAAACTTGTATACTTAGTTGTGTAAATAGGTAGGATGATATATGACGGTAGCTAACTAGCTATCCGGTCGTTATGAAACGTCAGGTATTCCGCCTTGAAGCCACGTCACCATACCTAAGGTTGTGGCCACCAGCCTGACCCAAGGCAGTCTTCACTTGCTCTCTGATGGAGAACAAACTTCCCTTACCTTGTGGAAGTACACCATCTCGTCTCCTGGATTAACTCTTCTTGCATTTCCCGAGAAATTGGTCTCTAACTCCAAGCTGAGCAACTCTACGTGTGCTACGACATTAAGAGACTCTGAAATTGGTCTCTAGCTCCACCCTGAGCTAGTCTACGTGTGCTACGACATTAAGAGACTCTGAAATTGGTCTCTAGCTCCACCCTGAGCAAGTCTACGTGTGCTACGACATTAAGAGACTCTGAAATTGGTCTCTAGCTCCACCTGAACGAACCAGTGTATATTAATTTAGTGAAGAGTGTTATTTAGTTACAACTATATTAAGAACTAAAGTAAGGCATAAGATATATATTATATTAGTGAAACTAACTGGAAGGTGTTTAAATATTAATTTATTTTACTAAGTAATGTTACACTTAGTATTTGACAAATAAAATCCTGGTAAAGTATTGTGTGCATTATATCCATTCCTGATTATTACGAGAAGCACTAATACAAAAGCAATCAACTGGCCTGAATCGTAATACCGTTACTAGGTCACGCTTCCTGATCCATGAGCTTTATTGTGTGTGTGTGTGTGTGTGTGTTACCATTTTGTCCTAGGCACATGTCGATTAGACACTAGGCCTGTTGTATGTGTGTGTGTGTGTACGAACCACTTCGAAATGTTTCGGCCCCGCCGGGAATTGAACCCGGGCCCTCCGTGCGTGAAGGAAGAGCGCTAGCCACCGTGCCATGTTTGTGTGCGTGCGTGTGTGTGTGTGTGTGTGTGTGTGTGTGTGCGTGTGGGAGCGCTCGCACGCACTACATCAATTTACTTTTGTCTTAAGAGACCTTACTAATGCTCCTTTCTTTTGTGTCATATGATTGCTTTGGAGACAGTTTTACATAGGTAGGGAACTCTAATAAGCTTAGCTAATTAATTCTGATCGACGGAAAAGCATCTGAAGGAAAAATATAACTAACATGATTTTCAAAATCACTCGTAGTTTAAATAGTAAGACAATGTTTTCTTTCTGCCAACCATTATGTCAAGTAAACCATACCACGGGTGGGGTTCGAACCCGCGGTCAGAGTGTCTCAAAACTCCAGACCGTCGCGTAAGCCACTGGCTTACGCAACGGTCTGGAGTTTTGAGAGACTCCGACCGGGGTTCGAACCCCACCCACCCGTGGTATGGTTTGCAATCGTGTCATTACGATTTCGTGAGTCATTATGTCAAGTGACTGACCCAAGGATAACAAACATGAAGCAGTGCAATACATGACTGATACACACTAGTCATATGAGAAGACTATTTAGTGTTGGTAATTCTGGAAAGTAATTTGAAATGTCGGTTTATATCATCTTTTAATCCAGTGTCCAGGGCCCAAGACTGTTCAACTGCCTCGTAGCATACATAAGAGGGATTACCAATAGACCCCTGGCTGTCTTCAAGAAGGCACTGGACAGGCACCTAAAGTCAGTACCTGACCAACCGGGCTGTGGTTCGTACGTCAGTTTGCATGCGGCCAGCAGTAACAGCCTGGTTGATGAGACCCTGATCCATCACGAGGCCTGGTCTCAGACCGAGCCGCGGGGGCGTTGAGCCCCGAAACCCTTTCCAGGTAAACTCCAGGAGTAATTAATATTTTTAAGATTACAGGCTCCCAATGGGGTGCCTGTCCTTATACCCCATTCACCAGACTGTGGTAATCAGCATCACCGGTAATCAGCATCACCGTTAATCAGCATCACCGTTAATCAGCATCACCGTTAATCAGCATCACCGGTAATCAGCATCACCGGTAATCAGCATCACCGGTCCTATTAGGTACCATTATGGCTTCAAAAGATGTCAATAGCTGGGTTTTACTTTACATCTAGATAGCTAGTAGCAAAACAGCTGGTAGTTTATTCTAACAACTTTTTTTTAAATTGTTCAGAGATGAAGTTCCATACCCCAATTATTTGGTCACCATACCCCCAACGAGTATGGATACCCCCAGTTAAGAACCCCTTCTTTAATCTATGTCCACTATTTTACACTCACTGCTCAAAAATTCATTTTCTATCCTAGCAGGCTCACTCATCTCATCCCAAACTCCATCCCTCCCAGTCCACACTCCATTCTCCATAGGCAACACTTCATCCTATTAATCCCTCACTCCATCCTGCACCTCAACACATTCCACATTGCATTTTCTCTCCTGCATGCTCACCATTACTCCTCGTCTAGCGTAAAGGAAGCGTCAATACAGACGTCCAATAATGAAAAGAACATTGGCGAGTCCTTTCCGATCGCTCGAGGAACCAAATTGAATCACACTCTCCAAAGTAAACCTTTTTGCTTCCCTTCCTAGCAGGAAAACTCTATTTCTGCTTCCATCACTGCCTGGAAAATATTTATCTGCTTGCATCTCTGTCTGGAAGGTATATTTCTGCTTGCATCTCTGTCTGGAAGGTATATTTCTGCTTGCATCTCTGTCTGGAAGGTATATTTCTGCTTGCATCTCTGTCTGGAAGGTATATTTCTGCTTGCATCTCTGTCTGGAAGGTATATTTCTGCTTGCATCTCTGTCTGGAAGGTATATTTCTGCTTGCATCTCTGTCTGGAAGGTATGTCTATTTTATTCTCTGTCTGGAAGGAATATTTCTACTTTCATATTTGTCTGGAAGATATATTTCTGCTTGCATCTTTGTCTGGAAGGTATATTTTTGCTTGCATCTCTGTCTGGAAGGAATATTTCTACTTCCATCTTTGTTTGGAAAATGTTTGTTTTTATTTATGCCCAAAAGGAAATTTCTGCTTTTATCTTTTCCTGAAAAGTTTATTTCTTCATGAGCTATTTTTGCTTCCAGTTGTGTAGATTGGATATTTCTGATTATTTCTCTGCCTGGAAAATCGATTTCAAGTTCTGTCTCTGCTGGGAAGAATATTTCTACTTACATTTCAGCTTGATAAGGCTTTTTCTACTTACAGTTCTGGTTGGAAAATCCATTTCATTTTCAATCTCTGCCTGGAAAGTTAATTTCTACTTTCGTCTTTGCCGTTGACATCTGTTTCTTCTTCCATCTCTGCCTGGCAGATCTTTTTTGCTTTAATGTACCTATAAACAATTTAATTTTGTCATAATTGTTTTATAAATGCCCATTACTGTTTACAACATCGCCTGGAAGAGCGTTTCTGTTTCATTCGTCGCCTGGAACAGTATTTCTGCTTCCAACATCGCCTGGAAGAGCGTTTCTGCTTGCACCCTCCTCTGGAAGAGCATTTCTGCTTCCAACGTCGCCTAGAAGAGCATTTCTGCCTCTAACGTCGCCTGGAAGAGCAGTTCTGTTTCCAGTGTCGCCTGGAAGAGCAGTTCTGTTTCCAGTGTCGCCTGGAAGAGTATGTCTGCTTCGAGTGTCACCTGGAAAGCTTATTTATCCTGCTGTCTAGCCTAGAAAATTTATTAATTCTGTCTGGTTGTAATGTAGATTGACGAGTAAAACATAATGATTGTGAAAATAATTATTTTATTTGAGCAAGCTCAAAACTCTTCGAGTGGGAAGAAATAGTTAAATCCACTGGAGAGAAACTCTAATTAAATGGATCAAAAGGTCTTCACCCTTGAAGTAGATTGGAAAGTCTGATTATGTTGATGTTGCTACCCCATAAAAAATTCTTGAAGCTTACTCATACATGCCAGAAAGTTGATTTTTTTCTCCCATGATAAATTTGTATTCTGCCACAAAAGTCAATTTCTATTGACATTTTAGCAGGCAGGAAATTGTTTCTGTGCCGCTATCAGCATCATAGTATATATCTTTCTCCCTCTTTGTTGAGAAAGATTTTGCCATTCTATTAGAAAATTGTTTTCCCTTCGTTGTCTTTATCTATGAATTACATTACTACACCTTTTATGGCGTGAAAAAGTTATTTGTACTATTTAACTGTTTGAAATTACTTTTTTGACTCTTGGAATATAATTTTTCTGTTTTGATAAAAGAAAAATTCTTTTCTTTAGTGAGAAATCCAATATTTGCCTCTCTTCCTGAGAGGGAAAGGCATTTTTTTTACTGTTTGCATTTGCAAACGGTGAACGTGTCCTGTTTGCTGACTCAACGACTGCACTCAAGGCAATCTGGGTGCAGACTTCTTCAAAAGGAACAGAGGGAAATGGTTTCCAGTAGCAGTGCGATCCACTTAGCAGTATAATCCTTTCGTGGCTCGTCAATATTTTGGGCTGTTGAAAAAATTGCTCTGTGTTTTGTTATGCCCAACGCATATACTTCTCAGAGTTATGTATATGATAGCGAGGCTTTGGAGAATTGGACAAGTAAACACTGAAGGACATACTGGAAGGTACAAATCACAATGGTATGAACTTTGGTAATAGATACCGACAAATTGGTTTAGAAAGACACGTATGTAAACAAGTGGTCGAGATTCCAGGACCGAAACGTTTTCAAGTCAATTTTCTCTAGTGTTTGCCTACGTATCTAACTGAATCACAAATTACAATAAAATAACTGGAACAAATCACAAGATACTCACACTTAGGATAATAAATACCCACACTTAGGATAATAAATACTCACACTTAGGATAATAAATACTCACACTTAGGATAATAAATACTCACACTTAGGATAATAAATACTCACACTTAGGATAATAAATACTCACACTTAGGATAATAAATACTCACACTTAGGATAATAAATACTCACACTTAGGATAATAAATACTCACACTTAGGATAATAAATACTCACACTTAGGATAATAAATACTCACACTTAGGATAATAAATACTCACACTTAGTATAATAAATACTCATACTTAGGATAATAAATACTCACACTTAGGATAACAAATACTCACACTAAGGATAACAAATACTCACACTTAGGATAACAAATACTCACACTTAGGATAACAAATACTCACACTTAGGATAACAAATACTCACACTTAGGATAACAAATACTCACACTTTGGATAACAAATACTCACACTTTCGATAACAAATACACGTACGATAATAAATACTCACACTTGCGATAATAAACCCAAGAAAATTTTTAGATCCGTCCAGGACCAATGTCAAATCTCAACTGACATGATAATGGTCATGTCAGTTGTGGTATTTTCATAAGTATGGGTATTTTGAGACTAAAGATATTTTAAGAGAAAACGTTTTGAATTATTAGAGTGAAGAAGGTCCAGGACCAAAACGTTTCCTTATATAAATATCTTGGTATTTGCTCACGTGTTTTTTTTTTAACTCAACTTATATTTGTTTCTTCATTCACTTATAAATGGAGGTATATCAGGTTCTTACTTAAAAAAGTTATATAAAGCTCTTGTTGAACTCAGCGTTGAGAAATATGGTCTCCTTAACCCTGAGCAAGTTTTTTGGCCTTGACTGTCATCGGCACCAAGAACGTTGTGGCAACTGTGAATTGTCAGTGGTTTGCTTAGTGTCCTCAGATCACAAACTGAGGTTCCGGGATCGATCCCCGGCACAGTGGAAACGTTAGAAATATTTCCATACACCTGCTGCCACTGTTAACCTACCAATAAATAGGCATCTGGGTGTTAGCCGACCGTTGTGGGTGGCATCCTGGGGACAAGATTAACCTAAGTTCCAAGAAATGCTCTACATAACCAGGGACTTTCTATATAGTATGTCACTGATGACAATTAAGTCTACATCTGTTGCTGTAGAACTATACATTATATTTATCAGTTCAAAATTGTAGTCAGGTTATGATCCGCCTGACGTAAGCCACGAGGCACTTTGACTTGAACAGAACTGAAGTACTGAATGGACTGAAGGTACTGCATTAGGACTGAAGGTTGCAACAGGACTTCGAAGATGGGACTAAACTGCTTAGACTGAAGGACTGCAACAGGACTGATCTGCAACAGACTGAGGACACAGATGAAGGTACTGCGTATTAGGACTGAAGGTACTGCAACAGGACTGAAGGTACTGCAACAGGACTGAAGGTACTGCAACAGGACTGAAGGTACTGCAACAGGACTGAAGGTACTGCAACAGGACTGAAGGTACTGCAACAGGACTGAAGGTACTGCAACAGGACTGAAGGTACTGCAACAGGACTGAAGGTACTGCAACAGGACTGAAGATACCTTTAGCAACTCAACACACGATTAAATGTTTACAATCATCCCATCCTTAGGGACTGATGGACCAGACCTGGGAAGTCCAGTAATGGTATGCCAGTCGTACCATCCTCGATACTCTTTCGGCAGCCAAATTAAGATCATTATCTGATTTCGACTCTTGCCAGAACAGTTGTCCTGACAAATATAACAACAGTTTCCCAGGGCCAGTCGTCAGTCGTCGGCCATAACTCAGAAAACAAGGAAAGGACAGTAGCGGGCAACATCTGCAACATCAAGTGCATTTATGTTCAATAACTAAAGATTGCTTCTTCTGATCGGATTCAAAATATACTCTTATTCACCTTCTTTGCCTCCATGGGTAACGTTCTCTACTCTTTCCCTCGTCAGATCTGTGGTTCACCTCATCTTTCATAGACCCATCCACCAACACGTCAACCCCCAAATATCTGAACACATTCACTTCCTCCATACACCATCCTTCCAGTTTGAAATCTAGTCTTTCACTCCCTATTTTTTTTGTTACTCTCATCCCTTTTTTATTTCCTATGTTCACATTTAATTTCCATCTTTAAAACACCCAAATTCCTCCTCCGGAGAAGAACGACACTTACAACTCCCACTTTATGTTAGACGCCGCATGTTTTAATCCCCACCTCTGCCCAACACCCTAACATTCACTTCTTTTACATCCCTGTCTATAAATACGTTAAACAACCTTGAAGACATCACACAAGAATAGTAATAATAATCATTATTTAAATTAATTATTTTATTATTATTATTATTATTGATACTGATCTTCTTCCTCCTCTTCTTCTTCTTCTTGTACATGAATGGTATACAATACCGGCAAAATGAAAATTAAAGACATGTGCAACATCTGGGTATCTTTATTGTAAACGTTTCGCCATCCAGTGGCTTTATCAATACAAATTCTACGACATAATTTGAAGACAGTAGAACTATATACAAAAGTTGAGATAATCAGTCCCTCGGCCTTGGAGTTGGAGTGAAGAGCACCGTAGTTGAAGAGATTCTGGACTCTCAGACTCTCAGGTAAGGACCCACTAGGGGCGAGGGGGAAGTGGGGACAGAAGAAGAATAGCCAGTGAGAGGAAGAGCTGAAGTAGAAGAGAAAGAGTCAGGACTAAACCCAACAGTCTAACTACTTATATTAGGAGCAGAGGCAAGGAGGCTGGCGTTTATATAGGCGTCTGCTACCCGTCCCTATCCACTGACGCCTATATAAGTACCAGCCTCCTTGCCTATGCTCCTTTTGCCGGGTCACCATTTGGAGAAGACCCGGGCCGGATGTACCGGCGAACATACAACAACAGCCTCTGCTCCAGAATCTCTTCAACTACGGTGCTCTTCACACCAACTCCAAGACTGAGGGACTGATTATCTCAACTTTTGTATATAGTTCTACTGTCTTCCAATTATGTCCTAGAATTTGTATTGATAAAGCCACTGGATGGCGAAACGTCTACAATAAAGGTACCCAGATGTTCCACATGTCTAATTTTCTTCTTATTATTATTATTATTGATAGGAAAACGCTAAATCACTAGGGCTTACAAATGAATTGAGGAAGAGGAAGATAATCAAATTTAATCGTAGCAAGGGGACGGTAGCAAAGTTACACTGGATACAGAACGCTTCACCGGCACGAAGGCGCCATTACTCAAGAAGATTTTCACTTTAATGTTTACATTCTCTAAAGGGGGATAATGACTGTGGTTGTAGGATTTATTAGAAATCGTTTATCTCGAGGAAAGGAGAGTTTTCTCAAGGCTGCCTTTAGTGAAACGTCTTTAATAAAGGATTTCATAAACAGCATTTGTTTCTCTTTATAAGTCTCTCTCTCTCTCTCTCTCTCTCTCTCTCTCTCTCTCTCTCTCTCTCTCTCTCTCTCTCTTCTCCACCCATGCCATTCACAGCATTCACAAAATGCCTTTTCAATCGAGGGAAGGGTCATGTTACTTTCACTGGTGCAGGTATGAACATGGACAACATTAAATTGGGAAATATTGATAAATTTATATATATGTATGGGTATATGGATAGATGAATGCATGGATGTATGCAATAATACATGTATGTATGGACTACTTGTATTTGAATGGTGAGGTGCACTTAGTGTGCATGTGACTGCTGACTCGTGTGTGTGTGTGTATCTATATATTATATATTATATATGTCGTGCCGAATAGGTAAAATTAATAATTTTGTACCAAAAGAACCTTAGAAAACTTACCTATCCTTTAATAAGCTCATTTTAATTTAGCCTAATCCAACTAAATATATTTTAGATAAGTTTACATTAATAAACAAACACAGTTAAAAAAAAAAAATTCTTTAGGTTCAGAATGATTTTTGCGAAATTATTGCATACACAAATTATCGCTTGCCTTATTCGGCAAAAAGAGCTAAAACATCAACGCATAAGTGTTCGCAAAATGTTCATAGCATTACGACGATTACGCCGCTCAATTCTTGTCTCCATATTACAGAATGGATATAAATGTACAGAGAAAGATGACAGTTGTTGATCCCTGCATCAGAAATATTTACATCTATAAAATTGAGTGGAAAGACTGAGAATTAAAGGGAATGTGATTGAATTCTACAAATAGAAAACAAGAATGAATAAAGGGCATATAAATGTCGTGCCTAATAGGTAAAACTAGTCAATTAGCAATAACTCATTTAAAATTAAGTCCTTTCTAAAATTTTCTCTTATACGTTTAAAGATATAGATTTTTTTCATTTATGTTAATGTAAAAATTTATAATTTTGTACCAAGAGAAACTTTGAAAACCTACCTAACCTTATTATAACAAGCGCAATTTAATTTAGCCTAACCCAATTAAATATATTTTAGATACGTTTACAATAATTTAATAATAAACAAACACAATTAAATATATTTTTTTCGTTATGTTCAGAATAATTTTTGCGAAATTATTGCATACACAAATTTTCACTTGTCTTATATGGCAAGAAGAGCGTTGCTATTTAAGCCAAAATCTCAAGTTTTACCTAATCGGCACCACATAAATAAGCTGTAAATATTTAATCATAGCAGAACTCGCAACAATTTATTAAAGTTGGACAAATTTTGATTTCGAAACGATGTAGAAAAATAATAGTGACTAGAAGCACCACTGAAGCAAGTACCTTGGAAAGGAATATGAGAAGGAGTGACTGGAAGTGAATTAGATTTTCCTACCATGATCCAGTAGTCCTCAGGCAGTGCTCTACTGTTCTACCATGATCCAGTAGTCCTCAGGCAGTGCTCTACTGTTCTACCATGATCCAGTAGTCCTCAGGCAGTGCTCTACTCTTCTTATTTACTTACGTTAAGAAACCACTGGTTTATTAGTGCGATCAACCACTGGTGAATCATCCACTGCCTTACCAGTGCTATACACCACTGGTAAAGCAACCATTGGCTTACCAGAGCTATGCACCACTGCTTAAGTAACCACTGGCTCGCTTGACAAGGTTCGAACCCCTCCCGTTCCTTTATTTGTTTGCGATGATGCTATTTCGATTTCGTGATTCATGATGATGGTTTTGAAGGGACCTGAGCTAGAGCACCCCACAACCACGCTGGTGTGGGATTAATCTGTAAAAAACGGCATTTGTGGTCACAGTGGTGGCCCATGCTAACCTGCCTATGGAATATAGAAATATACCTAGTTGAATGAATCTTAGTCAGGTGGCCCAGTAGTTAACGCACTGACCTGGGAGTTTTAGGACTCGCCCGTCAAAAAGCTCTTGATCCAATAAAGTGGAGCTACACATTTCCTTAGATCAAATCTTATTACTATTCTTCAAACACTGCATGGCCCATACGGGTTAATCGCTCTCCTGAAGAGCTCAATGTTATAGTGACCTCAAGAAATATAGCATCAATAAAGCAGGAAACTAGCAGAATATTATATAAATATTGTAGTAACTTGTCACCAGCAACTTTATTACACTAACTTTTATTAAACATTGCAACCCCGGTGTTTGAACGTACCGGACCTCGAAACCGGAGTCCGAACAATTTTGCTGATAAAAAAATTGACCCAGTCTATGAACGTTTTTATAGCGTCCGAACACTGTGACTTGTTGACAATTCAGCTGTAAAAGAACTTTACATGAAAGCCCTGTTTGAAAAGTGCTCTGAAGTGACCTCTGACACTGACCTGACTCTCTGAGCCTTGTGGAAGAGTCAGTTCAACCTCCAGTGTGTGGTCTTCACCCACGCTGGTCTTCACTCGCTGGTCTTCACCCTCGCTGGTCTTCACCCACGCTGGTCTTCACTCGCTGGTCTTCACCCTCGCTGGTCTTCACCCTCTCTGGTCTTCACCCTCGCTGGTCTTCACCCTCTCTGGTCTTCACCCTCGCTGGTCTTCACCCTCGCTGGTCTTCACCCTCGCTGGTCTTCACCCTCGCTGGTCTTCACCCTCGCTGGTCTTCACCTCGCTGGTCTTCACCCTCGCTGGTCTTCACCTCGCTGGTCTTCACCTCGCTGGTCTTCACCCTCGCTGGTCTTCACCTCGCTGGTCTTCACCCTCGCTGGTCTTCACCCTCGCTGGTCTTCACCCTCGCTGGTCTTCACCCTCGCTGGTCTTCACCCTCGCTGGTCTTCACCCTCGCTGGTCTTCACCCTCGCTGGTCTTCACCCTCGCTGGTCTTCACCCTCGCTGGTCTTCACCTCGCTGGTCTCACCCTCGCTGGTCTTCACCCTCGCTGGTCTTCACCCTCGCTGGTCTTCACCCTCGCTGGTCTTCACCTCGCTGGTCTTCACTCTCGCTGGTCTTCACCCTCGCTGGTCTTCACCCTCGCTGGTCTTCACCCTCGCTGGTCTTCACCCTCGCTGGTCTTCACCCTCGCTGGTCTTCACCCTCGCTGGTCTTCACCCTCGCTGGTCTCACCCTCGCTGGTCTTCACCTCGCTGGTCTTCACCTCGCTGGTCTTCACCCTCGCTGGTCTTCACCCTCGCTGGTCTTCACCGTCGCTGGTCTTCACCCTCGCTGGTCTTCACCCTCGCTGGTCTTCACCCTCGCTGGTCTTCACTCTCGCTGGTCTTCACCCTCGCTGGTCTTCACCCTCGCTGGTCTTCACCTCGCTGGTCTTCACCTCGCTGGTCTTCACCCTCGCTGGTCTTCACCCTCGCTGGTCTTCACCTCGCTGGTCTTCACCCTCGCTGGTCTTCACCCTCGCTGGTCTCACCCTCGCTGGTCTTCACCTCGCTGGTCTTCACCCTGCCCCGCTGGTCTACACCCTCGCTGGTCTTCACCTCGCTGGTCTTCACCTCGCTGGTCTTCACCCTCGCTGGTCTTCACCCTCGCTGGTCTTCACCCTCGCTGGTCTTCACCCTCGCTGGTCTTCACCCTCCGCTGGTCTTCACCCTCGCTGGTCTTCACCCTCGCTGGTCTTCACCTCGCTGGTCTTCACCTCGCTGGTCTTCACCCCTGCGCTGGTCTTCACCTCGCTGGTCTTCACCCTCGCTGGTCTCACCCTCGCTGGTCTTCACTCGCTGGTCTTCACCCTTCGCTGGTCTTCACCCCTCGCTGGTCTTCACCTCGCTGGTCTTCACCCTCGCTGGTCTTCACCCTCGCTGGTCTTCACCCTCGCTGGTCTTCACCTCGCTGGTCTTCACCCTCGCTGGTCTTCACCCTCGCTGGTCTCACCTCGCTGGTCTTCACCCTCGCTGGTCTTCACCCTCGCTGGTCTTCACCTCGCTGGTCTTCACCCTCGCTGGTCTTCACCCTCGCTGGTCTTCACCCCGGTCTTCCCCTGGTCTTCACCTCGCTGGTCTTCACCCTCGCTGGTCTCACCCTCGCTGGTCTTCACCTCGCTGGTCTTCACCCTCGCTGGTCTTCACCTCGCTGGTCTTCACCTCGCTGGTCTTCACTCGTGGTCTTCACTCGCTGGTCTTCACCCTGCTGGTCTTCACCTCGCTGGTCTTCACCCTCGCTGGTCTTCACCTCGCTGGTCTTCACCCTCGCTGGTCTTCACCCTCGCTGGTCTTCACCCTCGCTGGTCTTCACCCTCGCTGGTCTTCACCCTCGCTGGTCTTCACCTCGCTGGTCTTCACCTCGCTGGTCTTCACCCTCGCTGGTCTTCACCCTCGCTGGTCTTCACCTCGCTGGTCTTCACCCTCGCTGGTCTTCACCTCGCTGGTCTTCACCCTCGCTGGTCTTCACCTCGCTGGTCTTCACCTCGCTGGTCTTCACCCTCGCTGGTCTTCACCCTCGCTGGTCTTCACCCTCGCTGGTCTTCACCCTCGCTGGTCTTCACTCTCGCTGGTCTTCACCTCGCTGGTCTTCACCCTCGCTGGTCTTCACCTCGCTGGTCTTCACCCTCGCTGGTCTTCACCTCGCTGGTCTTCACCCTCGCTGGTCTTCACCCTCGCTGGTCTTCACCCTCGCTGGTCTTCACCCTCGCTGGTCTTCACCCCCCTTTCCTCGCTGGTCTCACCCCCCTCGCTGGTCTTCACCTCGCTGGTCTTCACCCTCGCTGGTCTTCACCTCGCTGTCACCCTCGCTTCTCACCTCGCTGGTCTTCACCCTCGCTGGTCTACACCCTCGCTGGTCTTCACCTCGCTGGTCTTCACCTCGCTGGTCTTCACCCTCGCTGGTCTTCACCCTCGCTGGTCTTCACCTCGCTGGTCTTCACCCTCGCTGGTCTTCACCTCGCTGGTCTTCACCCTCGCTGGTCTTCACCCTCGCTGGTCTTCACCTCGCTGGTCTTCACCCTCGCTGGTCTTCACCCTCGCTGGTCTTCACCCTCGCTGGTCTTCACCCTCGCTGGTCTCACCCTCGCTGGTCTTCCCTCGCTGGTCTTCACTCGCTGGTCTCACCCTCGCTGGTCTTCACCCTCGCTGGTCTTCACCCTCGCTGGTCTTCCCCCTGGTCTCAGCTGGTCTTCACCCTCGCTGGTCTTCACCGGCTCGCTGGTCTTCACCCTCCTGGTCTTCACCCTCGCTGGTCTTCACCTCTCGCTGGTCTTCACCTCGCTGGTCTTCACCCTCGCTGGTCTTCACCCTCGCTGGTCTTCACCCTCGCTGGTCTTCACCCTCGCTGGTCTTCACCCTCGCTGGTCTTCACCCCGCTGGTCTTCACTCCGCTGGTCTTCACCCTCGCTGGTCTTCACCCTCGCTGGTCTTCACCCTCGCTGGTCTTCACCCTCGCTGGTCTTCACCCTCGCTGGTCTTCACCCTCGCTGGTCTTCACCCTCGCTGGTCTTCACCCTCGCTGGTCTTCACTCTCGCTGGTCTTCACTCTCGCTGGTCTTCACTCTCGCTGGTCTTCACCCTCGCTGGTCTTCAATCTCGCTGGTCTTCACCCTCGCTGGTCTTCACCCTCGCTGGTCTTCACTCTCGCTGGTCTTCACTCTCGCTGGTCTTCACTCTCGCTGGTCTTCACCCTCGCTGGTCTTCAGTCTCGCTGGTCTTCACCCTCGCTGGTCTTCACCCTCGCTGGTCTTCAATCTCGCTGGTCTTCACCCTCGCTGGTCTTCACCCTCGCTGGTCTTCACCCTCGCTGGTCTTCACCCACGCTGGTCTTCACCCTCGCTGGTCTTCAATCTCGCTGGTCTTCACCCTCGCTGGTCTTCACCCTCGCTGGTCTTCACTTTCGCTGGTCTTTAATCTGGTATATTATTCCGATAGCACACCTTACCCTGCAATACTGTATAACCCTTGTAGGTTTAGCGCTTAGCTGTGATTCTAATAATAATAATACTAGTAATGCTGTAAGTAATCTCCTTAAAGGAGGTTCTTGACACCGGTGAGGGGTTCTTGACACCGGTGAGGGGTTCTTGACACTGGTGAGGGGTTCTTGACTCCTGTGAGGGGTTCTTGACACCGGTGAGGGGTTCTTGACACCGGTGAGGGGTTCTTGACACTGGTGAGGGGTTCTTGACTCCGGTGAGGGGTTCTTGACACCGGTGAGGGGTTTTTGATGCCTGTGAGGGGTTTCTTGATGCCAGTGATGGGGTTATTGATGCCGTGAGGGTTCGTTGACCGGGAGGGTTCTTGATGCCGGAGGGGAGTTCTTGATGCCGGAGAGGTTTTGATGCGGAGAGGGAGTTCTTGATGCCGGAGAGGGAGTTCTTGATGCCGGAGAGGGAGTTCTTGATGCCGGAGAGGGAGTTCTTGATGCCGGAGAGGGAGTTCTTGATGCCGGAGAGGGAGTTCTTGAAGCCGGAGAGGAGTTCTTGATGCGGAGTTCTGAGCGAGGGGTTCTTGATGCCGGGAGGGAGTTCTTGAATGCCGGAGAGAGTTCTTGATGCCTGTTGAGAGGGATTCTTGAAGCACATTGAGGGAGTTCTTTAAATGGGACTGGACCACTCCTACTTGGATAACTGATGCCTCTCATTCCTAACTGTAGTAACTGGATCCTCCTCAGTACTGTATAATGGAACTCAAGCTAAATATAATGTCATTTACCTAAGAGACTGTATGCATCTAGCCTAATGTTATTCTGATCACATCTGTATAACTGGATAGAGTTTGAAGCATTCTAAACTAACATATAACTGGATCATCCTCGCATAACTGGAGTAACTGGATCCTTCGCCTAACTGAGTAACTGGATCACTCCTCACCTAACTGGAGTAACTGGATCACTCCTCAACTAACTGGAGTAACTGGATCACTCCTCACCTAAATGGAGTAACTGGATCACTCCTCACCTAACTGGAGTAACTGGATCACTCCTCGCCTAACTGGAGTAACTGGATCACTCCTCGCCTAACTGGAGTAACTGGATCACTCCTCGCCTAACTGGAGTAACTGGATCACTCCTCGCCTAACTGGAGTAACTGGATCACTCCTCGCCTAACTGGAGTAACTGGATCACTCCTCCTAACTGATCGCCTCCTTAACTGGAGTAACTGGATCACCTCGCCTAACTGGAGTAACTGGATCACTCCTCGCCTAACTGGAGTAACTGGATCACTCCTCGCCTAACTGGAGTAACTGGATCACTCCTCGCCTAACTGGAGTAACTGGATCACTCCTCGCCTAACTGGAGTAACTGGATCACTCCTCGCCTAACTGGAGTAACTGGATCACTCCTCGCCTAACTGGAGTAACTGGATCACTCCTCGCCTAACTGGAGTAACTGGATCACTCCTCGCCTAACTGGAGTAACTGAATCACTCCTCGCCTAACTGGAGTAACTGGATCACTCCTCGCCTAACTGGAGTAACTGGAATCACTCCTCGCCTAACTGGAGTAACTGGATCACTCCTGCCTAACTGGAGTACTGATCACTCCGCTAACTGGAGTAACTGAATCACTCTCGCTAATGGAGTAATTGATCACCTCCTAAAACTGAGATAACTGAATCACTCGCTCGTATCACATGGATAACTGAATCACTCGCTAACTGGAGTAACTGGATCGAACAGTCTATCACTGCTAACTGGAGTAACTGAATCACTCCTCGCCTAACTGGAGTAACTGGATCCCGCCTCGCCTAACTGGAGTAACTGAATCTCGCTGGATCAGTTATCACATAAAAACAGAAGTAGCTGGATCAGTTATCACATAAAAACAGAAGTAGCTGGATCAGTTATCACATAAAAACAGAAGTAGCTGGATCAGTTATCACATAAAAACAGAAGTAGCTGGATCAGTTATCACATAAAAACAGAAGTAGCTGGATCAGTTATCACATAAAAACAGAAGTAGCTGGATCAGTTATCACATAAAAACAGAAGTAGCTGGATCAGTTATCACATAAAAACAGAAGTAGCTGGATCAGTTATCACATAAAAACAGAAGTAGCTGGATCAGTTATCACATAAAAACAGAAGTAGCTGGATCAGTTATCACATAAAAACAGAAGTAGCTGGATCAGTTATCACATAAAAACAGAAGTAGCTGGATCAGTTATCACATAAAAACAAGTAGCTGGATCAGTTACATAAAACGATCTGGATCAGTTATCACATAAAAACAGAAGTAGCTGGATCAGTTATCACATAAAAACAGAAGTAGCTGGATCAGTTATCACATAAAAAAGAAGTAGCTGGATCAGTTATCACATAAAAACAGAAGTAGCTGGATCAGTTATCACATAAAAACAGAAGTAGCTGGATCAGTTATCACATAAAAACAGAAGTAGCTGGATCAGTTATCACATAAAAACAGAAGTAGCTGGATCAGTTATCACATAAAAACAGAATAGCTGGATCAGTTATCACATAAAAACAGAAGTAGCTGGATCAGTTATCACATAAAAACAGAAGTAGCTGGATCAGTTATCACATAAAAACAGAAGTAGCTGGATCAGTTATCACATAAAAACAGAAGTAGCTGGATCAGTTATCACATAAAAACAGAAGTAGCTGGATCAGTTATCACATAAAAACAGAAGTAGCTGGATCAGTTATCACATAAAAACAGAAGTAGCTGGATCAGTTATCACATAAAAACAGAAGTAGCTGGATCAGTTATCACATAAAAACAGAAGTAGCTGGATCAGTTATCACATAAAAACAGAAGTAGCTGGATCAGTTATCACATAAAAACGGAAGTAGCTGGATCAGTTATCACATAAAAACGGAAGTAGCTGGATCAGTTATCACATAAAAACGAAGTAGCTGGATCAGTTATCACATAAAAACAAAGTAGCTGGATCAGTTATCACATAAAAACAGAAGTAGCTGGATCAGTTATCACATAAAAACAGAAGTAGCTGGATCAGTTATCACATAAAAACAGAAGTAGCTGGATCAGTTATCACATAAAAACAGAAGTAGCTGGATCAGTTATCACATAAAAACAGAAGTAGCTGGATCAGTTATCACATAAAAACAGAAGTAGCTGGATCAGTTATCACATAAAAACAAGTAGCTGGCGTCCTATTAATCCTCCGTTTTTTTTTTGTTAAACAATGACAAACAATATTATAGATTTTCAATAAGTACACTAATACAATATGCTTTGATGTGTTGCATTGAAAAAAATCATGTTATTGATAGCTGTGTTGATAAATTACTCAAGTGCAACACTTGGGTATCTTTAGTGTGAGAACGTTTCGCCACACAGTGGCTTCATCAGTCCACTTCAAAGAAGAATCGTGACGATTAGAAAGAATTTGAGGTAATCAGTCCCTCAGCCTGGAGTCGATGTAATCAGTCCATCAATCTTGATAAGAATACAGCTTATGCTTCGCCACACCTGAAGACAGGTGTGGAGAAGCCTTTTCACAATAAAGATGATTAAGTGTTGCACATGTGTCTAATTTATCAACTTTAAGGTTCTCTGAACCATTTATCTACATAACTGAGTTCTCTCAAATCTTTAATATACTTTCGTTTACTAAAATTGGGAATTTTTTAAAGTTTATATATTTTTAAAACCATTGAATATCCAGTAAAGAGTTTCTGCTTATATTTGTAGACTAGATGAAAATTAGACACATGTGCAACATCCGGGTATCTTTACTGTAGACGTTTCGCCATCCAGTGGCTTTATCAATACAGATTCTAGGACATAACTTGAAGACAGTAGAACTATATACAAAAGATGAGGTAATCAGTCCCTCAGCCTTGGAGTTGGTGTGAAGATCACCGTAGTCGTAAAGATTATGGAGCACAGGCAAGAAGGCTGGCGCTTATATACTGGCGTCAGGTGGTAAGAGACGGGTAGAAGACGAGGGCATTGTCACTGGTAGGTGGGATTCCCCAGTGGAAGTAGGTCAAACCCGAGGGACGGGTTAGTAGTAGTAGTGACATCTATAGTCATCGGGTGTATACGTAACCTCAACGTTGCCCATATTCAGTTACTTTATCTACAAAAACCCATTATAACATAATTTTTTATATTAGAACATGTGCTGATCAATGTTTTACAAGAAAGATTATCAGCAGCAACAACGCGTTTCGTTGTTGTTGATAAAAGTAGGGTTATTGAAGCTAAAACCTTGGGTAGTTTCAAATTTAGGTTGGATAAATACATGAGTGAGAGGGGTTGGATTTGAGTGGGATTTGTACATGAGTTAGTGGATTTATTAGAGCTTATTGTTAGGGTAAACTAAAGTGGGTTGGGCAAATATTCTGTTAGTGGGTTGGATTTGTGAAGGACTTGCCTAGTTGTTAAATTAGGCACATATGCAACACTTGGGTATCTTTATTGAGGAAAACGTTTCGCCACACAGTGGCTTCATCAGTCCAATACAAAGTAGAAAGTTGAAAGTAGAGGAGGAGTTTGAGGTAATCAGTCCCTCGGCCTGGAGTCGGTGTGTTCAGTCCATCAATCTTGAAGCAAGTACAGCATAGGGCAAATAGAAGTTGCTTATATACTGTAGACAGGCGAGGCGAAGCAGGAGGAATCGGGGTCATAGTGGTACCATCCACTAGTCGAAGTAGGTCTTCGTCCTAAGGTTGGACAAGTGTTGAAGAATCCGTTTGTATCAAGATCTCAAGATGTTGCTGTGTCAGACAGGATGTAGATGAATGATTCAAAGAACCGACAAGTTGATAAATTAGACACATATGCAACACTTGGGTATCTTTATTGAGGAAACGTTTCGCCCACATAGTGGCTTCATCAACTTTCTCCTTTGTATTAGACTGATGAAGCCACTGTGTTGCGAAACGTTTTCCTCAATAAAGATACCCAAGTGTTGCATATGTGTCTAATTTAACAACTTGTCGGTTCTTTGAACCATTCATCTACGACTTGCCTAGTATGGGCTAACAGGCCTGCTGCAGTGTTCCTCCTTTCTTATGTTCTTAATAAATAGTATCTAAAGAAGCCTACTGTGTAAGCGAAACGTTACAACTATAAAAATACCCAGCTGTTGCACATGTGTCTTAATCATCAGCTTGTCGGTATTTTATATCATTACTCGTTGCAGTTCAGTCAGAAGTGGCTGGAAGGGACCATACAAATACTGATCCTTGTTATGTAATATCAAGTTATTCTCACTTGTACATGAATGCTATACATGTGTCTAATTTTTATGCTCACTTGTTGTCCCTGAGTATTTTAATTATAAATGCGTATTCCAAGCAGAATTTTGCATTTATTTATATATATTTGTTGGAGTGCGTTATGGATTGCTGGCAAAAGTCGGTAAATCAAATGTGGGGGAGCATTGGTTGGGATTATTAGATAAATTTATTTTGACGAAACTTTTGCTCAACCATTCTCAACTACCAGCTGTGACCGTAATGACTTAGCTTCAGACGAGCAGAGAGAGAGGAGGAGAGAGCAGAGAGAGAGAGAGAGAGAGAGAGAGAGAGAGAGAGAGAGAGAGAGAGAGAGGAGAGAGAGTGCGTGAGTATATACTGTAAAGGCAGATAGAAGATAGCTTCACAGTCCACGCGAAAGACGTATGCAGTTAAATATTTTGGCTGAGCTTAAAGCAAAAGTCTCTCTTTCTCTCTCTCCACCCTCCAGCCACTGCTCATACGAAACAGGGAAAAAACAAACACACTGAGAAAACGATCTTGTATAATTTGTAGGAAGAGGTGGATGGAATCCATGAGTTACATCTGTATCTACTGAAGCAGTTCTACAATAACTACTCAAATTACTCCATTGTCAGTATTGTATTTACCAATAGTTCTTCTGCACAGTACTATTTGTTCTTTTAAAGACTGTTGTTACGACTTCGATATCGTAACTTAAATAAAATAGTTCTGGCTCCTAAATGGCTGCTCAGTCTCTTGTCTAGGGCCATTTAAATTACACTGAAAAAAACAGCAGCTCATGAGCCAGCATGAACCTTCATACAAATTATGAAGCATGAGCGCAAATAATTAATATAGTGTATGGAAGGACAAGAAAAACTCACTGAATACAAAAATATATATAATATAATAGTAACTTATATACAGCTTACAATCTACTCCAAAAACCACCACACTGCAGTTTAGCTCACTAGCACACTGCTACTAGTGACAAAATTTTATATACATTTATAAACAGGAAGGCGCCATGACCCCCCCCCCTCCTTTCACTTCCGCCTGGTAGACTAGTTCCCAGCAGGCAAAAACACCATACAGTACTCTCACATAAACAGGCCTCTGCATACTAGGGCCTTACAGAAAACCCCTGCGAACACTAAAACACAAACACCTATGGTATACACTAAAAAAAAACTTACCCAACACCAAATACTCACATAGCGACATCTTGATTCCTCTGCTGTGCTTAACCTACTGCACTAAACACACCTCATCTGCTCCTGTCCTGGCCACTCTGACAGGAATAAAACGCGTCCGGATTCAGAATAATACCGGAGCTATAAAGTATTATTTTTTATATATAAATTTTACTCCAGCACACTGCGTAACAACTGTGCTCCAGCTGGACCGTACCAGTCAGACGTCCAGAACTTTGGCCTGGATGCCACTGCTGGAAGAACACTTTGGCTAGTAGAACTTTATATGAGTGGAGTGTACGTTCAGAATGCTTTTAAAAGTACGAAAATTGTGTAAATACACACACTCACACACACACACAGAAGTATTTACAGAGGAGACAGGAAGGACTCCAGGAATTCAGAATAGGGAGGGATACCAAAAGTGCTGGATGAAATACACACAACCGAGGAGGAGGTGAAGAAGCTGCTATGTGAACTCGATACCTCAAAAGTGGTGGGACTGGACAACATTTCTCCGTGGGTCCTTAGAGAGGGAGCAGAGATGTTAAGTGTGCCACTAACAAATCTTCAACACATCCATTGAAACTGGGCAACTACCTGAGGCGTGGAAGATGGCAAATGTAGTCCCAATTTTTAAGAAAGGAGACAGACACGAGGCATTAAACTACAGACCTGTGTCACTGACGTGTATAGTATGCAAAGTCATGGGGAAGATCATCAGGAGGAGAGTGGTGGAGCCCCTAGAAAGACACAAGCTTATAAACGACAACCAGCACGGTTTCAGGGAAGGAAAATCCTGTGTCACAAACCTACTGGAGTTTTATGACAAGGTAACAGAAGTAAGACACGAGAGAGAGGGTGGATAGACTGCATTTTTGGACTGCAAGAAGGCGTTCGACACAGTTCCTCACAAGAGGTTAATGCAAAAGCTAGAGGATCAGGCACACGTAACAGGAAAAGCACTGCAATGGATCAGAGAATATCTGACAGGGAGGCAACAACGAGTCATGGTACGTGACGAGGTGTCAGAGTGGGCACCTGTGGCGAGTGGAGTTCCACAAGGGTCAGTCCTAGGACCTGTACTGTTTTTGGTATATGTGAATGACATAACGGAAGGGATAGACTCAGAAGTGTCCCTGTTTGCAGATGATGTGAAGTTAATGAGAAGAATCAAATCAGTCGAGGATCAGGCAGGACTACAAAGAGACCTGGACAGGCTACAAGCCTGGTTCAGTAACTGGCTCCTTGAATTTAACCCTGCCAAATGTAAAGTCATGAATATCGGGGAAGGGCAAAGAAGACCGCAGACAGAGTATAGTCTAGGTGGCCAAAGACTGCAAACCTCACTCAAAGAAAAAGATCTTGGGGTGAGTATAATACCGAGCACATCTCCTGAGGCACACATCAATCAGATAACTGCTGCAGCATACGGGCGGCTGGCAAACCTAAGAATAGCGTTCCAATACCTCACTAAGGAATCATTCAAGACTCTGTACACCATATACGTCAGGCCCATACTGGAGTATGCAGCACCAGTTTGGAACCCACACCTGGTCAAGCACGTCAAGAAATTAGAGAAAGTGCAAAGGTTTGCAACAAGACTAGTCCCAGAGCTAAGGGGATTGTCCTACGAAGAAAGGTTAAGGGAAATCGGCCTGACGACACTAGAGGACAGGAGGGTTAGGGGAGACATGATAACGATATATAAAATACTGCGAGGAATAGATAAGGTGGACAGAGACAAGATGTTCCAGAGAGGGGACACAGAAACAAGGGGTCACAATTGGAAGTTGAAGACTCCTATGAGTCAAAGGGATGTTAGGAAGTATTTCTTCAGTCATAGAGTTGTCAGGAAGTGGAATAGCCTAGAAAGCGACATAGTGGAAGCAGGAACCATACATAGTTTTAAGACTAGGTTGGATAAAGCTCATGGAGCAAAGAGAGAGAGGACCTAGTAGCAATCAGTGAAGAGGCGGGGCCAGGAGATATGACTCGACCCCTGCAACCACAAATAGGTGAGTACAAATAGGTGAGTACACATACAGGGAGCAGAGGCGTTCTGTGTACCACTAACAATCTTCAACACATCTATCGAAAAAGATAGATGTGTGGAAGACAGCAAATGTAGTCCCAGTTTTTAAGAATGGGGATAAGCACGCGACATTAAACTACGGACCTGTGTCACTAGCATGTAAAGTATGCAGAGTCATGGAAAAGATTATCAGGAGAAGAGTGGTGGAGCATCTAGAAAGGAATAAGTTTATTCATGACAACCAGCACGGTTTCAGGTAAGAAAAATACTATGTCACAAACCTACTGGAGTTCTACGACAAGGTGATGACAGTAAAGCAAAAGAGAGAGAGAGAGCGATGGGTAGATTGCTTCTGACACAATTCCTCACAAGAGATTAATGCGGAAGCTAGAGAACCAGGCAGGTATAACAGGGAAGGCATTGCAATAGATCAGAGAATACCTGACAGGGAGGCAACATTGAGTCATGGTACGTGACGAGGTGGCAGAGTTGGCGCCTGTGACGAGCGGGGTTCCACAGGGGTCAGTCCTAGGACCGGTGCTGTGTTTGGTATATGTGAATGACATGACGGAAGAGATAGACTCAGAAGTGTTCCTGTTTGCAGACAATGTGAAGTTAATGAGGCGAATTCAATCAGATGAGGATCAGGCAGAACTACAATGGGATCTGGACTTGCTGCAAGGCCTTGTCCAGCAACTGGCTCCTGGAGTTTAACCCCATCAAGTGCAAAGTCATGAAGATCGGGGAAGGGCAAAGAGGGCCGCAGATAGAGTACAGTTTAGGGGGCCGAAGATTGCAATCCTCACTAAGGAAAAGGATCTTCGGGTGAGTATAATACCGAGCACATCTCCTGAAGCACACATCAACCAAATAACTGCTGCAGAATATTGACGACTAGCAAACCTAAGAATAGGGTTCCGGCACCACTGTATGGAATTATTCATGACCCTGTACACAGTGTACGTCAGGCCCGTAGTGGAGTATGCAGCACCAGTCTGGAACCCACACCTAGTCAACCACGTCAAGAAATTAGAGAAAATGCAAAGGTTTGCAACGAGACTACTCCCGGAGCTAAGGGGCATTTCCTATGAGAAGAGGTTAAGGGAAATCGACCTGACGTCACTGAAGGACAAGGGAGAGAGGGCGGGACATGATAACAACATATAAAATACTAAGAGGAATTGACAAAGTGGACAGAGACAGGATGTTCCATAGATGGGACACAGCAACAAGGGGTCACCCAGATTAGTCACAGGAATGTTAGGAAGTATTTCTTCAGTCATAGAGTTGTCAGGAATGGAATAGTCTAGAAAGTGAGATAGTGGAGGCAGGAATCATACCATCTACTCTCTCCCTGCTCATGGAGCAGGGAGTTCATATAAATACAAATGTACAAGAGTACATACTTACATACATACGAACAAACACATGCACACAAGAATACATAAGCACACACATCTATATGCATACATATTCATATACATACACAGACACAAAAGTGCATATTCACACATTCACACACGAATAAATACTATCATACATGAACACGCGGAGCGGCCGAATTACATTTATTAATATTATTATTTTTCTATTATTATTATTATTATTTTAATTTTTATTATTATTACATTCATTGGGAAACTCAAACTCAAGAGGGGTCATAAAGTGACTGGAAACGGGAGGCAATCAGGTATAATCTAAGGAAATTAAGAATAGTTCTAGTTCGTTGGCTTAAAGATCCCTTTCCCAGCATCTTGGCTCCCCTTCATATACGAGGTAAAGTAGTGAATAAACTGCAGTAATCTCACGACTTTGTCGGTGTAAGGTGTCCCTTGAGCACTTAAGATTGCGTATCTTGCCAGTGTATATTAGTCTAACAGAGGGACTTCGCTGGATGTATTATCTCAGACGAAGACATCGTGAACCCTGGAATGTTTTTATGCAAAATTGGATACACTTGCAGTGTGCTAATCTATTCTAAGTGATATTTATTTTGAGAGAACGAGAGCTTGCTATGTTTTCTATCATTTAAAGGTGTCCCGTAGCTTGATCGCTAGCGTGCTCAGCTCACACACTGAGGTCCAGGGTTCGAATATCCTCCGGTACGGCTGGATAACATTAGTGACGTGTTTCCATAAGATACCTGCTGTCCCTGTCCCTGGTCACCCATCAGTTTAAAATAGGTACCTGCGTGTTAGTGGACTGGTATGGGTCGCATCCTGGGACAAAACTGACCTAATTTGCGGGAAATGCTCAGCATAACAAGCGGCTTTCTATATAGTAGTATGTCATTGATGTCAGCTATGGTCTGTATACCTTGTACATGTACTGGTAGAAATAAAGATTTTTTTTTTTTTTTTTTTTTAACACATCGGCCGATTCCCACCAAGGCAGGGTGGCCCGAAAAAGAAAAACTTTCACCATCATTCACTCCATCACTGTCTTGCCAGAAGGGTGCTTTACACTACAGTTATAAAACTGCAACATTAACACCCCTCCTTTAGAGTGCCGGCACTGTACTTCCCATCTCCAGAACTCAAGTCCGGCCTGCCGGTTTCCCTGAATCCCTTCATAAATGTTACTTTGCTCACACTCCAACAGCACGTCAAGTATTAAAAACCATATGCCTCCATTCACTCCTATCAAATACGCTCACACATGCTTGCTGGAAGTCCAAGCCCCTCGCACACAAAACTTCCTTTACCCCCTCCCTCCAACCTTTCCTAGGCCGACCCCTACCCCGCCTTCCCTCCACTACAGATTTATACACTCTCGAAGTCACTCTGTCTCGTTCCATTCTCTCTACATGTCCAAACCACCTCAACAACCCCTCCTCAGCTCTCTGGACAATCGTTTTGGTAATCCCGCACCTCCTCCTAATTTCCAAACTCCGAATTCTCTGCATTATATTCACACCACACATTGACCTCAGACATGACATCTCCACTGCCTCCAGCCTTCTCCTCGTTGCAACATTCATCACCCATGCTTCACACCCATATAAGAGCGTTGGTATAACTATACTCTCATACATTCCCTCTTTACTTCCATGGACAAGGTTCTTTGTCTCCACAGACTCCGAAGTGCTCCACTCACCCTTTTCCCCCATCAATTCTATGATTCACCTCATCCTTCATAGACCCATCCGCCAACATGTCCACTCCCAAATATCTGAATACATTCACCTCCTCCATACTCTCTCCCTCCAATCTGATATCCAATCTTTCGTCACCTATTCTTTTTGTTATCCTCATCACCTTACTCTTTCCTATATTCACTTTCAATTTTCTTCTTTTACACACCCTACCAAATTCATCCACTAACCTCTGCAGCTTCTCTTCAGAATCTCCCAAAACACAGTGTCATCAGCAAAAAGCAACTGTGACAACTCCCACTTTGTATTTGCTTCTTTATCTTTTAGCCCAACACCTCTTGCCAAGACCCTCGCATTCACTTCTCTTACAACCCCATCTATAAATATATTGAACAACCACGGTGACATCACACATCCTTGTCTAAGGCCCACTTTTACTGGGAAATAGTCCCTTCTCTCCTACACACTCTAACCTGAGCCTCACTATCCTCATAAAAACTCTTCACTGCTTTCAGTAACCTTCCTCCTATTCCATACACCTGCAACATCTGCCACATTGCCCCCTATCTACCCTATCATACGCCTTTTCCAAATCCATAAATGCCACAAAAACATCTTTACCCTTATCCAAATACTGTTCACCTATATGTTTCACTGTAAACACTTGGTCTACACACCCCTACCTTTCCTAAAGCCCCTTGTTCATCTGCTATCCTGCTTTCTGTTTTACTCTTAATTCTTTCAATAATAACTCTACCATACACTTTACCAGGTACACTCAACAGACTTATTCCCCTATAATTTTTGCACTCTCTTTTGTCCCCTTTGCCTTTATACAAAGGAACAATACACGCTCTCTGCCAATCCCTAGGTACCTTACCCTCTTCCATACATTTATTAAATAATAGCACCAACCACTCCAAAATTATATCCCCACCTGCTTTTAACATTTCTATCTTTATCCCATCAATCCCAGCTGCCTTACCCCTTTCATTCTACCCACTGCCTCACGAACTTCCCTACACCCACAACTGGCTCTTCCACACTCCTACAAGATGTTATTCCTCCTTGCCCTACACACGAAATCACAGCTTCCCTGTCTTCATCAACATTTAACAAATCCTCAAAATATTCTCTCCATCTTCCTCGATACCTCTAACTCTCCATTTAATAACTCTCCTCCTATTTTTAACTGTCAAATCCATTTGTTCTCTAGGCTTCCTCAACTTATTAATCTCATTCCAAAACTTTTTCTTATTTTCAACAAAATTTGCTGATAACATCTCACCCACTCTCTCATCTGCTCTTTTTACATTGCTTCACCACTCTTTTAACCTCTCTTTTCTCTCCATATACTCTTCCCTCCTTGCATCACTTCTACTTTGTAAAACCTCTCATATGCTAACTTTTTCTCCCTTACTACTCTCTTTACATCATCATTCCACCAATCGCTCCTCTTCCCCCCCGCACCCACTCGCCTGTAACCACAAACTTCTGCTGAACACTCTAACACTACATTTTTAAATCTACCCCATACATTTTCGACCCCATTGCCTACACTCTCACTAGCCCATCTATCCTCCAATAGTTGTTTATATCTTACCCTAACTGCCTCCTCTTTTAGTTTATAAACCTTCACCTCTCTTTTACTTACTGATTCTATTTTCCTTGTATCCCATCTACCTTTTACTCCCACTGTAGCTATAACTAAAAAGTGATCTGATATATCTGTAGCCCCTCTATAAACATGTACATCCTGAAGTCTACTCAACAGTCTTTTATCTACCAATACATAGTCCAACAAACTACTGTCATTACGCCCTACATCATATCTTGTATACTTATTTATCCTCTTTTTCTTAAAATATGTATTACCTATAACTAAACCCCTTTCTATACAAAGTTCAATCAAAGGGCTCCCATTATCATTTACACCTGGCACCCCAAACTTACCTACTACACCCTCTCTCATTTGGTTCAAAAGTTCCTATACATTCGCTTAACATCTCCCAAAATCTCTCTCTCTCCTCTACACTCCTCTCTTCTCCAGGTGCATACACGCTTATTATGACCCACTTTTGCATCCGACCCTTATTTTAATCCACATAATCCTTGAATTTACACATTTATATTCCCTCTTTTCCTTCCATAACTGATCCTTCAACATTATTGCTACCCCTTCCTTAGCTCTAACTCTCTCAGATACTCCTGACTTAATCCCATTTATTTCTCCCCACTGAAACTCGCCTACCCCCTTCAGCTTTGTTTCGCTTAGGGCCAGGACATCCAACTTCTTTTCATTCATAACATCGGCAATCATCTCTTTCTTATCATCCGCACTACATCCACGCACATTCAGACAACCCAATTTTATAAAGTTTTTCTTCTTCTCGTTTTTAGTAGATTTGTACAGGAGAAGGGGTTACTAGCCCATTGCTCCCGGCATCTTAGTCGCCTCATACGACACGCATGGCTTACGGAGGAAAGATTCTTTTCCACTTCCCAATGGACAATAGAGAAAATAAAAAGAACAAGAGCTATTAAGAAAAAGAAGAAAAACCTAGATGTGTGTATGTATATATATGCATGTGTATGCCAGTGTATTATTATTACTATATTATAGTCTGTCACACCGGCCAGGTATGGCCAGTAGTGGTCAGGGACCACCAGTGTGATCACTGGTCTCTAGTACTGGTTATTGGTCTAAATTTAGTGGTTCGGGAAGTGACTTCTGAGATTTGAGACGCAACACACTTACATGATTGTCTTGCATGATCATGCTCTTCAAGGGAGGTACTTTGATGAATGAGACACTTGTGCAACATTTGGGTATCTTTATCCTGGAAAAGTTTCGGCTGGTGAAGACTCCTTAGAATAAAAGTATCCAAAGGCTGCACATTCTCATTAATCTTGCTCCATTAATTTTAGCTACTCTTCCTTCCCTCGCCCGGTGCCTACAATTCCCCAATAGTTTTCCTTTTCAGCCTCGGTGCCTAGTTCTCACCCCCTTTCTAACTCTCACGCGAAGGTGGAGGTTCACCCCCTTCGTGTGGTACCCTCTTCTCCTGTTCCCCCCTCTCCCAGACCTCTACTCCAGTGCCCTTACAGTCTCCTTCCTCTCGTGTTCCGCCGCAGGACTCTTCTGTCCCTTCTGCCACATCTCTCCAGGTTCATACTCCCCTCCCCTCTCAGACATCTTTGGTTCCCTCCATAGTCTCCCCCATCTCTACTTGCTCTCCCTCACCTGTCTCTGAAGTCATGGTATCAGCATCTTCCTTATCCACTGAAACACTTGATGCTATCTCCGACTATATTGCTGAGAGGAAACCCTCGATGGACACCAGTGCGCCCCTTATTATTTCTCACAACCATCGCAGCAATATTTTCCTTCACAACATTCTGATTCCACCTTGCTTACCGTTGTCTCCACACGTTGACTACTGACGCTACTAGCCCGTAGATTTTATCGCTTCTCATTGTTGACATACCTGTCTTTGTGAATAATGACTAATTTACAATGGAATATTCGTGGCTTCAGGGGTTATCGGGGAGAGATCCAGGTGTTGTTGCTTTACCAGTTTTCCCCAGTATATGTCGGGTTACAAGAGCCTAAAGTTCGTTCAGCGGTTATCTGTCCCGTTTCGGGTTATGTGATGTTGCATTCTTCTGATCCCTTTCCTGATGAATCATTTAATGAGATTGCGCGTTGGTATACCGTATCAACAGGTCTTTGTTCTTTCTCAGCTGCATTATACTGCAGCTCGTATTTGTTTGAACATGTGGTATACAGTTTGCTCTCTATATCTCTCCCCTTCCCATGCATTCTGTATCTCAGATGTTGCGTTCTTGATCTTCTCTACCACCGTCCATCTTGTTAGGTTTTTTTCACTCTCACCATCTTTGGGGAGGGTCCCACTGTGACTCTCGTGGTGATCAGTTGGAGACTCTTTCACTTCTCATCCTCTTCATGTTTTAAATACTGGTGCTCCCACCCATTTTGACTCTCGGACTCAGTCTCTCTCTTCCATCGATCCTTCTGTCTGTTCCTCGTCAGTTGGTCTATTCTCCAAGATTTGCACGACAGTGATCACTTTCCTATTATTCTTACTTCTACTACGTATTCCCGACCGCCTCGTAGCCCCCATTGGCAATTTGGACGAGCGAATTGGGACTTATACTCTCATCTTACTGCTTTTTGTGGAGACCCTCCTTCATCCTCTATTGATGAGCTAGTGCACTAGTTTTGACTGCAGCATCACGTTCTGTTCCTCAAACCTCAGGAAGGCATTCTCAGACATGTGTGCCTTGGTGGCCTCCTGCGTGAGCCCATGCAGTGCGTTTGAGACGTGCTGCGTGGGGCTATTATCGATATAATCGGACCGCAGATCGTCTTTTGGATTTTAAACGAGGAAGGGCAGTTGCTCGCCGCGTCATACGCGACACTTAACGCACTTGTTGGTAAGATTACGTTTCTACTGTTACCTCGACTTCCCCTATGTGTGTGGTTTGGAAGAAGTTACGGAAGTTGTGTGGCAGGTACACTCCGGACCAAGCTCCCGTTTTGTGGGTTGCTGGTGTTAGTGTTGCGGAACCTCGTGAAGTTGCTATGGAAATCGGGAACTATCTTGTCCGTGTCTCCCAAGGGCTTCACTTCTGTCCCTCGTTTCTCGCTTCTAAGTCTGCCAGGGAGCAATCACCCTTGGATTTCTCTTCTAATGGGATGGAGCCGTATAACGTACCTTTAACTCTCTTCGAGCTAGAGTCCACGCTTTCTGCTTGCCAGTCATCGGCAGCTGTGCCTGATGATATTCATATCCGTATGCTACAACATCTGCATTCTACAGCCCTTACAGTCCTTTTGCGACTTTTCAATCTTGTTTGGACGCGAG
Organism: Cherax destructor; assembly: GCA_009830355.1. Taxonomy (NCBI): domain Eukaryota; kingdom Metazoa; phylum Arthropoda; class Malacostraca; order Decapoda; family Parastacidae; genus Cherax; species Cherax destructor. The sequence continues at coordinate 83,782 of WNWK01001491.1, read as the reverse complement.
GAGTTCTCCCTCAACAATGGAAATCTTCCATTGTACTATTGTTTCGCAAACCAGGCACTTCGGGGCTTGATACCTCTCACTATCGTCCCATTGCTCTGACCCGTGTAGTCTGCAAGGTGATGGAACGATTCGTGAATAGACGTCTGATATGGTATTTGGAGACTCACAGTAGTCTTTCTCCTCACCAATATGGCTTTCACAAGAGCCGCTCTACTTTGGACCCCTTGCTCCGGTTAGATACGTATGTGCGAAATGCCTTTGCTAACAAACACTCAGTCCTAGCAGTCTGTTTTGAACTCGAGAAGGCATATGACACCACTTGGAGGTATAACATATTAGCCCAGGCCCACTTCTTAAGCCTCCGCGGTAATCTACCGACCTTTCTTGCTGCTTTCTTATCTGAAAGACTTTGTTCAGGCCGAGGAAGTCCCACAAGGGTGTGTCCTTTGCACTACCATTTTTCTCTTTGCTCTAAATGACCTACCGTCCGTTCTTTCATGGCATATTTGGTCGTCAGTTTATGTGGATGACTTCGCTATAGTTTACGCAGGCGCTGACTGTCGCCAGGTAGCAGCCTCCCTTCAGGATGCGATTGACTGAGTTTTCCTTTGAGCCACTTTTCATTGATTTAAATTTTCTAGTGCGAAAACCCATTTCATTACTTTCACTAGACGTCCTCTTATCCCAGATATTCCATTGTATTTACACAGCTCACTTATCCCAGAATGTGATGCTGTCAAGTTTCGATCGCCGGTTGACATGGAAACCTCACATTTCCTCTTTGAAGGCAGCTTGCCATGGTCGGCTGAATCTCCTAAAAATTCTTGCGCATTATTCATGGGGAGCAAGCAGATCGCCGGACTTTGCTCATTTTACATTCCACTCTAGTCTTGTCCAAGCTGGATTATGGTGACCAAGTCTATTCTGTAGCTTCTCCTGCAACTCTTTCTAAGTTAGATCTCCTTCATCATCAGGGTCTACGTTTATGCCTTGGTGCCTTTCGTTCATCCCCTGTTGAAAGTCTCTATGCTGAGGCGAATGTTCCTTCCTTAGCCGTCGTCGTGATGCTCATTGCCTTCGTTACTTTGTCCGCTCTCTTGACCTTCGTGTTCCTTCTACGTATAGGTTGGTCTCAGACGTTAGTAGAAGCCGTTATTTGTTCGGCGTCCCTGGTTACCCCGACCGTTTTCTCTTTGTGTTCACTCACTCCGGTCTTCTCTCCAGTTGCCTCCCTTGTATGTTCATGTAGCGTCTGCCTTTTCCCTTGGGAGGTTGCGATGGTCCGTGTTTGTTCTCCCCTACTACCGTGTGCCAAAGCTCTCCTACCTACGGCTGCTTCTCGCTCTCTTTTTCTTGATCACTTCCCGTCGCATGCTCATGCTGTTGTTTATACAGATGGTTCTAAATCTTCTGACGGTGTTGGGTTTGCAGCGGTGCTCCTTACGATGTTGTCCGAGGTCATTTGTTAGACTCGGCTAGCATTTTTACCACTGAGTTGTATGCCATCTTCATAGTGCTTCTCCATATTACATATATGTCTCCTTCGGCGTTTGTGATCATTTCAGATTCCCTCAGTGCTTTACAAGCCATTAAACAATTTGATTTCCCTCATCAACTGGTCCTTCGTATTCAACTAGGGTTGCACTGTGTGGGTAGCAAAAATGAAGACCTCGTTTTCTGTTGGGTCTCTGGACACTTTGATGTGCAGGGCAATGAACAGGCGGATGCTGCTGCGCGGTCAGCAGTACGTGATCTTCCCTGAACGGAATACCGTTCAGGGATTATTTTACAGTCATCTCTGCCCGTCTTCGCAACCGTTGGTAACAACGGTTGCCGTACATGCACCATAACAAATTGCACTCTATTAAACCTCTTTTAAGTTTTCTGCCATCTTCTTACCAATGTTGTCGTACTCGGGAGACAGCGCTCTCCCGTCTACGTATCGGTCATACTCACCTTACCCATGGGAATCTCATGGAACGACACTATTCCTCTCTGTGAAGTTTGTCAGGTCCCTATTTCGGTTCTTCACTTTCTTGTGGATTGTCTGGTTTACCAGTGAGCTCGCATTATTTACCTCCACCGACGCCCTACCACTCTTGCCTTATCTTCCCTTCTTGCAGACGGTCCTGCCTTTGACTTACAATCACTTTTTGACTTTTTGTCAGCAACTGCTTTACTTTACGAACTTTGACACATAGCCCTTAACGTCCCTTCCAGCCCTTTTCTCCCCTCACCTTTGATCCCCTCTGCACCTAGCTGTTTATAGCCCCGGCACTATTTTCTTCCTCGCAGCGCTGCATGACCCTTGTCAGTTTAGCGCTTTATTTGATTATAATAATTCCTTCCCTAGCATCATGCCTTATTGCCTCTCATTCCCCATGTGTGTGTGTGTGTGTTGCATGCAAAGAGTACATACCCTTTATTCAGAGCATGTTAAAGACACTCACATAGGCTCCCCTCCAACCAGCAAACCATAGTTAAGGGTTTTGAGATGGGGCCCCATCATCAAATCAATGACTCGGTTCAGCCAATCATAGTGCGGGTCTGGCAATGGCAAAGGTGATGTGGTTACCACTCGCAAATTTGTCATTGCCATTCCTGCATTGGGCTGGTTGTGGTACGGTTGTCTCTCTCTATTGGCTGCTGTTTTACCTTGACTACCGTGGCGTGCACTAATTCTACTCTCTCTGTATATAGTGTACATATCTGTACAAAGCCTTATAATATACTTGGTGAAGGAAAGTACAAAAGTCTTATATAATCATAATTGCTTGGTGAAGGAAATACAAATTCAAAGCATTTTCTACTGTGTTTCTTTGTTCCAAGCTCCCTTTTACACTCAGGATAACAGACCATTGAACCTGAGGTGGTGTGTGTGTGTGTGTGTGTGTGTGTGTTTTTGTGAAAATCTTGTCTTGATCCTTCTAAAGATACTTGATCCTTTGATCTCCCAGATAAAAGTGGAGAGGATAGCAGCCATGACATTGCCTTAATATATAACAATATTACACAATTTGTATTTCTGTAAAGTTGATCATGAGAATGAAGAAGCTCCGTAAAATACTAAGAGAAAAACAGTTTTTCTCTTGACATTGGCGGAAAGAAAAGAAGCACCAATACCAATCCCAAGAGAAAACAACAACCAAATGACCACATTAAAAGCGGAGGAAAGTTACGCTGGTGTGATTGGATCCACGGCAGGTTATTCCAACTTTGAGTACTGTTAATTTGGGTGATTCATTTGTCGCAGCGATCTAGTAATCGAAGTTGTTTCCTGCAACGAAAAAGAAAAAAAAAGTGTGTGCCCTTCAGTTAGAAATAAAGAATTTAATTTGTCCGAAATTTTCTATTAATATGAGGTCAAAAACATGTTCCAGCAGATTAAAGATAATTTTTATTAATAAATAAAGAGTTTTAGTACATATTTCAGACCCTGTTATAGCAGTAGATTGTATTGGAATACGGACGAGTTGTAAATGATAAACTAAAGCAGTAATTTGAAGCTTAATGCAGACAATGTTGACTGAAAAAGTTTAGAGTGGCTGCTTTTGTTTCTTTTTCTACAAATAGTTGTTGCATAAATGCAATGATGACTTTCTGGTTTGTGGATTAACTTTATGGAAAAGTTGAGTGGTATTTTTTTAGATTTCAAAAATCTCAAATATAACAACCTGTTACCTTGCTGTTGTTGGAGATTAGCCGATATATTCGTCGGCCTGGGCCTTTTCCAAGTGGTGGCCCGGCCTTGGCTCCCTTTCTCGAGTGTCTCAGACTAATGTCTGCCATGGGAGGAGGTACAAGTACCTCCTCATCTTCTGGGACCAACTGTCCCCCAGGCCTAGCCCTATTCCCCGCCCTCACAGGGATCGTAGGGAAAAGCTAGGCCTCTCTGGTCTGCCATCGTCCCTGACCCAGGGGTGCTCGTGGGAATGACAGTCTTGTGAGCTACAGGTGGAAGCAAGCTCTGGCTACCTCCTCTTTCTCTCCCCACGACCTGTTACGTTGTAACGTCCTATTATGTTACATAAAACTTCCCATTGTTATGTCACATGCAGCATACTTTTATGTGACAATCATTAAAAACAACTATAAATCAGGGAACGGGTGGGGTTTGAACCAAAGACAAACGTGTCTTAAAACTCACAGACCAGAACACCCGTTGCCTGATTTATTTGTAATAGTGTTATTACGTAAGTTTTATTGGTACCTTACCATTTAATTTGTATCTGTGCTTATCCTGTACATTCGCATATTTAGTATGTACATAAGCCTTTTATCGTTCACTTTAGGGGGTCATTATCCATTAGTAAATTGCGAGATGTTATTCAATAGGTGGCATAGTTTGTACCAGAAATATTGATTTTGTTTATCGTAACAACCCAATTGCAAACAACGCAGAAAGTGGTGGGAATCGAAGTCAGTGACTTGGTTAAACTTGTAGTTAATGAAGATAACGTCAAAAATAATTTTGAATTCTCAAACACAAGTTTAAAATTTTTACCATTCAAAGATTATATAAAAATGGAAACAAAAATTCATAAGAAATATATTAATCCAATACTTTAAGATATAGACTAAAGATCATATGAAAGATATTTACCTAAGAAAAATGGCAGCTGAAGACCAAAAAATATTTGAAAGATACTCAATCTTTATGAAGGATATAAAATGAAATCTTTCCCCCCAAAATCAGAGTTTGTGGTCGGTTTTCTCCTCATAATTGTTACTGGAACGTATCGCCTGCACAGCAGGCTTCTTCAGTCGAATACAAGCGAATATTAACCTAGAGACTGGAGAAGTTTTGAGGTGGACAGTCCCTCAGTTTAATCGTAGAACTGTTTCTACTGCACATCATTCTTCCTCAGACGAATACTGGAAAATAAACCACAGGAGAATGATGAAGAAAGTTTGAAGGTGATCAGTCCTCGGTCTAGGTAGGAGGTGATCAGACCCTAAAGCCTAAAGCAAAAGCATGTGGGCTGACCTAGCTTGTGTGACACAGTAACGCCATGATATCTTGGTAGAGAAGAAGTTTTCTACAACTCCTTTCGTAAATAACAGTTTAGCATGACCAACATTCATTAGTGTGATTTTACCTCCAGCTGCTTCACCTCAGTTTACAAGGTCTGCTCTTGTCTTTATGCTGATCACATCCTACCAAGGCCAAGAGACTGATAACCTCAAAACTACTAATTTCACTCTCTCCATTATTATTTTCTGTAATCGACTGAAGAAGCATGTTGTGTTGGTTATAGTATCAGTAATCTGATACATGGTGTTGCCTCATCGTTACCTTCCTCTCACGGCTCACTAACTGCTGCCTTATCCCTAGCCAATTAGGAGGCCTGATTCTGACTTCGTCACACGTCTGGTGTTTACACGGGAAGGCTGGAAGGCGAGCTTCTAGTTAAAACTTTCCCTCTCGTATTACACTCACACACACACACACACAAACACACACACACACACACACACACACACACACACACACACACACACACACACACACACAAAAAAACACACACACACACACACACACACACACACACACACACACACACACACACACACACAACAATGGTGGACACACTGGCTGAGGTGGCACGTTACTGGTTATGGGCGATTTCAACCATAGGGAGATCGATTGGGAAAACCTGGAGCCAGACGGGGGTCCCGAAACATGCAGTGCCAATATGATGGATGTGGTACTGGAAAACCTCATGCATCAACATGTCAGGGACACTACCAGAGAGAGAGGGGAGGATGAACCAGCAAGACTGGACCTCATGTTCAACCTGAGCAGTTCAGACATTGAGGACATCACATATGAGAGGCCCCAGGGAGCTAGTGATCATGTGGTTCTGTGCTTTGAATACATAGTAGAGTTACAAGTGGAGAGGGTAACAGGAGCTGAATGGGAAATGCCAAACTATAAAAGGGGGGACTACACGGGTATGAGGAACTTCCTGCAGGAGGTTCAGTGGGACAGAGAAATGATGGAATATGTAACAACAAAATGCAAGGAGGGAGAAGATAGGTTTGTTCCCAAGGGCAACAGAAATAATGGGAAGACGAGAACGAGCCCTTGGTTTACCTGAAAGTGTAGGGAGGCGAAGACTAAGTGCACTAGAGCATGGAAAAAGTACAGAAGGCAAAGGACCCAGGAAAATAAGGAGGTTAGTCGAAGAGCCAGAAACAGTTATGCACAGATAAGGAGGGAGGCCCAGCGACAGTACGAAAACGACATAGCATCGAAAGTCAAGTCTGACCCGAAACTGCTGTATAGCCACATTAGGAGGAAGACAACAGTCAAAGACCAGGTGATCAGGCTGAGGAAAGAAGGTGGGGAACTCACAAGAAACGATCAAGAGGTATGTGAGGAGCTCAACACGAGATTTAAGGAAGTATTTACAGTGGAGACAGGAAGGACTCTGGGAAGACAGAACAGATTGGGACACCAACAAGGAATATACCAACAAGAGTTGGATGACATACACACAACTGAGGAAGAGGTGAAGAAGTTGCTCAGTGACCTTGATACCTCAAAGGCGATGTGACCGGACAACATCTTCCCGTGGGTCCTTAGAGAGGGAGCAGAGACGCTGTGTGTGCCACTAACCACAATCTTCAACACATCACTCGAAACTCGGCAACTACCTGAGGTATGGAAGACGGCAAATGTAGTTCCCATTTTTAAGAAAGGAGACAGAAACGAGGCATTAAACTATAGACCTGTGTCACTGACGTGTATAGTATACAAAGTCATGGAGAAGATTATCAGGAGGAGAGTGGTGGAGCACCTGGAACTGAACAAGCTTATAAACGACTACCATCATGGATTCATGGAAGGCAAATCGTGTGTCACAAACATACTGGAGTTTTATGACAAGGTAACGGAAGTAAGGCACGAGAGAGAGAGGTGGGTAGATTGCATTTTCTTGGACTGCAAGGCCTTCGACACAGTTCCTCACAAGAGATTAGTGCAGATTAGTGCAAAAGTTAGAGAATCAGGCACGTATAACAGGAAGGGCACTGCAATGGATCAGAGAATAACTGACAGGGAGGCAACAAAGAGTCATGGTACGTGCTGAGGTATCACAGTGGGCGCCTGTGACGAGCGGGTTTCCACAGGGGTCAGTCCAAGGACCAGTGCTATTTTTGGTATATCTATATGTGAATGACATGATGGAAGCATTAGACTCAGAAGTGTCCCTGTTCGCAGATGATGTGAAGTTAATGAGGAGAATTAAATCAGATGAGGATCAGGCAGGACTACAAAGAGACCTGGACAGGCTGGACGCGTGGTCCAGCAAATGACTCCTCGCCAAATGCAAAGTCATGAAGATCGGGGAAGGGCAAAGAAGACGGCAGACAGAGTATAGGCTAGGTGTCCAGAGACTGCAAACGTCACTCAAGGAGAAAGATTTTGGGGTGAGTATAATATCGAGCATACACCAACCAGATAACTGCTGCAGCATATGGGCGCCTAGCAAACCTAAGAATAGCGTTCCTATACCTCAGGAATCATTCAAGACTCTGTACACCGTGTACGTCAGGCCCATACTGGAGTATGCAGCACCAGTTTGGGACCCACACCCGGTCAAGCACGTCAAGAAATTAGAGAAAGTGCAAAGGTTTGCAAAAAGGCTAGTTCCAGAGATAAGGGGATTGTCCTACGAAGAAAGGTTAAGTGAAATCGGCCTGACGACACTGGAAGACAGGAGGGATAGGGGAGACATGATAACGACATTCAAAATACTGAGAGGAATAGACAAGGTGCATAGAGACAGGATGTTCCAGAGATGGGACACAGAAACAAGTGGTCACAATTGGAAGTTTCAGACTGAGATGAGTCAAAGGGATATTAGGAAGTATTTCTTTAGTCATAGAGTAGTCAGGAAGTGGAATAGTCTGGCAAATGAGGTAGTGGAGGTGTAGAGAGCCTGTACTGTCTGCATAGACAGCCTATGCTGTCTGCCAGCTGAGTCCATATTTTGCGCCATGCTCGTGCTGCCACCTATACGCAAACCAACTTCAGTCTGCCCCACCATGTTCCTTCCTCACTTGGCGTCCAGGAATCACTAAGTCAACACGCCTACTAGTCCGTCTCTCTCTCCCATGGGCATGGCCCCTCTGGGCCTAGTCACAAACACAGCGTATGTACCCATACCGCAAATAAAGTAAGAAGCCTCCGAAGCCTTATCATTGTTACCCAGCTCTGCAGCAGAACGCCCAAATAAACTCTTGTAAACATTGGTGGACAGCGACAGTCGCAGCGGTTGTGTTTGCCCAGAGGAGAGGAATGAAGTCATCTTCACTTCATCACTCTACACAAGAAGCATCTGTTTCTCAACGTGTTATCCCGATGTCGTGTCTGCAAATCTTAGCATCCAGACACAGGTACAAGCAGGATCCAGGCTGTAATTTGTCGAATTTCTTCGAGAAATATAGTGGCGTCCCTCTGTGACTCCACGCCAGATGTCCCAAGCCACATGCTGTGGCCTGCTGCCGCATCAACTCATGACGTCACCATGCCACTGACGTCACTCACAATGCTGCTCGACTCCACTGACTCGCAATGTCACCCCATGACATCCATCACGACATCACTCCAGGACGTCACCTTGCGACGTCTGCTGACCTCACCTCGAGATGTCACCCCATGACATCCATCACGACGTCACTCCAGGACGTCACCTCGCAACGTCACCCTGGACGTCTGACTGACGTCACTCGTCATGTCAGGCCATGACATCCATCACGTCACTCCAGGACGTCACCTCGCGACGTCTGCTGACGTCACCTCGTGATGTCACCCCATGACATCACCTCACGACATTATGCCTGACATCACATGATGTCACGAGTGCTGTAGTTTCTCAGTTAGCTAATTGTTTCATTATTGTCGAGAAGTTTGGGAGAAGATATGTTGTGTTAATTAATTCCTCTCAGTCAGTGTTCTCACATGTTAGTGAATTGCTTAGTATCTATTTTTGCACAGAAAAGCGTCATTTGCTAGTAAGCCATGTTGTACGGCATGTGTGTGCAGTTTTCCGTGTGTCCTGTGTAGTCTTGAGCCCTCGCTCACTTGACAGCTGACATTAGTCAAGTTCAGGCGTCAGTTACCAGCGTCCGAACCCCTTGTACAGAAAGCTCCTTATGTTCGCCGCTCGTGATGCCCTGCTGAATCGTACCCGTGACGATTCTCACATCAAGACTCGTTTCCACTTCACCTTCTGACCGTCAGAGTGCAGTTATATCTAGATGACCAGTCTGAGGACGCTTAGACCATCCTCTGCTGTAACTTCAACTGTCGAGAGAATGACACTCGTCAAGCCGAAGTTAAGCCTGTCGGCAGGCGACTGTCAGCCTCGTGTCACAGGTTCAGTGAGCAGCCTGCACAAAAATGATGTCACTTTGACTGCTAGCCCACTCACTGCAGTAAGGTGTATGCTGTTACGACCTCCAGATGTTTCGCCGAGTTGTCTCTGCAACGACTCACTCAACACTCGCCGGCAGTGACAGCCCCAGCGACAGTACCAGTCAAGAAATGTCCTGAGTCGCTTGCCAGAAGAAGTCCTGCCCTGTTGCGACTACTGATGATGCCTCACTCGAGGGCACCAGCAGGTTGTGCCCCAGGTTGAGTGAACCCTGCAGCGACTACTACGATGTCTGCTTCACCGCTCCAGAGGAGACCATACCCTGTTATGCCACAGCTCAGCCTCAGTGATGTCTCCTGTGTTGCAGTATCTGTCCAGACGCAGGAAGGCGTGCAGTGATGCATCGACGCTCACTGCCTTAGACCACGAGGCACACCTTTTTTATCTTCCCTCTCTGGAAGAAGTTTGTTTTCCATGTCCATAAGTGTATATATATATATATATATATATATATATATATATATATGTGTGTGTGTGTGTGTTTTTATTTTGTGTTCTGTGCCCTGTTCTTGCGAGAGAGACCAAGTTTTTTTTTACTGCCAGTCATGGTCAGGGTCGACCATGGGTGTGTGGCCGAGTGATGTAGACAGTCTGTACTGTCTGCATAGACAACCTATGCTGTCTGCCAGCTGAGTTCATATTTCGGGCCATGCTCGTGCTGCCACCTATACACATACCCACTTCAGTCTGCCCTACCATGTTCCTTCCTCACTTGGCATCCAGGCATCACTCAGTCAACAGGCCTACTAGTCCATCTCTCCCTCAGGCATGGCCCCTCGGGGCCTGGTCACAAACACACAGCCTGTTTACCCATACCGCAAATAAAGTAAGAAGCTTCCGAAGCCTTATCATTGTTACCCCGCTTTGATCGACGATGCAATAACAGCAATTACAGAGGCAGTAACCATACATAGCTTTAAGACGAGGTATGATAAAGCTCATGGAGCAGGGAGAGAGAGGACCTAGTAGTGATCAGTGAAGAGGCGGGGCCAGGAGCTATGTATCGACCCCTGCAACCACAAATAGGTGAGTACACACACACACACTTGTATATATTTTTTTATTGCGGTTTAAGTATATAATTCCTAATTTATCACCTATTTTCATTCATTATTCTTCTTCGCACACTGAACGAATGTGAATAAAAGGGAGAATAAATTGAGAAAAAAAACTTAAAGCAATCTAGCGGGTGCAAAGTAAGACCTAAAAAAGAAAATCCATCGAGCGCAAGCCAGAGGGAAGGTTGGGCGGGTCTGGCTGGCTCAGGGAAACAGGTTTTCTTAACTTTAGCGATAGTGTTAATGGACGCAGATGAAGATCCAGCTGGTGCTACTTGATCTTGCTTGCTTGCTTGGTTTTACTTGGGGTTTCTTTTCTTGCTTGCTCTTGCTTTGAGGAGAGGTGGAAAATGCGGCGAGGAGGACGAAAGGTAACAGTTGGACGCATATAGTCAGGTAATCAGGAAATTAAACTGAATAATCCGGTCGGCAGACAAGTTCAACTGAATGAAATAAAAAAATCTTAATAAAGTGTTTTCATGTGTTCGAACGCGGAATCATGGAACTCCGTGTTTCTCAAGAATTGCAAGAAGCCCCTGTCACGTGCCTTCAGCATTCTATAGAGAGGGAGCATGGACACAGGGGTCATCCCACATACACTAAAAACAACAGACATAGCCCCACTCCACAAGGGGGGCAGTAAAGCAATTGCAAAGAACTACAGACCGATAGCACTAACATTCCATATCATAAAAATCTTTGAGAGGGTTCTAAGAAGCAAGATCGCCAACCACCTAGATACCCATCAATTACACAACCCAGGGCAACATGGGTTTAGAGCATGTCGCTCCTGCCTGTCCCAGCTCCTGGACCCCTATGACAGGGTCCTAGATGCTGTTTAGGATAAACAAAATACAGATGCAGTATACACAGACTTTGCAAAAGCTTTCAACAAATGTGACCATGGCGTAATAGCACACAAAATGCGTGATAAAGGAATAACAGGAAAAGTTGGTAGATGGATCTATAACTTCCTGACAAATAGAACACAAAGAGTAATAGTAAAATGAGTAAAGTCCCTGGCAGCCACGGTGAAAAGCTCTGTTCCACAAGGCACAGTACTCGCTCCCATTTTATTCCTGATCCTCATTTCTGACATAGACAGAGATGTAAGCTATAGCTCCGTGTCTTCCTTTGTGGATGACACCCGGATTACCATGGCAGTGACCTCCATTGAAGACACCGCAAAACTCCAAGCGAACATCAACTAAATCTTCAAATGGGCCACTCAAAACAATATGAAGTTCAACGAGGAGAAATTTCAACTACTCAGATATGGAAAACTTGAGGAAATAAAAAATGTATCAAGGTATAAGACAAATTCTAACCATACAATAGAGCAAAAAAGAAATGTGAAGGACTTGGGAGTGATAATGTCGCAGGATCTCGCCTTTAAAGACCAAATCACTTGTTCTTTCTAGGCTGGAATACTGCTGTACACTAACAGCCCCCTTCTAGGCTGGCGACATTGCAGACCTGGAGAGTGTACAAAGAACTTCACAGCACACAAGTACGATAAAGCACCTAAATTACTGGGAACGGTTGAAGGTCCTTGATCTATATTCCCTGGAACATAGGCGAGAGAGATACATGATACTTGGAAGGTCCTGGAGGGATTGGTACCAAACCTGCACATGAAAATCACTCCCTATGAAAGCAAAAGACTCGGCAGGAGATGCAACATTTTCCCGATGAAAAGCAGGGACGCCACGAGTACACTGAGAGACAACACCATAAGTGTCCGGGGCCCAAGACTGTTCAACTGCCTCCCAGCATACATTAGGGGGATTACCAATAGACCCCTGGCTTCAAGAAGGCACTGGACAGGCACCTAAAGTCAGTACCTGACCAACCAGGCTGTGGTTCGTACGTCAGTTTGCTTGCGGCCGACAGTAACAGCCTGGTTGATCAGACCCTGATCCACCAGGCGTTGACCCCCGAAACCCTCTCCGGGTAAACTCCAGGTTATGAAATATGTGTGAATAAAGTTAGAAAATTATGTACAGACGTTCGGAATATTTCATATTCATTGATATGAGAATGACAAAATCATATTTTGCCCAGTACACAAATAAGCCGCACATTGAATGGAACTTTTGACGACGTTTCAGTCCGACTTGGACCATTAACTACTTGATGCTCCAAGTTGGACCGAAACGTCGTCATAAGTTTCATTCTTCTACGTACGTGCGGAAAAACGTGCAGGAAAAAAAAAACATTAACGTATTGTATACTAATAGTCGAAGCGCCAGGAATAAAACGAATGAATTACAACGCAGGAAATCGTAGTGACACGATTGTAAACAAACCATATCACGGGTGGGGCTTGAACCCGCGGTCAGTCGTAAAACTCCAGACCGACGCGTTACCCACCGCGGGTTCAAGCCTCACCCGTGGAATAGTTTCTAATGAATTACGTTTGGTAGCGTGGGAGGGAAACTTTGAAGTTACAGCAATAACTGAAACATGGTATAATTTAAAGTCACTGTTCACCTAGCAGTAAGCAGGTACCTGGGTGTTAGTTGGCTGTTTTGGGTTGCATCCTGGGCAGGGTGAGACGCTTGGGCAAGTCACCTTATTCCTGCTGCCATTCTTCACCTAGCAGTAAATAGGTGTTCTTTACCATCTCCAAGGCTGAGGTACTGATTACCTCATCATTTGTATACAGTTCTACATTCTACACATTATGTCCTTGTATTTGTATTGATAAAGCCACTGGTTGGGGTAACGTCTACAATAAAAACACCCAGATGTTGCACATGTGTCTAATTCTCTATCTTGTCGGTATTTATACCATTCATATACTCTTTAGTTTCATACTCCCGTTTAGCTCTTCTTATTCTTTCTTAATCTCTCTTCTAATGTGAGTAATTAATCCATGAAGTGAACCTCACCTCTTTTGATACGCATATAAATTCCTGCCGTAAAAGATGTTTGAACCTATTGTTCATCCATTTCAAATCTTTTCTATTCTATCTCTTTTCTCTAAACGGTAAAAAAAAAGTTGTTTGGGCAGCGTGTATTGTGTTTAGAAAACTGTCATATTGATTGTTGTCTTCGATATCCCAGTCCACAGATGATAGGTGTTCTCTGAGCTTAATGTAATCTGTTAACCGCAAATCTGGGACTGTTACTGAATTATCCTTACTGTCATACTGGCACCCATCAAACCCAGTCTCTCCCACTCATATATTTGTCCGTCTCTTTTTAATGCTACTCTAGGTTTTAGCCTCTATTACAATAATCGGAAGATTGTTCAACGCATCAACAACTCTGAAACCAATATTTACCTATGTCCTTTCTAAATCTAAATTGATCTTACTTAAATTCGTTATTTCTTGATCCGATATCCTCAGTATTTTATTATAAAAGAACCACAACGGAAATAAGTCACTCTGACTTTTTTGGGTTATCCTAGGTTGTCTACACATATGCTTCTATGTATGATAATCTATGTAATTGTATTTGTGTATACCTGAATAAACTTACTAACTTATTTAATATTGCCTTTGTTTATGCCCATTACTGTCATATATTGTCAAGCATTTGAAGTACTGCGAACACTTTCACTCCCTTCACTTGATTCTTTCCATCGTAGGCAAGAAAGATTTATAATAATTTCCACCTAGAAAATCCTGGAAGGAATGTTCTCAAACATGAACACTGAAATTACTCTGTATAGCAACAAGAGACTTAGCAGACAACGCAAGATACCTACTCTGAAAAACAAGGGCGCAACGAGTACACTAAGAGACACATAAGCAAACACTAGGACACTGGGACCTTGATCACTTCTAGCATACAGATTGTTGTTGTTGTTGTATGTTCGCCGGTACATCCGGCCCGGGTCTTCTCCAAATGGTGACCCGGCATTGGCCCCCTGGGTAGAGGGTGTCGGTCATCTTCTTCTTTCTTTCTTTCTTGCTGTGGCTTCCCATGATGGGGAGTGTCTTCTGACGTCGCATCTTCATCAGCAGATCTTGGTACTTCAGGCTGTGGTTCTACCTACATAGGAAGAAGAAGGATGGGGGATAAGAAAGAAGGAAGTGAGAGAAAGAATAGCTGTAGTGGGTAGTCTTGGTCGTCGTCGGGGTTCTCCGGCGTCGTCATCGAGGGGGCGGGTGGGTGGCTAGGACTGGGAGCAGTGTCTCCAAGTTATGGGTGGCCAGGTAAACCAGCCGGGCTGCTTTGTCCTCGCGGGTCAGATCCCCAGGTGCCATCGGGAAGTGCCTGCGGCGGATGGACGTCGTCGCAGGACAGTCAAGCATGTAGTGAACTAGAGGCTTTGGAACCATCCGGTCGCAGTGGCGGCAAAGCTCCTCACTCATGCGTTCTATGAGGCTCTTTGCAGTAGGGTAGCCGAGGCGCAGGCGGTGGACGCTGACTTGCAGCTCCCTGTTCAGTTTCCTCATGTTTGATGGGGGCTCCCTACGTGTCGCTCTGTCATACCAGTGCCGGCTCCTAGATGCTCCCGGTGCTGGTAGTGGGCGTCTGGCTGCCCCCAGGTGCACCTGCCTGCGGCTAATGGCAATTGTAGTCGCAGGTTGGGCCGCAAGTGTGGCAGACTTAGCCGCCCCATCCGCCGCATCATTCCCAGCAAGGTCGATGTGGCTTGGTATCCAATTGATTGTTGCTTGCCGGCCCTGCTTGTCAAGTGAATGTAGGTCTCTTCTGATGGCGGTGAGGAGCCGGATGTTATCCTTGGGCTCCCTATGCATGATGGCCTGTATCGCCGCCCTGGAGTCGACGTGGATGACTGGAGGTTGGTGGTGTTCCAGGAGCGCATGTTGGATGGCCCTCTGGATGGCGTGGAGTTCTGCCTGTAGGATGCTGCAGTGGTCTGGGAGGCGCCAGCCGGCCGTTAGGGAGGAGTGATATATCCCGGAACCCGTGCGGCCGGCCTCGGGGTCTCTTGATCCATCAGTGTAGTACACTGCACACCGGGATGCTCCGCTGCAGCAATGCTTGCAGCTGCCCACCGCTGCAGCACGCGCTGTGTGATTGACCTGAAGTGAGGTGTGAGTGACGCATGGTGACCTGAAGTGAGGTGTGAGTGACGCATGGTGACCTGAAGTGAGGTGTGAGTGACGCATGGTGACCTGAAGTGAGGTGTGAGTGACGCATGGTGACCTGAAGTGAGGTGTGAGTGACCCTGGTGACCTGAAGTGAGGTGTGAGTGACGCATGGTGACCTGAAGTGAGGTGTGAGTGACGCATGGTGACCTGAAGTGAGGTGTGAGTGACGCATGGTGACCTGAAGTGAGGTGTGAGTGACGCATGGTGACCTGAAGTGAGGTGTGAGTGACGCATGGTGACCTGAAGAATGCCATGTTGGGATAAGGACGGGTAGACGATGAGTATCATGTATATGCTAATGTATTGAAAATTTTGTAGTTTCCATTGTCACGCTCTATGGTGTCGGTGACGGCGATTAGCGACGCTTCCGGACATCGTCGGCGTCTAGGGTCCTGTTCGGTGAGAACGAGTTGACTCATCCCAATTCATCAAATGCCCCGTTTAGTCCCTTTGGAGGACACAAACGTACCTTAAGTCGTTTTTGTTACTGGAATTTCGATGCTCGTTCAGAGCACCGAAAGATCTGTTTCGCCTACATATATCTTTGGGCAGGATCCACAGGGGATGGTGTAGACGCCCGTTGTGGAAGTTAAGAGGTGTGGGGCTGCGTTTCGTAGTGAGGTCCTTGTTAGTGCTTAGGGTGGAAATATTTATGTTACTCTTAGCAAGTGCCCGGCGATTATTCGTGGCAACATCACCACATGGGAGCACTATGGACTGCTTAGAGGGCTGTTCCATGGGAGGCTTGTTGAGGACAGCTTGTGCCTTGAGTCTGCAATCTCGGTTTAAAAAAGATGCAAACTGAAGACGTGTAAAGGCTTGTGTTATGTAGATACATTCTTCTTTAAGAAAACAAGGGCTGGAGATGCGAAGAGCTCTCAAGAAGCCAATGAGGACTCCTCTTTTAGTGCGGGTGTCTTGGTGAGAACAGAAGTGTATAAGATCGTCCTTGTTGGTAGGTTTTCTATACACTTTGAAGTGAAGTTTGTCACTGTCGGGAGATATGTACAGGAGGACGTCGAGGAAAGGAAGTTTGCCATCTTTTTTCGAGTATGCGATATACAAACATAAAATGGCCAATTTAAGACGAAAACATTGAAATACGAAAGGAAATGTGTAATATGGTTAATAGGAAATTCCAAAATAATGGTATAGAAGATCAGGCCTAAGATATTGATGATTTAAACCCAAAAATGGCAAATGAAATGAAAGATGTTGAGCAATTCTAAGAGGAGAATAGGAAGCTACTACTGCATGTGTAATTATGTTGGTAGAATTGCCGACAATGTTAGGTTCAAGAACATTACTGTGTCCCGTCTCTCGGTTGGTAACGCACTCAGCTCACACGTATATCGGTTGGTAACGCACTCAGCTCACACGTATCTCGGTTGGTAACGCACTCAGCTCACACGTATATCGGTTGGTAACGCACTCAGCTCACACGTATCTCGGTTGGTAACGCACTCAGCTCACACACTGAGTGTCCGTCAACCTACCTGGAGGGTATTCCGGGGGTCAACCCCCCCGCGTCCCGGTCCATGACCAGGCCTCCCGGCGGATCAGGGCCTGATCAACTAGGCTGTTACTACTGGCCGCACGTAGTCCAACGTACGAACCACAGCCCGGCTCGATCCCCGGTACAGCTAAGGTCTGTATAAGTTGTATCATGTACTTGTAGAAATAAAGATTATTATTATGATTATTATTAATGCGAAAACCTATATGAAGAGAGGTACATTGTTTGAAATATTCTCGCCAACATCCTCCTCATAACAAGTTCAACCATTGTTTAGAGACGGATCTAATTATCTTTATTAATCAAATTTGTCAAAAAAATATATATGTCGTTTGCAATATTGTCATTGTTCCCAGGTCGAGCAATTAGTGTGCCAGAAGAACTACACCTGGTGGGAATAATTATACGAAAAAATCTCACTCTGATCAAACAGGCTTTTGATCCCTGGACTTATTTGTTAGGTTTTAATAGGCTTGACCCCCCAAGGGAGATTCCTTGATACTGGTGAGTGGCTCTTGACCTAGGGAATTGGATCTAGACTCCACTTCCCTGAATTAAGCCTGAATGCCTTCCATTCCTCCCCCTCCAAGATGCTGTATAATTCCTACGGGTTTAGCGCTCCCCATAATAATAATAGGGTTGACGAGAATGGGAAGGACTTGGGAAAGAGCGAGCAGAGAATAATGGTGTGAGTAGATATGAAGAGAGAGATGTGATAAACCACTGAACAAGTGGGGTTAGAACTCATGGCAAGTGAATCGTTAAACTCCAGGCCAGTGCGTTAACCACTGGGCCAGCTGGCTACAATAAGAGAAGCTGCGGCAGGTGACACCCGTACTATGCTACTCTGAGAACACTCCCCCTGCTTTAGTTGCTCTCCTGCAACATTACATAGCTCCTGATGACGCACTGAGAAGTGTGAAAGTACTTGAGCTAAAGATTTCCCCCGTGGCTTGTCTTGCATAGTTAAGATCACCCGTCTGCGATTGTTTGCACATACACATGTATAAATATTGGTAGAATTACCGACAATGTGTTAAGTAAAATGACACAAATGCAACTAATGTGACATTTTATTGTGGCAACGTTTTGGCTAGACAAAGCTCCTGGAGAGCGAAACGTTGCCACAATAAAATGTCACATTAGTTGCATTTGTGTCCTTTTACTTAACACACACACACACATATATGCAAACAATCGCAGACAGGCGATTTATTTATATATATATATATATATATATATATATATATATATATATATATATATATATATATATATATATATAATCATTTTTATTAACACATCGGCCTATTCCCACCACGGCAGGGTGGCCCGAAAAAGAAAAACTTTCATCATTCACTTCATCACTGTCTTGCCAGAGGCGCGCTTACACTACAGTTATAAAACTGCAACATTAACACCCTTCCTTCAGAGTGCAGACACAGTACTTCCCACCTCCAGGACTCAAGTCCAGCCTGCCAGTTTCCCTGAATCCCTTCAGAAATGTTACTCTGCTAACACTCCAACAGCACGTCAAGTGTTAAAAACCATTTGACTCCATTCACTCCTATTAAATACGCTCACGCATGCTTGCTGGAAGTCCAAGCCCCTCGCACACAAAGCCTCCTTTTTCCCCTCCAACCTTTCCTAGGCCGACCTCTACCCCACCTTCCCTCCACTATATATATTCACACCACACATTGCCCTCAGACATGACATCTCCACTGCCTCCAGCCTTCTCCTTGTTGCAACATTCACCACCCATGTCTCACACCCATATAAGAATGTAGGTATAACTATACTCTCATACATTCCCCTCTTTGCTTCCACGGACAAAGTTTTTTGTCTCCACAGACTCTTAAGTGCACCACTCACCCTTTTCCTCATCTATTATATATATATATATATATATATATATATATATATATATATATATATATATATATATATATATATATATATATATATATAATTTTTTTTTTTTTCAACAAGTCGGCCGTCTCCCACCGAGGCAGGGTGACCCAAAAAGAAAGAAAATCCCCAAAAGAAAATACTTTCATCATCATTCAACACTTTCACCACACTCATACATAATCACTGTCTTTGCAGAGGCGTTCAGATACGACAGCTGAGAATAGTCCTCCCAGCTGTCACTATCTCAGACCCTCTTTAAAGTGCAGGCATTGTACTTTCCATTTCCAGGACTCAAGTCCAACTAAATCAATTAACTGGTTTCCCTGAATCCCTTCACAAAATGTTACCCTGCTCACACTCCAACAGATCGTCATGTCCCAAAACCATTCGTCTCCATTCACTCCTATCTAACACGCTCACACATGCTTGCTGGAAGTCCAAGCCCCTCGCCGACAAAACCTCCTTTACCCTCCCTCCAACCTTTTCTAGGACGACCCCTACCCCGCCTTCCTTTCCCTACAGATTTATACGCTCTCCAAGTCATTCTACTTTGATCCATTTCTCTAAATGATCAAACCACCTCAACAACCTCTTCAGCCTTCTGACAAATACTTTTAGTAACTCCACACCTTCTCCTAATTTCCACATTCCGAATTTTCTGCATAATATTTACACACACATTGCCCTTAGACAGGACATCTCCACTGCCTCCAGCCTCCTCCTTGCTGCAGCATTTGCAACCCATGCTTCACACCATATAAGAGTGTTGGTACCACTATACTTCGACATTCCTCTTTTACCTCCATGGATAACGTTTTTGTCTCCACAGATACCTCAACGCATCACTCACCTTTTTCCTTCATCAATTCTATGGTTAACCTCATCCTTCATAAACCCATCTGCTGACACGTCAACTCCCAAATATCTGAAAACATTTACTTCTTCCATAATCCCTCTCTCCAATGTGATATCCAATTTTTCTTTATTTAAATCGTTTGATACCCTCATCACCTTACTCCTATCTATGTTCACTTTCAACTTTCTACCTTTACACACCTCCCAAACTCGTCCACTAACCTTTGCAACTTTTCTTTAGAATCTCCCATAAGCACAGTATCATCAGCAAAAAGTAACTGTGCCAACTCCCATTTTGCATTTAATTCCCATAATTTAATCCACCCCTCTCCCCAACACCCTAGCATTTACTTTTTACAACCCCATCTATAAATATATTAAACAACCATGGTGACATTACACATCCCTGTCTAAGACCTACTTTTACTGGGGAAGTAATCTCCCTCTCTCCTACACACCCTAACCTGAGCCTCACTATCCTCATAAAAAACTCTTTACAGCCTTCAGTAACTTACTACCTATTCCATACACTTGCAACATTTGCCACATTGCTCCCCTATCATATGCCTTTTCTAAATCCATAAATGCAATGAAAACTTCTGTTCCTTTATCTAAATACTGTTCACATATATGCTTCACTGTAAACACTTGATCTACACATCCCCTACCCACTCTAAAGCATCCTTGCTCATCTGTCTTACCTCTAATTCCTACTCTCTGTCTTACCTCTAATTCTTTCAATAATAACCCTGCCATACACTTTACCTGGTATACTCAGTAAACTTATTCCCCTATAATTTTTACACTCTTTTATCCCCCTTCCCTTTATATAAAGGAACTATACATGCTCTCTGCCAATCCCTAGGTACCTTCCCCTCTTTCATACATTTATTAAACAAAAATACCAACTACAGCACTATATCCCCCCCTGCTTTTAACATTTCTGTCATGATCCCGTCAGTTCCAGCTGCTTTACCCCCCTTTCATTCTACGTAATGCCTCACGCACCTCCCCCACACTCACATCCTGCTCTTCTTCACTCCTAAACGATGTTGTACCTCCCTGGCCAGTACATGAAATTACCGCCTCCCTTTTTTCATCGACATTTAAAAGTTCCTTAAAATATTCCCGCCATCTACCCAATACCTCCAGCTCCCCATCTACTAACTCCCCTACTCTGTTTTTAACTGACAAATCCATTTGTTCCCTAAGCTTTCTTACCTTGTTTATCTCACTCCAAATTTTTTTCTTGTTTTCAGCAAAATTTCTTGACAGAGCCTCTCCCATTCTTTCATCCGCTCTTCGTTTGCACTCTCTCACCACTCTCTTCACCTTTCTTTACTCTCCATATACTCTGCTCTTCTATTTACACTTCTGTTTTGTAAAAACTCTCATAAGCTACCTTTTTTCTTTTATCACACCCTTTACTTTTCATTCCACCACTCACTCTTCTCCTGCACCCACCTCCTATAACCACAAACTTCTGCCCCACATTCTAATACTGCATTTTTAAAACTATCCCAACGCTCTTCAACCCCCACTACTCATACTTGACTAGCCACCTTTCTGCCAGTAGTTGCTTATTCTCACCCTAACTTCCTCCTCCTTAGTTTATACACTTTTACCTCTCTCTACTTGCTGTTGCCATTTTCTTTTGTTCCCATCTACCTTTTACTCTAACTGTAGCTACAACCAAATAATGATTCGATATATCCGTTGCCCTCTATAAACATGTACATCCTGAAGCCTACCCATCAACCTTTATCCACCAATACATAATCCAACAAACTACTTTCCTTACGTGCTATATCATACCTTGTATATTTATTTATCCTCTTTTTCATAAAATATGTATTACTTATTACCAAACCTCTTTCTACACATAGCTCAATTAATGGTTCCCCATTTACAGTTACCCCTGGCACCCCAAATTTACCTACTACTCCCTCCACAACATTTTTACCCACTTTAGCATTAAGATCCCCAACCACAATTACTCTCTCACTTGGTTCAAAACTCCCCACACACTCCCTCAATATTTCCCAAAATTTCTCTCTCTCCTCTACACTTCTCTCTTCTCCAGGTGCATAAGCACTTACTATAACCCACTTTTCACATCCAACCTTTATTTTACTCAACATAATCCTTGAATTTATACATTTATATTCCCTCTGTACCTGCCATAACTGATTATTCAACATTATTGCCACTCCTTCTTTAGCTCTAACTCTATTTGAAACCCCTGACTTAATCCCATTTATTTCTCCCCACTGAAACTCTCCTACCCCCTTCAGCTTTGTCTCACTTAAAGCCAGGACATCCAGCTTCTTTTCATTCATAACATCTACAATAATCTCTTTCTTATCATTCGCACAACATCCACGCACATTCAAACATCCCACTTTGACGGTTTTCTTTTTTTTTCTTTTTAGTAAGCTATACAGGAAAAGGGGTTACTAGCCCATTGTTCCCGGCATTTTAGTTGACTTTTACAACACGCATGGCTTACGGAGGAAAGATTCTTATTCCTCTTCCCCATGAATATGAAAGGAAAAGCAATAAGAACAAGAACTATTAAGATAAAATCAAAGAAAACTCAGATGAGTATGTATACATAAACGTGTACATGTTTGCGTAGCGTGACCTAAGTGTAAGTAGAAGTAGCAAGACGTACCTGAAATCTTGCATGTTTATGAGACAGAAAAAAGGCACCAGCAATCCTACCATCATGTAAAACAAAACCACTGGGTGGTTGCTGACTACCAACCTACTACCTATATATATATATATATATATATATATATATATATATATATATATATATATATATGCACGACACACACACACAATATATATATATATATATATATATATATATATATATATATATATTGTGTGTGTCATGCCGTATAGGTAAAACTGACCAATTAGCAAGAAAAATTTCTCTTCTACGTTTAAATATATATTTTTTTCATTTATGTTAATGCAAGAAATAATAATTTTGTATCAAAAGAATTTTAGAAAACTTATCTAACCTTATAACAAGCGCAATTTAATTTTGCCTAATCCAACTAAATATATTTTAGATAAGTTTACAATAAGTTTTCAGAATTTAGCTAAAAAAAATTGCGTTAATTTAAGTGAAATTATATGAGGTTTCTGTAAAATAATTTTTTGAAAAAGTTTAATATTTAAGCCACCAGGCCCCGTGGCCCCGTCCGGATTCGATTCCCGGCGAGGATAGAAACATTGGGCGTGTTTCTTTACACCGGTTGTTTATGTTCCCATCAGTAATAATGGGTACCTGGGTGTTAGTGGACTGGTATGGGTCGCATCCTGGGACAAATCTGACCTAATTTGCGGGAAATGCTCAGCATAACAAGCGGCTTTCTATATAGTAGTATGTCATTGATGTCAGCTATGGTCTGTATACCTTGTACATGTACTGGTAGAAATAAAGATATTATTATTTTTCTGATATAAACTCATGTATTCCTGATAAGATGATGAATGTATATTTGCAAGAAAGGTTGTTGCTACATATGGGAGATAAATACTGTCATCTCTCCCATTTATCCTCTTTCTACAACATATGGAAGGGGATATGCCATCATCTCTCCCCCACACCTCTTCTTCTGTAGCAGAATACAAGTATCTTAATCCTTCCCACACCCTTTTCCCGAAGTTTATCTGAAGACGGTAGACCATCATATTTGAAAGGACAAGCACCTTCATCCGTGCCATAAGTATATCTCTGCCACATGAAAAAAAGACACGCTCTTCCAGCATCGGCAAGGCTTATCCGAAACCAGCCACTAACAGTACAAAATAATGAATAATCATTGATTGACAAAGAAACCGATGAGTTTCTCCTTTTTTAAGAGTCTCGAGGCTTTGTTCTCTGAACTTGGATTCTTAAATTAGGGATGTTTGAATAAGTAAGACAAACGCTAACTGCTTTTTACCGAAATATGTGGAAATGTTGTGAAGGTGTTCCAAATTTTGTGTCCCTGTTGAGCAAGGAGGAAGCCAAACACTTGGCTCTCTGGCCTGAGTTTGCATAAGAAGGGGAGAGGAAAAGAGGCGGAGAGAGGTGTGAAAGGACGGTTAAGAAAGACTGGGAGAGAGAACGATGAGTGAATGGGAAGAGGAGAGGACATTGAAGAGGTGGGGATACATGAACGGAAGGAGGTGAGTGGCCTTTGGGTGAGAAAAGACATGTAAAACACTCATAACAGAATACAATAGAATGTACTTCCAGGATCTCACCTAAGGATTTATTACCCATTACATACATATATTTAGTCCATCTCCTATCACTAATTAGAAAATTAAATGTACTAATGGCTCTTAATTTTCAAATTAGCATCATCACTGATGTCACTGTCACTCTCTTCTAATCATCCATCTTACTTAATAATCTTCACTGCTTATCCTTCTCCCCTTATTCCACTAAAAACAAAGTTCCTTTGAATCTCCTCTAGAACGACGTAGTCAGTCTATCACATAGAAGTAGCAGTATTGTTTCTACATCGGTAGTTAACCAAGCAGAGAGAGGGTCTCAGTAGTCTTTGCTTAGCTACTGTGCCAGTATATTTCTGTCACTGTGTCTCTTGGTCTAGATATTTTCACTGGTCAATTTATCTTGCTGTCACCGTCTTTTCCTACTTTGTTGATATGGTACACAACTTAAGCACATGAATTCTTGAAAACCAGTATAAGTATCGGACCACAACTCCATCAGCACATGCATCGTTCACTGTGGCAAATATGCACACCTCAAGTCATTGAATGATACAATTTTCATAATTAAAGACGACTGAACAAGGAAATGGTGACTGTTAGCATCAGCAATTTAAACTCTTAACACCGTAGAACAGAATCGAAAGACTTCTTGAACCACTCTCTCCGCTCCTGGACCTGACTTCCTTCACCTGACCTGACCTCCTTTACCTGACCTGACCTCCTTTACCTGACCTCCTGGATATGATCTCCTTAACCTGACTTCCTGGACCTGACCTGGACCAGACCAAGTGACATCCTCTGTCCATCTTTGTACCCTTACATCTCTCTGGTAGGAATATTGATGTCAATAAGTTTTGTAATTTTGTATGCCACTAAAATGTGCTCCTTCAGCGAGACGTTTCCTTAAGTTTCTTTGTAATATATATCTTGTTTATCTCTACCTTCCAACCCGTTTCATTCAGTTTATTGCTTCATTTTTCTCATTGTCTCCTCTATTTTTATTGGGTCTGAAAAATTTCACTCACAATATTTTTAGTAGTGTTTTACGATAGCTCTTCCCCAGCTTCAACAATACTTACCTCGTCTCAAAGACATTTTTCATCCCCTCTAATGTGTATCATTTCCCTCATTTCCTGATTATCTGCCTCGTTAATAAATTCATTTTACCTCCATCTTCTAATTAATCATTCTAAGTCATTAGCTAAATGATTAAATTGCTTTAATCATTATTTTAAATTCTAAACATTTATTTAACTTAACTTTTAGTATTGTGTTTTAAAAAGTATCCAATTTATTTACCTGGAGTTTACCTGAAGAGAGTTCCGGGGGTCAACGCCTCCACGGCCCGGTCTGTGACCAGGCCTCATGGTGAATCAGAGCCTGATCAACCAGGCTGTTACTGCTGGCCGCACGCAGTCCGACGTACGAACCACAGCCCGGGTGGTCAGGTACTGACTTTAGGTGCCTGTCCAGTGCCTGCTTGAAAACAGCCAGAGGTCTATTGGTAATCCCCCTTATGTACACTGGGAGGCAGTTGAACAGTCTTGGGCCCATGACACTTATTGTTGTTAATCTTGGCGTATTTCCTTGTTCCCATAATTAATCACTATACCATGATGGGAAAACTTCCTAAAAACTGAGGAAACTCACCATTCACCAAAACCTGCAATGATTTATACCCCATAATGTGGAAAGAATTTTGGAAATGGTTTGAAACGCAATTAAAAGGGCTCATAATTATTTTAAGTATTTTGTTCTTATATATTTAGGATGACGTTTAATTATGACAACAAGTTGATATTCATGACTCAAGTGGTGTTCCACAGGGGTCAGTATTGGGCCCCTTGTTGTTCACAATCTACATAAACGACATAGATGAGGGAATAAATAGCGACATAAGCAAGTTTGCTGATGACACCAAAATAGGCCGTCCAATTCATTCAAATGAGGACATTAGAGCACTCCAGGAAGATTTGAATAGACTGATGCAGTGGTCGGAGAAGTGGCAGATGCAGTTTAATATAGATAAATGCAAAGTTCTAAATATTGGACAGGACAATAACCATGCCACATATAAACTAAATAATGTAGATCTTAATACTACTGATTGCGAAAAGGATTTAGGAGTTCTGGTTAGCAGTAATCTAAAACCAAGACAGCAGTGCATAAGTGTTCGCAATAAAGCAAACAGAATCCTTGGCTTCATATCAAGAAGCATAAATAATAGGAGTCCTCAGGTTGTTCTTCAACTCTATATATCCTTGGTTAGGCCTCATCTAGATTATGCTGCACAGTTTTGGTCACCGTATTACAGAATGGATATAAATGCTCTGGAAAACGTACAAAGGAGGATGACTAAGTTGATTCCATGTATCAGAAATCTTCCCTATGAGGATAGACTGAGGGCCCTGAATCTGCACTCTCTAGAAAGGCGTAGAATTAGGGGGGATATGATTGAGGTATATAAATGGAAAACAGGAATAAATAAAGGGGATGTAAATAGCGTGCTAAAAATATCTTGTATTGACAGGACTCGAAGCAATGGCTTTAAGTTGGATAAATTCAGATTCAGAAGGGATATAGGAAAGCATTGGTTTGGTAATAGAGTTGTCGATGAGTGGAACAAACTCCCGAGTACAGTTATAGAGGCTAAAACGTTGTGTAGTTTTAAAAATAGGCTAGATAAATATATGAGTGGGTGCGGGTGGGTGTGAGTTGTACCTGACTAGTTTGTGCTACTAGGTCAGATGCCGTGCTCCTTCCTTAAGTGAATGTAACCTGACCTGGCTGGGTCGGGGCATTGGCTTAAGCCGGTGGGAGACTTGGACCTGCCTCGCATGGGCCAATAGGCCTGCTGCAGTGTTCCTTCTTTCTTATGTTCTTATGTTCTTAAATAAACCAAGTTAACGGGTGGTGTTAGAACCCATGGCGTAATAAACCTTAAAACTCCAGGACAGTACGTAAGCCACTGGGCCAGCTGGCTACATAAAGATCCACCCAACTAGGTATATTTATACACAATAGGGAGGTTAGCATGGGCCCCACTTGCCATGGATTCTAGCCCCAGCCATACTATTTATAGTCGAAATATTTCTGTCAATCGGCAAAAGCAAACTAATGATAATGACTGTCAATGTTAAGACTTGAATAAGTAACTGATTTTAGTGCTTAGTAAATCATGAATCTCTAATTTCATTACTTCATTTCAATTTTCCCTTTAGTTTTCCTTTGCTAGTCAGTTCAAGAATGTTATTAGCGAGGACTCAGCTTTACTCTCGTCTTAGGCACACTACTGGGGTCTGCCTTCTCCCCAGTAGCTGGGGTCTGCCTTCTCCCCAGTAGCTGGAGTCGCCTCTCCCAGTAGCTGGGCTCCTCTCCCAGTAGCTGGGGTCTTCCTTCTCCCCAGTAGCTGGGGTCTTCTTCTCCCAAGTAGCTGGGATCTTCCTTCTTCCCAGTAGCTGGGGTCTTCCTTCTCCCCAGTAGCTGGGTCTCCTTCTCCCAGTAGCTGGGGTCTGCCTTCTCCCCAGTAGCTGGGGTCTGCCTTCTCCCCAGTAGCTGGGGTCTGCCTTCTCCCCAGTAGCTGGGGTCTGCCTTCTCCCCAGTAGCTGGGGTCTGCCTTCTCCCCAGTAGCTGGGGTCTTCCTTCTCCCCAGTAGCTGGGATCTTCCTTCTTCCCAGTAGCTGGGGTCTTCCTTCTCCCCAGTAGCTGGGGTCTTCCTTCTCCCCAGTAGCTGGGGTCTTCCTTCTTCCCAGTAGCTGGGATCTTCCTTCTCCCCAGTAGCTGGGATCTTCCTTCTTCCCAGTAGCTGGGGTCTGCCTTCTCCCCAGTAGCTGGGATCTTCCTTCTTCCCAGTAGCTGGGATCTTCCTTCTTTCCAGTAGCTGGGATCTTCCTTCTTTCCAGTAGCTGGGATCTTCCTTCTCCCCAGTAGCTGGGATCTTCCTTCTTCCCAGTAGCTGGGGTCTGCCTTCTCCCCAGTAGCTGGGGTCTGCCTTCTCCCCAGTAGCTGGGGTCTGCCTTCTCCCCAGTAGCTGGGGTCTGCCTTCTCCCCAGTAGCTGGGATCTTCCTTCTTCCCAGTAGCTGGGATCTTCCTTCTCCCCAGTAGCTGGGATCTTCCTTCTTCCCAGTAGCTGGGATCTTCCTTCTTCCCAGTAGCTGGGATCTTCCTTCTTCCCAGTAGCTGGGATCTTCCTTCTCCCCAGTAGCTGGGATCTTCCTTCTTCCCAGTAGCTGGGATCTTCCTTCTCCCCAGTAGCTGGGATCTTCCTTCTCCCCAGTAGCTGGGGTCTTCCTTCTCCCCAGTAGCTGGGATCTTCCTTCTCCCCAGTAGCTGGGATCTTCATTCTCCCCAGTAGCTGGGGTCTACCTTCTCCCCAGTAGCTGGGATCTTCCTTCTTCCCAGTAGCTGGGATCTTCCTTCTCCCCAGTAGCTGGGATCTTCCTTCTTCCCAGTAGCTGGGATCTTCCTTCTCCCCAGTAGCTGGGGTCTTCCTTCTTCCCAGTAGCTGGGATCTTCCTTCTCCCCAGTAGCTGGGATCTTCCTTCTTCCCAGTAGCTGGGATCTTCCTTCTCCCCAGTAGCTGGGATCTTCCTTCTTCCCAGTAGCTGGGGTCTTCCTTCTCCCCAGTAGCTGGGGTCTGCCTCCTCCCCAGTAGCTGGGGTCTTCCTTCTCCCCAGTAGCTGGGGTCTTCCTTCTCCCCAGTAGCTGGGGTCTTCCTTCTCCCCAGTAGCTGGGATCTTCCTTCTCCCCAGTAGCTGGGATCTTCCTTCTTCCCAGTAGCTGGGATCTTCCTTCTTCCCAGTAGCTGGGGTCTTCCTTCTCCCCAGTAGCTGGGATCTTCCTTCTTCCCAGTAGCTGGGGTCTTCCTTCTCCCCAGTAGCTGGGATCTTCCTTCTTCCCAGTAGCTGGGGTCTTCCTTCTTCCCAGTAGCTGGGATCTTCCTTCTTCCCAGTAGCTGGGATCTTCCTTCTCCCCAGTAGCTGGGGTCTTTCTTCTCTCCAGTAGCTGGGGTCTTCCTTCTTCCCAGTAGCTGGGATCTTCCTTCTCCCCAGTAGCTGGGGTCTGCCTTCTCCCCAGTAGCTGGGGTCTGCCTCCTCCCCAGTAGCTGGGGTGATACTTCTCAGCGTTGTTCAGTGGATGGTACCACCAGCGTTGTTCAGTGGATGGTACTTCCATAGTTGTTCAGTGGATGGTACTTCCATAGTTGTTCAGTGGATGGTACTTCCATAGTTGTTCAGTGGATGGTACCACCATTGTTGTTCAGTGGATGGTACCTCCATTGTTGTTCAGTGGATGGTACCTCTATTGTTGTTCAGTGGATGGTACCTCCATTGTTGTTCAGTGGATGGTACCTCCATTGTTGTTCAGTGGATGGTACCTCGAGTGTTGTCTAGCGGATGGTACCTCAGAAAGGCGTGTGGATCATACAATTGTGGGTAGTATTGTATATCGTGTGTGTGTGTGTGTGTGTGTGTGTGTGTACTCACATGAACTCACTTATATGCTGTTGCAGGGTTCAATTCACAGCTCTTGGCTCCATCTCTTCCTGCTCCAGGAGAGTTGTCGTGCCTCTTAAAGCTATGTATAGATCCTGCTTCTAATACTTCAATATCCAGATTGTTTCCCTTCCTGGCACCTTTAAAGCTGAAGAAATACTTCCTAACATCCCTATGGCTCATCTGATTTTTTAACTTCCAGCTGTGTCCCCTTGATCTTGTATCTCATGTGTCAAAAACATTTCTATTTCATTGTCAATACGCTGTCTCGAGTTTGTTTTAAGTAGACATATTCTTGTAGATAAATGGTTCAGAAAGTCGACAAGTTGATAAATTAGACACATGTGCAACACTTTAGTATCTTTATTGAGGAAACTGGGACACAATTGGAAGTTGAAGACTCAGATGAATCACAGGGATGTTAGGAAGTATTTTTTCAGTCGCAGAATTGTCAGGAAGTGGAATAGTCTGGGAAGTGATGTAGTGGAGGTAGAATCTATGCGTAGCTTTAAGAAGAGGTATGATAAAGCTCATGGAGCAAGAAGAGTGACCTAGTAGCGACCAGTGAAGAGGCGGGGTTAGCTGTGAATCGACCTCTGCAACCACTAGTAGGTGAGTACAACTAGGTGAGTACACACACACACACACACACACACACACACACACACACACACACACACACACGAAATAATAATGAGGGCTCAGAGGGAAAGTCGATGGCTCCGGGGATCAGAGGAAGATGGTCTTGGTAAGGAAGAATGGCTGGAAGAGCAATGTAAAAGGATGGAACAAGAGTGGGAGAGCAAACTAGGTGAGCTTTCTGCGATAATGGAGAAGAGAATTCAGGCAGAGAAGAAAAAATGGAAGTCGCAAGCTGAAGCCCCAGAAGACAGGATACAGGCCCTAGAATATGTGGTAAATAGGCTGAAGCGAGTTACACGACTATTGCCCAGATGAGACATGACATCTGAACGAGGAGCCCAACGGAAAGGAAGGAGACAAGACTTAGGCTAAGGCCCTATCAGTCCAAAAATCATAGTCGAGGAATGAAGGGGGAGAGCTTTTAGGAGCAGGGATAGCACTGAGGGGAGGAGAAGGTAGAGATGACAGGTCCTATGCAAAGGCACGACCATGCTACCAAGAGTTAGAGGAAAAATTAAGGGAGACAATGGCCATGTACAAACAGGACCCAGAGGAAACTTAAGGTATGGTACACCAACACTGATGGAATAATGAATAAGCGCGAGGAGTGACTCGAAAGAATCAAAGAGACATCACCGGACATTATAGCTGTCACAGAAACCAAGCTCTCAGGGATGATAACAGATGCCATCTTTTCAACGGGATATCAAATCCAAAGGAAAGACAGAGATAACAGAGGGGGTGGAGGGGTGGCACTTCTCATCAAAGATGATGAGCTGGAGAGAAGAGACAGTGGAGAAACAAGATACTGCATAATAGGAACACTTTCTTTCATGAAGGTTTGCAATATATGTCCCTCTATCCTTTACTTTGTTCTTCCCAGATTTTCATAACACTGCATTTGTTAGGGTCAAATTCTAGTAGCCATTTGCTTAACTAATCTTGCAGGTTCGTGATTGGTCATTCCTTGTCTACTCCTGTATCCGCCTCATTAGTTTCACGTCATCTGCGAACAAAGATAGTTGACTATTTCGTGTCACGCCGCTTACATATGTATGAAAGAGTAGTGGTCCCAGTACTTGTAATTATGGAACGCCAATCGATACGTTTGTTTATTCCAACACTTCCTCTCGGACAATAAAGCCTTATTTCCTTTCTTTATCCACTGTTATGCTTCCACTGTTATTGCTTCGTATTCCCATGGCTTTTGTTCCAGTATTGAATACCTCCTCACAGTCCACTGAAATGTGCAGTTCACCATAAAAGGAACACTTCAGTCTGGAGGTCCCAAGGTGGTAATTGCAGTGATGTATAATCCACCACAGAACAGCAGGAGTCCAAGGCAAGTTACGATGAGAGTAACAGAGCGATGGTTGACACACTGGCTGAAGTGGCCAGAAGGGATCATGCGAGCAGGGCGAAGCTGCTGATTGTGGGTGACTTCAATCACTAGGAAATTGACTGGGAGAATCTGGAGCCACATGGGGGCCCAGAAACGTGGAGAGCTAAGATGATGGAGGTGGTACTGGAAAACCTCAGAGAGAGAGGAGAGGATGAACCAGTAAGACTGGACCTAATATTCACATTGAGTAGTGCAGATATTACGGGCATCACATATGAAAGACCCCTCGGGGGCAGTGAAACATGGTTCTAAGCTTCGTATAGTAGAGTTGCAAGTGGAGAGAGAAGCAAGAAGGGCAGGACGAATAAAGCCGAATTACGAGGTTCAATAGGACAGAGAACTGGCAGGGAAGTCAGTAAATGAGATGATGGAATATGTGACAACAATATGCAAGGAAGCTGAGGAGAGGTTTGTACCTAAGGGTTACAGAAATAAAGAGAAAGCCAGGATGAGCCCTTTGTTCGCAGATGACGTGAAACTAATGAGGCGGATACAGGAGTAGACCAGGAATGACCAATCACGAACCTGCAAGATTAGTTAAGCAAATGGCTACTAGAATTTGACCCTAACAAAGGCAGTGTTATGAAAATCTGGGAAGAACAAAGTAAAGGATAGAGGGACATAGATTGCAAGCCTCCCTGAAAGAAAATGACCAATAAGATTAAAGGAGCTAAATCGGATGACCTTATACATCAGAAATACTAGAGATAACATGATATTGATGCAAAAAAGAGAGGAAATGAGAGGGTGGACAGGGCAAGTTTGAGAGGTATGTCTCAGGCACACGAGGGCACAGATGGAAATTTTGCAATATTTTTTTTTTTCTTAGAGGAATCATAAGTGGATTGATCTAAATAGCGAAGTGGTATAGAAAGGAGCCATACAAAGTTTAAAGAATAGGTATAACAGAGTTCGTGCAACCAGGAGAGGAGAAATATAGTAGCTGCCAGTAGAGAGGTGGGTCCAGGAGCTGAGAATCGACCCCTACAATCACAAATAAGTGAGTACACAACTAGAAAGAAGAACTGTAGAAGAAATGCTGGAGAAAAAATGGAGTTAGTGTCCGGAGGCAAAGGGAAGACTCGTATCAAATATAAATAAAGGAGGAGTGGGGAGAACACAAAGAGAGTCCAGAATTTGATGAAGAATGCAGAGGCCAATGGGAGGTCCAGAACTGCTTTGAAAAAATATGAAGGAAATCAAAATGCAGAAATCCGTTAGACAAGTAGGAGAGCTAGAAATGAATTCTCAAGAAAAAGAAGGGTAGCTGAAAGGCAAATTGAAAATATAGTATCAAAAGCCAAAACAAAGCTAAATAGAGCCAGGGTTCAATCATTTCTTTTGTTAGGAACGTGAGCTGTGCATAGTTGTCGAATCCTTCGATGAATTGTTTCACAAAATTTTGTACTTGGTGTGAAGTTGAATGGGGCAACGGAGGTGTATTGGACAGTTCCATTGCAAAGTCGAGGGTGGAGTTCCTTGGCGAACATGGTATTCTTGTTGGAGGATGAAGTGAAGAATCGTAGGGTTTTCCAGGTGAGGCCGGGGGCGTGGTCGTCAATTTCAATTTCTTCAACATAGGTGTGAGTCTTGGCAGCGTTGTTGTGGTTATGGAGGTGGTGGCAGACAGGGAGAGTGGAGTAGCTTGGGTTTATTGGGAGGCTGCAGCTGGTATGTCTGGATGGCTTGGGCGGCAGTGATTGGAGGTTCTGTTGGAAAAGTGATGCCTCCTGTATTGGGGAAGATTTTTAGTACGTCTATGGATGGCGCAATACCAGGAGGCTTGAAGCTTGGCAGGTTGCTGAGGAGAAAGAATTCGTTGATAGAAAAGTTGAAGGTCCCAGGGGAACGCAGAGTTTAGCATGTGGGAATAGTCATGCAGTACATGACCTTGATGGAGCGTTGGCTTGGATGGTTGGAAGAGTATTGATTGCAGTGGCTGATTGCTGGGTTACTTGGAGAATTGTCTGAGTTAGTCTGTAGTCGAGTGATGGCAGCATAGGTCAGCGTCTGTGGAGCTAAGTTTCTTTTGTTCCTCAAGTTTTTGCTTATCTATGATTTCTTTTCCGATCGTGCATTTGGCTACAAGAGTGCGATGGTCACTCTTGCAATCATTGAGGTGAAGTGGCTGAGGTGCAGTTGATGTCTGTGTCCCTCGTTGTCCCAGTTGAAACAACGTGTTTTCTTCTTTAGTGGCCAGTCCTTAGAGTATTGTGTATATGAATAGCAGCTGCAACATGGGGTAATGAGGTGGAAGCGATCTGGGTCGATATTCCTGGTGAATACGTGCTAATACAAAATTCGGAGACCGTCAGTGAATGCTTGAGAGACAATGGAGATCTTGGTAAAGCTGATCTTGAGCACTGAGGAAACGGTGGGTATTTGGTGATCATATCAACAGTAGCCCAGTCGTTTTGGTCTTCAGTTAGTTTTCAATCGGCCGTTGACTAGATGGAAATCTCGTGATCTAACTTCTTAACAAACTGATTTTTTGGCCATCTGTTTTTGAGAACGAACTACTTCATCACTGAAACAGTCCACGATGACAGCGTCTATGGTGCTGAAGAGGTTGATCAGTTTCACCTGCAGTATAGTCGGCTGCAGTGTGGCAAAGGTCATCAATCAATCAGAGATTGCCCCGTGTAGTGTCTGAATGTGCACTCGACGCGCCTTCATTCCTAAGTTTAATGGGTATTGACATTCAGACTTATGGCCACTTCCAAGTACCCAGGAATGGAGATATACACCGCCGCCTAATAAGGCAAACGAGCACCATAAGGTCAGGCTTGGATAAAAACATGTCACACATAATGCCACTGCGAGAGCAGTGTTACTATGTGTGATATGCAAGTCACATGAGGTCATGATTTGCGAGATCGAGTCGGATGAAGGTCAAGTATTGGTGGGAATATGAGGAGGGGTTAAGGTGACATGTTTATTATCATTCAAATCAGTGTGTTTATTACCAGGTACTGGAGAATACTGCATGAGTTGGATATAACAAAAACATTAGGAACAGACAACATATCCACAATATATGGGCAATGAGAGATAGGGAAAAAATTAAGTGACCCAATAACAAAATCAGGATAACGTGCAGAAAAATAGGAAAAGGCAAATATAGTCCCTTTTTCTAAAAAAAATTGGTCAGCCAAGAGGCCCTGAATTATAGGCCAGTATCTCTAACATGCATACTGTCACACCTGCATGACCGTTGTCTGTTTAGTGCTTCATTTGATTATAATAATCATACCGTCAAACGCTCTGGAGAACCTAGTAAGGAATAGTATATTGAGACACTTGGAGAGAAAACAATATTTACACAAATCTTACACGGATTTAGAGATGAAAAATTCTGACTTACGTATTGCTGCAATTAAACAACAATCTCTCAGAGAAACAATTTGATTCAGTTCCTCACTAGAGATTAATCCATACTCAAATAACCCGCATATAGAAGAGAGGAGCTTACGACGACGTTTCGGTCCGACTTGGACCATTTACAAAGTCACACTAACACTAAGCTCCTCTCTTCTATGTGTGGGTTATTTGTGTATTGTTCCAGTCACGGTATTGTGCCTTTTTTTGTTATTGATTATTCCATAAATTAGAAGAACAAGCAGAGTTAAAAGAAAGAGTAACATTGGGTCAAGGTGTACCTAAACTATAAGTATTTCGGTCGCTGCAAGATTCGAGAAAGGTATCCATGCATTTCCTAACCCCAGTCCCTTGTACCTCAAAGCACTCGAATGGAATAGTGCAGAGTGCGGCAAAAGTTTGTAATGTAGTTATTAGTACTGAAGATCTGAAGCAAAGCAGAAGACGCATTCACAAATCATCATATGGAAATTAATATCACAAATCCTTCAAAATGTGGCAAAGTAGAATATATACAAACCAAATTAAATTCAAACTGAATATAAAAAAAATTGGAAAGTCTATCCTCATTACATTCAAAAGTGACCTAAAAAATGCTATTTTTTTTTTCAAATTATCTACAGTCATTACCTGACCAACCGGGCCAGCAGTAACAGCCTGGTTGATCAGGCCTTCATTTACCACAAGACCTGGTCATGGACCGAACCGCAGGGGCCTTGACCCCCGGAACACCCTCCAGGTATACTCCAGGTAGCCTATAAAAATAAACATTTGATTTTTTAGATTTTATAAAAATATCCAATTTAATAAAATTCTTTTAAAAATGTCAAGTTGGAACCCACATAGCCCAAAATTAACACAAAAAGTCAGTTATATTACACTAGCATTAAGGGTTTGAAACCAATCAGACGAGGCATTCTCTAGTTATTACATGAGAAGCAAAGTATTACATTGGAAACAAAGTATTACACTGGGAACAAATTATTACATTGGAAACAAAGTAATTAAAATATTTTAATGAAAATTCCTCAAATCAAAGTGAACGTCAAGTTATATATTAATACATCACAGTAACGGTGAAAACGTGAAGGCAATAAGTGAAGATATTATCCAGTAATTGACCTGATTCCAACAATTCCAAGTTGACTTAAAAATTTCACAAAAATTTACAACTGTTCAAAGTAAACTGATGGCTAACAAAATCGTTAGCTTTGAGGGGACTTGAGCTAGAGTTCGTCAGGGCCATGCTAGCGGGAGATTCGTCTGTAAGAACTTGCATTTGTGGTCACAGTGGTGCCTATGCTAACCTTCCTATGGTGTAGAAATATACCTAGTTGGAT
Organism: Cherax destructor; assembly: GCA_009830355.1. Taxonomy (NCBI): domain Eukaryota; kingdom Metazoa; phylum Arthropoda; class Malacostraca; order Decapoda; family Parastacidae; genus Cherax; species Cherax destructor. The sequence continues at coordinate 47,418 of WNWK01001491.1, read as the reverse complement.
GAATGTTATTGTAGCCAGCTGGCCCAGTGGCTAATGCGAGGGTCTGGAGTTTTGAGACTCTGACCGCGGGTTCGAACCCCACCCGTGGTATGGTTTAAACTGATGGGGCATCCTACTGATTAAAGAATGCATCACTGTTAGTATTTTGAAATCGATCTGAAGAAATATTCTTCAATCATTGAATATGAGAAAATATCATTCATGCTACCCAATACCAGCGTGAAGCCGACGTTCACGAAGCCACACCAGTGTGAAAATCTGAAGCCCATCAGACGAGTCTATTGCACGGATTTCAGCGATTCCATCTTTTATAAATTATTTCAATACGGCAACAAATTTGTCTGCAAGCAAACAAATTTTAATGAGTGCTAGTCTGGCCATCAGATGCATCAGGCATTATATACTGAAGTCGATCAGAATTATACACACAATTTATTTAACTGGAAAAACATTCCACGTAATTTTGCACATAAAAATGGTCACTGAGGAGCTTGTGGAAACAGAACTTTATCCATGAAAACAGAGAGAGGAATGTATGAGAGTATAGTTATACCAACACTCTTATATGGGTGTGAGGATGGAGTTGTGAATGTTGCAACAAGGAGAAGGCTGGAGGCAGTGGAGATGTCATGTCTGAGGGCAATGTTTGATGTGAATATAATGCAGAGAATCCTTAGTTTGGAGATTAGGAGGAGGTGTGGGATTACCAAAATTATTATCCAGAGGGCTGAGGAGGGGTTATTGAGATGGTTTGGACATGTAGAGAGGATGGAACAAAATAGAATGACTTCGAGAGTGTATAAATCTGTAGTGGAGAGAAGGCGGGGTAGGGGTAGGCCTAGAAAAGGTTGGAGGGAGGGGGTAAAGGAGGTTTTGTGTGCGAGGGGCTTGGACTTCCAGCAAGCTTGCGTGAGCGTGTTAAATAGGAGCGAATGAAGACAAATGGTTTTAGGACTTGACGTGCTGTTGGAGTGTAAGCAAGGGAACATTTATGAAGGGATTCGGGGAAACCGGCAGGCCGAACTTGATTCCTGGAGATGGGAAGTACAGTGCCGACACTCTGAAGGAGGGGTGTTAATGTTGCAGTTTTGTAGCTGTAGTGTAAGCACCCATCTGGCAAGACAGTGATGGAGTGAATGATGATGAAAGTTTTTCTTTGTCGGGCCACCCTGCCTTGGTGGGAAACGGTTGATGTGTTAAAAAAAAAAATGGTCAAATCTGCACCTACACCCTTGAATTTAACTCTACGGTGCCGTCGAATTAAGAGGCAAGTCTTATTAACGTTAAAAGCTACTGAGGGATTTAGAATTTATATGATTCATTCCAGGATGCTGGGAATGAGTCCTACACTCTGGTCATAGATCACGTGAACAAAACAATTGTTCCAAGAATCTGGTCCTCGTTCCCGTACACAAGCATGAAAACTCTGAAGTTGATTGAATAAGGTGTTCTTGAGTTATGAGCTATACAAAATGAAAGATGGACGAATAAAACACAATAAAAGAGAAAAACACAGGAAACCTCTTATCGGGGTCTCTTTCGGGGATAACTAATGACAGAAGACAGCGAGTAACAGTAAGGGGATGAGACATCAGAACGGGAGAGTAACGAGTGGAACCCCTGTTGTTCCTAACATACATGATAGACATACCAGAGGGGACTAATGTAAAACTAATTACAATAATAAGAATAGTACAGAACAGTGACAAACCATAGAGACCTTAACAGACTGAAGACGTGATACAGGTGGCACATAGAGTTCAATCCAAGTACGTAAATGTATTGTTATGCATTTTGGAGAAGAGAGCAAACCGGACACAGAGTACATCATGGGGAGGAGGGGGGATATTCTGTAAATATCAAAGTGAAACGAAACTGGGGATGTAAACAACAACTAGTATATTTTCGAAATTACACACAAATCGTATAACAGCGGCGGTAAATGCAAGATTAGCAAACCAAATAATAACATCCAACACTTGAACAATAAATTCTTCACACCAATAAATGGCACCAATAAAAGCACATGAAGAGACTCGAGAGGGTCCAAAGGTTTGCAAAGAGTCACTATCAGAACTAAGAGTGCACAACAAGGAGACCTTGAAGGAATTGAATCTGACGACCTTAGAAACGAGAGAGACAGTGGAAAATATTATTACTCCACACAAGATCTTAATAGGAATTGATAGGGCAGATAGGAAAGCTGTTTGAATTAAGAAAACCTGGATCAATGAGAGACAGGTGGAAGCTGAAGGCACAGCTGATCCACTGAGATGTGAGAATTTATTATCTCTGAGGCTGGTTAACCCTTGTGGTTTAGCGCTTCTTTTGATTATAATAATAATAATCTGAGGCTGGTTGATAAGTGGAATGATGTGGATGAGGCAGTGGTGGAGGTAAACTTAATACTCAGCTTTAAGAGTAGATATGATAAAAAGCAATATATCAAAGATTCTGATGAAATTCGCCAAGGAAACGGGGCCAGGAGCTGAGTCTCGACCATCGGAAACACAGTTCGATGAGTACACACACACTATAAATATCAGTCATGCTAAAAAAAAAACACCAAGAGTGCATTCGAAAGCAAATTTTAGGAGAAAACACTGCCTAAAATATTTTTCAGCCAATACGGAATTTTGACGAGAAAATGTGACATAAGAGGAAGTTGCCAGTGAGAAGAAGCAAGAGTGTGTGGGAGAGTGTGTGGGAGAGTGTGTGGGAGAGTGTGTGGGAGAGTGTGTGGGAGAGTGTGTGGGAGAGTGTGTGGGAGTGTGTGTGGGAGAGTGTGTAGGTGTGGGAGACAGCTGGTGGGAAGTGTGTGTGTGTGGGTATGAGAGTGAGAGTGGTGTAGGAGAGAGTTTGGGTGTGTGCTAGTGTGTTGGTGAGGGAGCCAGGAGTGAGAATGTGCGTGGGTGTGCCAAGCTGAAATCATAGTTCCCCTAAACAATTAAGACGTTTAAAAAAGGTAATGAGTTATTTGGTTAGTAAGTTTTATGGAATGCGCTAGATACTGAGATGGGTGTAATATTATATGTGAGGTGACATCTCAGCCTCATAAGCCTTCTGTTGTTCTATTATTTTTACAGGTCCTTGATAACATGAGAATTCACGAAAGCACTTGGAAGTTCACTATTTTTTCACAGCTGTTATTCTGCATATTGTGATTTCATCTGTTTACTGTGATATATATATATATATATATATATATATATATATATATATATATATATATATATATATATATGTCGTGCCGATTAGGTAAAACTGGGTCAATTAGCAAGAACTCGTTTAAAATTAAGTCCTTTCTAAAAATTTCTCTTATACGTTTAAAGACATATTTTTTCATTTATGTTAATGTAAAAATTTATAATTTTGAACCAAGAAAAACTTTGAAAACCTACCTAACCTTATTACAACAAGCGCAATTTAATTTAGCCTAACCCAACTAAATATATTTTAGATACGTTAACAATAATTTAATAATAAACAAACACAATGAAATATATTTTTTTCGTTAGGTTCAGAATGATTTTCGCGAAATTATTGCATACACAAATTTTCACTTGTCTTATATGGCAAGGTGAGCGTTACTATTTAAGCCAAAATCGCAAGTTTTACCTAATCGGCACGACATATATATATATATATATATATATATATATATATATATATATATATATATATATATATATAAGTGCAAAAAGATCACAGTAAACAGGTGATATCAAAATATGCAAAACAACCACTATGAAAAAATAGAAGAATTCCAAGCGCTTTCGTGACTACTCACATTATCCTTGATAATGTGAGTAGTCACGAAAGGCTTGAATTCTTCTATTTTTCATAGTGGTTGATATATATATATATATATATATATATATATATATTATATATATATATGTCACACTACATATACATGTACATGTGTATGTACACGCACCCATCTAAATTTTCTATTTTCTTAATAGTTCTTGTTCTTATCTATTTTCTTTCATCTCCATGGGAAAGTGGAAAAGAACCTTTTCTCCGTAAGTCGTGTGTGTCGTGAGACACCTCCTGGCATAAGGAGCAATCCTCCACTTTTGTATAATATTGTTGTTTAAGGCTGTGCACAATAGATTCCACTAAATAACTAATGAGTTTGTACAACCCATAATTTGAGTTATATATGACATTCCTATCATGTTTCAAGAGAGAGGACTCAATTATGTTTCTTACCATGATGGAACTGTTGGGTACAATTATCTGGGCTTCAGCCCAGCTAATTGCAAGAGCTGACATGGTTAAAGATCGCATTCGACACCTGGCCTGTCCTGATTGAGTACTGGTGTTGGGATAATCTGCTTTCCAGAGGTTTACCTGTCTGACCAATGTATGAAAGTGGGCAAAGGGTGCATGGGACCTTGTAGACACCACCCACATTATTAGGCGGTGTGTTTTTAATCAATCTAAAAAAAAACTCAATATAAATCTCACTTTCAAAAACATTGGGACAGTGAAACAGAGATTGATTAAAAACATACAGCCTAATAATGGTGGTGCTACAGGTCCATGCACTGCCCACTCCATTGTGACAGTAACCTGAGCAGTATCCAACACCATCTCATGCAGACCAGGTTGATCTTTTCATGTTTTTTCTGTACATTTTGAATTTAAAATCATGGTTTTAGTTAATAATTAAGACATCTAGAACAAAGGCAATGAGTATTTTGTTCAAACACAAAAGTAATATTTGTAGAGTGACCTAAACTATTTAATTCAACATGGAAATGTTTTATATCTCTATTCCTAGGCATTAGGCATGAAACATCAACATATCTGTACCACTTACCTCTACTGGGAAACATTTTGTTCAGCAGTCTTGTTTGAAAATATTCCATGGTCAAATTGTTAAAGATAGGTCAGAGAGGATATCCCATTGCCATACCAAACATCGGAATGTAAAACTCGTTATTAAACAGAAATTTGGCATCAGTGATACATAGTTGATGTAAAGATTGTGCTTATAATGCAATAATTTAATAATATATCGGAGACATCACAATAAAATCGCATTACTACAAATATCAGTGAAAAAATAACAAGGAAACCCTGAGTGCTTTCATGCTCTTATATATCCTCAAAGGAATATAATGGAAAGGCACAAGAAGCACATTTTATATTTTACCAAGTGATGTATTATCTCACTCAAGTACCACACAAGTAGGAAGCACAAGGCCATTTAACTCAGTTTGAAGGCTATGCCTCAGTAAGGCTGCACTGTGAAGCCTCAGTTTGAAGGCTGCACTGTGTGAAGCCTCAGTTTGAAGGCTGCACTGTGTGAAGCCTCAGTTTGAAGGCTGCACTGAAGCTCAGTTGAAGCTGCACTGTGAGCCTCAGTTTGAAGGCTGCACTGTGTGAAGCCTCAGTTCTCACTGTGAAGCTCAGTTGGCTGCACTGTGTGAAGCCTCAGTTTGAAGGCTGCACTGTGTGAAGCCTCAGTTGCTGCATGGTGAAGCTCAGCTGAACTCCCTGTGTGAAGCCTCAGTTTGAAGGCTGCACTGTGTGAAGCCTCAGTTTGAAGGCTGCACTGTGTGAAGCCTCAGTTTGAAGGCTGCACTGTGTGAAGCCTCAGTTTGAAGGCTGCACTGTGTGAAGCCTCAGTTTGAAGGCTGCACTGTGTGAAGCTCCTCAGTGCTCTAGTTGAAGGCTGCACTGTGTGAAGCCTCAGTTTGAAGGCTGCACTGTGTGAAGCCTCAGTTTGAAGGCTGCACTGTGTGAAGCCTCAGTTTGAAGGCTGCACTGTGTGAAGCCTCAGTTTGAAGGCTGCACTGTGTGAAGCCTCAGTTTGAAGCTGCACTGGACTGTACTGTGTGAAGCCTCAGTTTGAAGGCTGCACTGTGTGAAGCCTCAGTTTGAAGGCTGCACTGTGTGAAGCCTCAGTTTGAAGGCTGCACTGTGTGAAGCCTCAGTTTGAAGGCTGCACTGTGTGAAGCCTCAGTTTGAAGGCTGCACTGTGTGAAGCCTCAGTTTGAAGGCTGCACTGTGTGAAGCCTCAGTTTGAAGGCTTCACTGTGTGAAGCCTCAGTTTCAAGGCTGCACTGTGTGAAGCCTCAGTTTCAAGGCTGCACTGTGTGAAGCCTCAGTTTGAAGGCTTCACTGTGTGAAGCCTCAGTTTCAAGGCTGCACTGTGTGAAGCTTACTGGTGCATGCTAACTCAGTGATTGTATATGTAATCGTTGAGCAAGCATGCACCAGTAGCCCAGAAGTGCACCAATAAAGTCGACACGTCATCAAACAATAAGACTCGTGACGAGAGTGACACTGAAACTGAGAGGACCAGATAGCAGACAGGCAAAGAACTCAGTCTATAAACCCTTGATGAGAGGGAGACAAACAAATTTATTCAACACTCAGTGGACCACATAAAGAAATAAACTAATCCATATATTGAAGAAATATCTTCAGCGGACGTTTTGATCAGTCTTTGACTATAATTAATTCACGACTGAGAGAGAAATTTGAGTAAGTTAGACCTCAGTCTGGCAAGAGGTTAGGAGACAATGTCAGAAGTGTGAAGGTTAGGAAGTCATGGCCTCAGCGCTGTATGACCCCTGTGGTTTAGCGCTTCTATTTGATTATGATAATAATAATAGGAAGTCATGGTCAGGGCTTGTCATGAGTGTTCTGCAAATCAGAACACTCGACAGTGTACTGGTAAAAGCAAGTATTAAAAACAAAACAGGGAGTAAGACTCAAGTTCAGATTGTTCGATATAAAAGCTGATTCAGCAAAACCGATTCTTTGAAGGCTGATTCAGTAATACCTGTGAAGACTGATTCAGTAGTACCTGTGAAGGCTGATTCAGTAGTACCTGTGAAGACTAATTCAGTAGTACCTGTGAAGGCTGATTCAGTAGTACCTGTGAAGGCTGATTCAGTAGTACCTGTGAAGGCTGATTCAGTAGTACCTGTGAAGGCTGATTCATTAGTACATGTGAAGGCTGATTCAGTAGTACCTGTGAAGACTGATTCAGTAGTACCTGTGAAGGCTGATTCAGTAGTACCTGTGAAGACTGATTCAGTAGTACCTGTGAAGGCTGATTCAGTTGTTCCTGTGAATACTGCGTCAGTAGTACCTGTGAAGACTGATTCAATAGTACCTGTGAAGGCTAATTCAGTAGTACCTGTGAAGGCTGATTCAATGGTACCTGTGAAGGCAGATTCAATGGTACCTGTGAAGGCAGATTTAATGGTACCTGTGAAGGCTGATTCAATGGTACCTGTGATGGCTGATTCAATGGTACCTGTGAAGGCTGATTCAATGGTACCTGTGAACATTGATTCAACAAGAACTGTGAACATTGATTCAACAAGAACTGTGAACATTGATTCAACAAGAACTGTGAACATTGATTCAACAAGAACTGTGAACATTGATTCAACAAGAACTGTGAACATTGATTCAACAAGAACTGTGAACATTGATTCAACAAGAACTGTGAACATTGATTCAACAAGAACTGTGAACATTGATTCAACAAGAACTGTGAACATTGATTCAACAAGAACTGTGAACATTGATTCAACAAGAACTGTGAACATTGATTCAACAAGAACTGTGAACATTGATTCAACAAGAACTGTGAACATTGATTCAACAAGAACTGTGAACATTGATTCAACAAGAACTGTGAACATTGATTCAACAAACTGTGAACATTGATTCAACAAGAACTGTGAACATTGATTCAACAAGAACTGTACATTGATTCAAAAGAACTTGAACACAGATCAAGAGAACTTGATTTATCTTATTCACAAAAGAATACATTATAGACCATTATTGTATCAAACATGATTGCCTGTTCCCAGGGTGGTGTATGACCCATGTGAATATATGAATATAACGTTTAATTCAGCAGATTTCTTTTATAAGATCTGTGCCTTCAGTCCTCAATGGTAATCTAGCTACAAAAAGTTTGTGACTCAGCTCTGAATGGTGATTTTTAAGGTCAGTATCGTGTTTCGTTTGATTTAGCGTCAAAGATTGCAAATGCAGTTAATGACACCATTTGTAAATACAAAACATATTTTGATGCAACTTGAAATGCTGAAGGTTTTATGTTTTATGGCTGACGACACCTGACAATACACACAATTAGTTATTAAAGCCCCGAGTCTCAGGTGTGAGTCTTCCTGCCCTGGACAACATCAAACGGAAAACAACAGTGTTCATTAGTGGACTCCTCACGCACCTGTTGTTGCTTCTGTTTTTGTAGTTGCTGCTGCTGCTATTGTTGCTGCTGCTATTGCTGCTGCTGCTATTGCTGCTGCTGATATTGCTGTTGCTGCTGCTATTGCTGCTGCTGCTTTTACTGCTGCTCCTGCTATTGCTGCTGCTATTGTTGCTGCTATTGATGCTGCTGCTATTACTGATGTTGCTATTGTTGCTATTGTTGCTGCTGCTGTTGCTGCTGCTATTACTGCTGCTGCTATTGTTACTGCTGCTGCTATTACTGCTGCTGCTATTGTTACTGCTGCTGCTGTTGTTACTGCTGCTGCTATTGTTGCTGCTGCTATTGCTTTGGCTGCTATTGTAGCTGCTGCTGTTGCTGCTGTTGTTGATGCTGCTATTACTGCTGCTGCTATTGCTGCTGCTGATATTGCTGCTGCTGCTATTGCTGCTGCTGCTATTGCTGCTGCTGCTATTGCTGCTGCTGCTATTGCTGCTGCTGCTATTCTTGCTGCTATTACTGCTGCTGCTATTGCTGTTGCTGCTATTGATGTTGTTGCTGCTGCTATTGCTGCTGTTGCTGCTGCTATTGCTGCTGCTGCTATTGCTGCTGCTGATTTTGCTGTTGCTGCTATTGCTGCTGCTGCTATTGCTGCTGCTGCTATTGCTGTTGTTGCTATTGCTGTTGTTGCTGCTGATATTGCTGCTGTTGCTGCTGCTATTGCTGATGTTGTTGCTGCTTTCTATGTTGCTGCTTTGCCCGCTGCTATGCTGTGTTGATTGCTGGGCTATTGTGATTTGCTGCTGCTATTGCATCGCTGCTGCTGACCCGCTGTTGCTATTGATGCTGCTGCGGCTATTGTGGTTTTAGCTGCTGCTATTGCTATCGCTGCTATTGCTGCAGCTGCTGCTATTACTCCTATTACTGCTGCTGCTGCTGCTGCTGCTGTTGCTCTGCTGCTCGGACTGATACTCTCTTTCTTTATATTCGGCATGCTGTTTGCTGCAGCTTGAGGTTTGCCTCCTGAACTCGAGTACTCCTCTTCTTCACTATAATCGGCCGAATGCTGTTTCGATCTAGACAAAGAAACATTGAAGGATTTAGGCCTCAGCTGAGGCAACTCCAGTAGTACTTACTGACTGACTGACATTGTTGAGGCAACTCCAGTAGTACTTACTGACTGAGCTGACATTGTTGAGGCAACTCCAGTAGTACTTACTGACTGGCTGACATTGTTGAGGCAACTCCAGTAGTACTTACTGACTGAGCTGACATTGTTGAGGCAACTCCAGTAGTACTTACTGACTGAGCTGACATTGTTGAGGCAACTCCAGTAGTGCTTACTGACTGGCTGACATTGTTGAGGCAACTCCAGTAGTACTTACTGACTGAGCTGACATTGTTGAGGCAACTCCAGTAGTGCTTACTGCCTGACTGACAGATTGTTGAGGCAACTCCAGTAGTGCTTACTGCCTGACTGACATTGTTGAGGCAACTCCAGTAGTACTTCCTGACTGACATTGTTGAGGCAACTCCAGTAGTACTTACTGCCTGACTGACATTGTTGAGGCAACTCCAGTAGTACTTACTGCCTGACTGACAGATTGTTGAGGCAACTCCAGTAATACTTACTGCCTGACTGACAGATTGTTGAGGCAACTCCAGTAGTACTTACTACCTGACTGACATTGTTGAGGCAACTCCAGTAGTACTTACTGCCTGACTGACATTGTTGAGGCAACTCCAGTAGTACTTCTGCCTGACTGACAGTTGTTAGGCAACTCCAGTAGTCTTACTGCCTGACTGACAGATTGTTGAGGCAACTCCAGTAGTACTTCTGCCTGACTGACGATTGTTGAGGCAACTCCAGTAGTCTTACTGCCTGACTGACGATTGTTGAGGCAACTCCAGTAGTACTTACTCCTGACTGACATTGTTGAGGCAACTCCAGTAGTACTTACTGCCTGACTGACATTGTTGAGGCAACTCCAGTAGTACTTACTGCCTGACTGACATTGTTGAGGCAACTCCAGTAGTACTTACTGCCTGACTGACATTGTTGAGGCAACTCCAGTAGCTTACTCCTGACTGACATTGTTGAGGCAACTCCAGTAGTCTTACTGCCTGACTGACATTGTTGAGGCAACTCCAGTAGTACTTACTGCCTGACTGACATTGTTGAGGCAACTCCAGTATGTGCTTACTGCCTGACTGACATTGTTGAGGCAACTCCAGTAGTACTTACTGCCTGACTGACATTGTTGAGGCAACTCCAGTAGTACTTACTGCCTGACTGACATTGTTGAGGCAACTCCAGTAGTACTTACTGCCTGACTGACATTGTTGAGGCAACTCCAGTAGTACTTACTGCCTGACTGACATTGTTGAGGCAACTCCAGTTGTGCTTACTGCCTGACTGACATTGTTGAGGCAACTCCAGTAGTGCTTACTGCCTGACTGACATTGTTGAGGCAACTCCAGTAGTACTTACTGCCTGACTGACATTGTTGAGGCACCTCCAGTAGTACTTACTGCCTGACTGACATTGTTGAGGCACCTCCAGTAGTACTTACTGCCTGACTGACATTGTTGAGGCAACTCCAGTAGTACTTACTGCCTGACTGACATTGTTGAGGCAACTCCAGTAGTGCTTACTGCCTGACTGACATTGTTGAGGCAACTCCAGTATTGCTTACTGCCTGACTGACATTGTTGAGGCAACTCCAGTAGTACTTACTGCCTGACTGACATTGTTGAGGCAACTCCAGTAGTACTTACTGCCTGACTGACATTGTTGAGGCAACTCCAGTAGTACTTACTTCCTGACTGACATTGTTGAGGCAACTCCAGTAGTACTTCCTGACTGACTGACATTGTTGAGGCAACTCCAGTAGTACTTACTGACTGAACTGACATTGTTGAGGCAACTCCAGTAGTACTTACTGCCTGACTGACAGATTGTTGAGGCAACTCCAGTAGTACTTACTGCCTGACTGACAGATTGTTGAGGCAACTCCAGTAGTGCTTACTGCTTGACTGACAGATTGTTGAGGCAACTCCAGTAGTACTTACTGCCTGACTGACATTGTTGAGGCAACTCCAGTAGTGCTTATTGCCTGACTGACAGATTGTTGAGGCAACTCCAGTAGTGCTTACTGCCTGACTGACAGATTGTTGAGGCAACTCCAGTAGTGCTTACTGCCTGACTGACAGATTGTTGAGGCAACTCCAGTAGTGCTTACTGCCTGACTGACAGATTGTTGAGGCAACTCCAGTAGTATTTACTGCATGACTGACAGATTGTTGAGGCAACTCCAGTAGTATTTACTGCCTGACTGACAGATTGTTGAGGCAACTCCAGTAGTGCTTACTGCCTGACTGACAGATTGTTGAGGCAACTCCAGTAGTGCTTACTGCCTGACTGACAGATTGTTGAGGCAACTCCAGTAGTGCTTACTGCCTGACTGACAGATTGTTGAGGCAACTCCAGTAGTGATTACTGCCTGACTGACAGATTGTTGAGGCAACTCCAGTAGTATTTACTGCCTGACTGACAGATTGTTGAGGCAACTCCAGAAGTATTTACTGCCTGACTGACAGATTGTTGAGGCAACTCCAGTAGTGCTTACTGCCTGACTAACAGATTGTTGAGGCAACTCCAGTAGTGCTTACTGCCTGACAGATTGTTGAGGCAACTCCAGTAGTGCTTACTGCCTGACTGACAGATTGTTGAGGTAACTCCAGTAGTGCTTACTGCCTGACTGACAGATTGTTGAGGTAACTCCAGTAATATTTACTGCCTGACTTACAGATTGTTGAGGCAACTCCAGTAGTGCTTACTGCCTGACTGACAGATTGTTGAGGTAACTCCAGTAATACTTACTGACTGACTGACAGATTGTTGAGGCAACTCCAGTAGTACTTACTGCCTGACTGACAGATTGTTGAGGTAACTCCAGTAATACTTACTGACTGACTGACAGATTGTTGAGGCAACTCCAGTAGTACTTACTGCCTTAATGACTGACAGACTGGAGATATCCAGTGGATTACGTCGCTCTGTACTCTTCATATTTCATAGTAAAAAAATGCAAGGCACATTGGTATGTAGAAACAAAAGCGGGAACTGTTGCTCCTGCTTTTGTTGCTGTTTCTTCTTTGAGACGTCTCGCCCACCGGAAGTTTCATCAGTCTAAAATAAGTATGGCTGGTGGGCCAAAAAAAATCAAATATACCCAAATGCTGCACATGTGTTTTATTTTTAATGAATAGATCAAATAAATTACTTAATCAACAATTATGAATCCTATAAAAGAATAATTTCCTTGACGTAAAACCTGGTTCGTCTGATCCTCTGCATCTTGCATCACTAAAGAAATTTCTTTAAAATTAGAATATTATTTTAAATTATATTTTTTTTCATGCGTTCTAATTATTCTATCTAATTTCTCAAATGCGAAATTACACATTTTCTTTTACATAAATAAGCATTTATATTTTTCATATTTATCATTTACTCTATTTTCAGTCCCTTGTCACCTCAGTCTGGCTGTGACAGATTACGCTTTCAAGTCCATTACTACTGTTGAGGTAGCCGAAGTACTCTTAACTATTTTCTCTGTAGTGGACATTCCATTAGACCTGATGGACCACCTCTTATCAACTTCTGGAAGTAAAATTCCAGGTCAGTGACCATCAAGTAGAACTGTCTCATTGATGCCAGGGACCCCTGACGTAGTTCTGTGTCGTGAGCTCAGCTTGGTCAGTGACCATCACGTAGAACTGTCTCATTATAGTTTCTTAAGAAATATTTGAGGAGAAACACAGTATGTTGTCTTAATGATCTCGATCTTGTTTTTCCTCCCAATGGACTGTCGGTAGACGCTAATGTGACGAATAATGAAGAATTAGACACATGTACAACATCTGGGTAGTTTTATTTGTAGAGTTTCGCTACCCAGTGACTTTATCAATACAATACAAGTATATTATGTGAAGACTTTAGAATATATAAAGAAAACAGGATAATCAGTCCCACAGCCTAGGAGTTTGTGATGAACAGAGGAGTGTTGAATGTGAAGCACAGTCAGGAAGACTGGCACAGTCAAGTCGACGTGATGTGAACTCACTAGTCTTATTTCCAGTCATTCTGGGGAAAATATAAATCAGTCACTAAACAAAAAAGCGTCAAGAGAATCTTGACGCTGGTGTATTTACAGACAGGTCAGGCTCAGCCTCTAAGACACAGCTAATTGATGATCTGAAACTTTCACCTGATCTTTTCCAGTCACATGCTGTCTCTTCGATATACACTGTGTTCTCATTGTCTTGTATCATTTCAGTAAAGATGTCCTAAGTGTATGTATTTGTGTCCTTTCATCCTTAACCTTTGCAGTCATCCATGAAATAGTTGCTCACTAACAATTTAGTACCGCGGAAATTCTGTCCTGTGCCAGTTTACCTCTGAAGAGAATTCGACCTAAAGGCTGACAAACTATTGAAATTAAACATTGAGTCATCAGTTTCATCTTTCTGATCACCTGCTGTTGTGATAAAGAAAGATGATGCTTCCATTATGCTTCCTTAAGGCTTCCGGAATCTCAGTTCCATTACTACGTTGGATGCTGTGCTTAGGCCCGTCACAGACGATGATCTCCATAAATGCTGCCATCCTTCTTACTCTTCAGAGACTGATATGACGTGATCGTACCACCAGGTCCTGCTGCATTCTAATTTAAAGCAGCTCACAGCTTCCTCTACCCTTAGAGCCTGATACAGTGTTGGATAATGCCCTTCGGACTCTACTACTTTTCATAAGAAAAGTCTTGTAAATATTTGCAATTATTCTCATTATAAATTTTACGTAAGTTTTAACATTTCCTGATAACATTACTTATTTTTTATGAAGTCATTATTATTATTATATTCGTAGTACTGTTAAAGTACTATTTATTAAACTATCTTCATATAATAAATGTTTGGGTGTCGATGAACACTCTGAAACTTCATGAAGGTGTCGATGAACACTCTGAAACTTCATGAAGGTGTCGATGAACACCTTTGCATCGCGTCGAGGGTTATTTGAATACGATGATCCAAAGTAAATATTCACGTTGGGGATACACAGGATTTACATGTTAATTGAATTGACACACACACACATCGGCTGCTGGCAAACCTAAGAATAGCGTTCCAATACCTCACTAAGGAATCATTCAAGACTCTGTACACCATATACGTCAGGCCCATACTGGAGTATGCAGCACCAGTTTGGAACCCACACCTGGTCAAGCACGTCAAGAAATTAGAGAAAGTGCAAAGGTTTGCAACAAGACTAGTCCCAGAGCTAAGGGGATTGTCCTACGAAGAAAGGTTAAGGGAAATGGGCCTGACGACACTAGAGGACAGGAGGGTTAGGGGAGACATGATAACGACATATAAAATACTGCGAGGAATAGATAAGGTGGACAGAGACAAGATGTTCCAGAGAGGGGACATAGAAACAAGGGGTTACAATTGGAAGTTGAAGACTCCTATGAGTCAAAGGGATGTTAGGAAGTATTTCTTCAGTCATAGAGTTGTCGGGAAGTGGAATAGCCTAGAAAGCGACATAGTGGAGGCAGGAACCATACATAGTTTTAAGACTAGGTTTGATAAAGCTCATGGAGCAGGGAGAGAGAGGACCTAGTAGCAATCAGTGAAGAGGCGGGGCCAGGAGCTATGACTCGACCCCTGCAACCACAAATAGGTGAGTACAAATAGGTGAGTACATCCCTTGAAACTGGGCAACTACCTGTGTGGAAGATGGCAAATGTAGTCACAATTTTTAAGAAACAGACAGACACGAGGCATTAAACTACAGACCTGTGTCACTGACGTGTATAGTATGCAAAGTCATGGAGAAGATCATCAGGAGGAGAGTGGTGGAGCACCTAGAAAGACACAAGCTTATAAACGACAACCAGCACGGTTTCAGGGAAGGAAAAGCCTGTGTCACAATCCTACTGGAGTTTTATGACAAGGTAACAGAAGTAAGACACGAGAGAGAGGGGTGGATAGACTGCATTTTCTTGGACTGCAAGAAGGCGTTCGACACAGTTCCTCACAAGAGGTTAATGCAAAAGCTAGAGGATCAGGCACACGTAACAGGAAAGGCACTGCAATGGATCAGAGAATATCTGACAGGGAGGCAACAACGAGTCATGGTACGTGACGAGGTGTCAGAGTGGGCACCTGTGACGAGTGGGGTTCCACAGGGGTCAGTCCTAGGAGTGGTGGTGAGCGCTCATTGGTTGTTGTTGGCGTGACGTCAGTATTAGATAGTGTTGGTGTTGGAGCAGCCGCTGAGCCACCAGCAGGTGAAGTGATGGCGACAGGATGATGGTTGTTGTTGAGTATCACAGAAGATGGTGGAGAATCTGTTTTTGGCATATGTGAATGACATAACGGAAGGGATAGACTCAGAAGTGTCCCTGTTTGCAGATGATGTAAAGTTGATGAGAAGAATTAAAGCAGTCGAGGATCAGACAGGACTACAAAGAGACCTCGTCCAGTAACTGGCTCCTTGAATTTAACCCTGCCAAATGTAAAGTCATGAAGATCGGGGAAGGGCAAAGAAAACCGCAAACAGAGTATAGTCTAGGTGGCCAAAGACTGCAAACCTCACTCAAGGAAAAAGATCTTGGGGTGAGTATAATACCGAGCACATCTCCTGAGGCACACATCAATCAGATAACTGCTGCAGCATAGGGGCTGCTGGCAAACCTAAGAATAGCGTTCTAATACCTCACTAAGGAATCGTTCAAGACTCTGTGCACCATATACGTCAGGCCTATACTGGAGTATGCAGCACCAGTTTGGAACCCACACCTGGTCAAGCACCTCAAGAAATTAGAGAAAGTGCAAAGGTTTGCAACAAGACTAGTCCCAGAGCTAAGGGGATTGTCCTACGAAGAAAGATTAAGGGAAATGGGCATGACGACACTAGAGGACAGGAGGGTTAGGGGAGACATGATAACGACATATAAAATACTGCGAGGAATAGATAAGGTGGACAGAGCCAGGATGTTCCAGAGAGGGGACACAGAAACAAGAGGTCACAATTAGAAGTTGAAGACTCCTATGAGTCAAAGGGATGTTAGGAAGTATTTCTTCAGTCATAGAGTTGTCAGGAAGTGGAATAGCCTAGAAAGTGACGTAGTTGAGGCAGGAACCATACATAGTTTTAAGACGAGGTTTGATAAAGCTCATGAGCAGGGAGAGAAAGAGGACCTAGTAGCAATCAGTGAAGAGGCGGGGCCAGGAGCTATGAATCAACCCCTGCAACAACAAATAGGTGAGTGTACACACACACACACACACACACACACACACACACACACAAACAAACAAACAAACCCTCTAATACCTTTCCCCATTGGCATTTTCTCCCTGCCTTGAGACTCTAAGGTGCTGTAAGAGGACGATAACAGCCCCTGAATCTCTGGTAATTAGGTGTGTCTGATACCCAGTTCTTTGAGGAAACTTGTGTCGCCTTTTTCCAGAAACCAGAATCCTGTGAAAAACATATTTTATTCGTCCCTACAACCTGATTTTGATTGGGCAAATGAAATTGAGTTAAATGTAGATAGGTATAATGAACTGGAACTGGGAGAAAGCGAGTATGGGATACTGGAAATATTAATTGTGTAATAGAATTTTAAAAGTATCGGAGGAGGGGATGTAAGAGTAACCAGTGAAATCATAGTCCCTGGAAGACACAGCTGGATGGTGAGAAGTTAATATGCAACACTGGAAAACTATATGATAACTGCTATGGAAATATAAATATTGCAGTATAGGCTTTTTAAGGACAACGTTGAGTTGCACACCAATAACTCACACTTAGGAGACAGAAATTTTGACGACGTTTCTCTTCGAGTTGGACCATTAACTATATGATGACGTTTCTGTCCGACTTGTATGAATTGTTAATGGTTCAAGTCGGAGAGAAACGTCAGTCTCCTAATTGTAGGTTATTTTTGTATTTCAGTCATAGTATTGATCATTTTGATTTTTTAACGTTTACCTGTACAGAGAAATACTTCGACCCCTCCCCCATCCTTCCTCACCCTCACTGGTTCCTGTTGACCTCTTGGTTTCCTAACGAATATATCACCTATCTCTTTCAGTAACATGGGTGCATATTTTCCCCATAGGCCTGCGAACCACTGAAAAAATGATTGCCACTGAAGATACACATCTGAAGGCCAATTATCTCTTCTTAGCATCCATGCAGAACATCTTAGTGACTCCACTGAAGCCCTTCTGGCAACCACTGAGATTCAGGAAGGATATAGGAAAGCATTGGTTTGGTAATAGAGTTGTGGATGAGTGGAACAAACTCCCGAGTACCGTCATAGAAGCTAAGACGTTGTATAGTTTTAAAATTAGGTTGGATAAATACATGAGTGGGAGTGGGTGGGTGTGAGTTGGACCTGACTAGCTTGTGCTACTAAGTCTTATGCTGTGCTCCTTCCTTAAGTGAATGTGACCTGACCTGACTAGGTTAAGGCATTGGCTTAAGCCGATAGGAGAATTGGATCTGCCTCGCTTTGGCCAGCAGGCCTGCTGCAGTGTTCCTTCCTTCTTATGTTCTTATGAAGGCTGGGTAAAAAGACTGGCGAAATTATTGATCTCTCCGGTTACTGAGTTCTTTACGTCTGATTACGGACAGTTAAACCAGGCAGATGATAATAGTCTGTACATATATTAGAAGAGTAGCTAAGTCAGTGTGAATCGTATGAGGAGGAATTTCCATCATCTATCTGTGATATACCTATGACAAGTTTAGAGAGTTTTTCTACAGGTAATGAACAGAGAAACATGCCCCAGCAGCCCGGCTGGGGATATGTTTCTTGTTGATTATCCGATTAACAAGGCTGTTTCGGTTGGTGGCCTGCATGCCCACATATCCTCACAACGTGGTTCATATAGCACTCTTACAGTGATGTAGGTGAGTTGTCTTCCCAGACACATTAGCATACGTTTTTAAGGTGTCCCGTAGCTCGGTTGGTAGCGCACTCAGCTCTCACACTGAGTGTCCGTGGTTTGATCCCTGGTACGGGTGAAAACGTTTGGCATGTTTCCTTACAGCTGCTGTCCCTGTTCACCTGTCAGCAAGTAGGTACCTGGTTGTTAGCCGACTGGTGTATGTGGCATCCCGGGGGGCGGCAGTATACCTTAGCGCTGTGGCTTTATAATGAGCTGAGGCAGGATCACAGCTCCCAGCCTGTAAAATTGATTTGTGTAAAAAATAAATCCTTTATTTCCACTATGTGACTATTTCAGTGGGACTTTTTTGTATATAGTGGAATCTGTTTCTGTTGAAATGACTGCTTGGGTTTACCACTGAATGACAATACTTCATGAATAACAATTCATTCCCATCAAGTCAAACTGGTACAATTCTGTTTTATTTCATCTGTCCTGATTCTCTGAAATCCTCTCAGTCATCAGAGATCATCATTTTCCTCGTCCACTCAAGGATGAATGGTCCTGTGTGACCTTCATGGGTTTGGCGCTTCCTCATCTTCAATGTAATAGCAATAATAACATTCCTATTTACTTTTGATCTGGGCCAGAAAACTGACGACTCCTTGACCTTCCTGTTCCAGCCAGCGATTTCATCGACCTTGATGAACTGTATTAGCTTCACATGTTTCTTTTTTGGGGGAAAATCTCCTTTTTTAGCAGACTTTTGGACTAGCCAGTGTGTTCCCCACTTAACACCGTACTGGTGAACCCATACACTCAACATCTAGAAGCCGAGCATTTTTTCTTTATTATTTCCTCTTCTATCTCCTGGCTCTGTTATGTTGAAGATTCTCATCATAACTCCCAGACGTAGATAAATGGTTCAGAGAACCGACAAGTTGATAAATTAGACACATATGCAACACTTGGTATCTTTATTGATACTCAAGTGTTGCACAAGTGTCTAATTTATCATAACTCCCAGACGCTTCAACATTGCTGCTCTCCATCACAAGTTCAACCAGATAAAACCCTTAATCCAGTTTGTACTAGAAGTCGACAACACTTTTCTTTGATGTTCTCTGCTAAGCTGACCAAGAACTTCGTTTTGAAGTCTATCGAGAACCTACCAATCAACACGATCTCTCCACTTCTACTCTCACCACGACACCAAAACATAGTGTAATTATTGTTTTTTTCCTTCATGCACTCCGAATCTGTAACATTGAATTCCTTGAGGAGGAAATGCTCTCTCATCGAACAAGTATTTTCTAAACTTCACTATCCTCGTCACTTGATTAGAGACTGCAGACGCCGGACATACAACATCTTCAACTCACCCAGACAAGACACTCCAGAGAGGAGATACAAAGTCATCCCCACCAACATCTCTTCCAATATCTCATTCCAAGTATCTGCCTCCACATCCACCACCATCAAGAACATCACCAGTAAGAGACACTACCAAGTTCAGTCATATGCAGGGGTATACATCATCTCTTGCAACGATTGCAACCAATTATACGTGGGCGAGACATCCAGAGACCTCCAAACACGTATTTCAGAACAGTAATACGCAAGCAGAATAGACAATTTAAGGAATGCCTGTGTTTTACACAGAAACTTCCACAGCCATTTAATCAACTACACAGACGCAGTACTTATCACTTACCTATTTATCTAACGTTTCAGCCAGAACAACGGCTTTTACAACATAATTGAATCCCTTGCCAGGAAACGTCTTCATTGTTATTCTACAAATCCAACCTACCTTTCTCCACTTGACTTTCCACCCTATATATATACTCATGTACTCTTTACCCAGAGAGATCTGTTTGTGACTTGATAAAGCCCACTGTGTGAGCGATATTTTATACCTTTTATCTCCCTCCTCTTATATATTTTATTTGCCTTTCCTGTCTTCTGCCAAGGTGAGTTCTGTCAATTGGGGTTTTGTCCTGCTGGGATTCGGTCAACCCTGGAGAGCCATTAACTCTCCTGCAGTGCTCCACTTTTCTCTGGTTCTTAGATTACCTCCACTATTACTTCTACTACTATTTCTTCGCTAAGTCTTCACCCTCCCCACCTTGTTTTTAACTTCCACTTTCCACTACCAACTACTTATTGCCACCACAACCACCACTACTACTATTACTACCACTATTACTACTACTACTATTACTGCTACTACTATTACTATAAATTAGACACATATGCAACACTTGGGTATCTTTATCGAGGAAACGTTTCGCCACACAGTGGCTTCATCAGTCCAATACAAAGTAGAAAGGTGTAAGGAGAGGAGGAGTTTGAGGTAATCAGTCCCTCGGCCTGGAGTCGATGTGTTCAGTCCATCAATCTTGTTTGAAGTGCAGTACAAGGCCGTAGAGGTGGCTTATATACTGTAGTCAGGTGAGGTGAAGCAGGAGGAGGCGGGGTCATAGTGGTACCATCCACTAGTCGAAGTAGGTCTTCGTCCAAAGGTTGGACAAGTGTTGAAGAATTCGTTTGTATCAAGATCTCAAGCTGTTGCTGTGTCAGACAGGATGTAGATGAATGGTTCAGAGAACCGACAAGTTATAAATTAGACACATAGGCAACACTTGGGTATCTTTATTGAGGAAACGTTTCGCCACACAGTGGCTTCATCAGGCCGAGGGACTGATTACCTCAAACTCCTCCTCTCCTTACACCTTTCTACTTTGTATTGGACTGATGGAGCAACTGTGTGGCGAAACGTTTCCTCAATAAAGATACCCAAGTGTTGCATATGTGTCTAATTTATAACTTGTCGATTCTCTGAACCATTCATCTACATACTATTACTATTACTACGACTACTACCTCTCCCATCACTACTTTAATTATACTTTATACTCTTTAATACCACTTTACTACTCTTCCCTCCTCTCGTTATACTACTCCCGTCTTTGTCCTCTTTTCATATATATTCTAGCAGCTAGTTAATGGTCCACGTCGTACTGAAACGTCGTCATAAGTTTCAGTTTCCTAAGTGCAGGTTATTTGTATGTATACTCGTTGATAAATGAGACACAAATGCAAGTGTTTCATTTATCAATTTGTCGGTTTTCTAAACTATTTATGTATACTCGTTACCTCTGATATATCTTCTTCTGTTTGGTGTTGAGTAGTCCTTGTTAGCTTCAGCACAACAGTACTGTTTGCTAATGGTTTAATCACACAGATTAAAACTGAGTCCTATATGCTGTGTGTGTGTACTCAGTACTACTCACACTTGTTGGCACTTGTGCAGCTATATATTCTGGATGTGTAATCACTTTAATGGTTAGAGTTCTAGTGGATAAGACTTTCAAACTTAAATCTGACTCGTAACAAACCTTAATAAGAACAGGGAATGAAATTCCTAATTAAAGGGGTGGACAGGTAAGCCAGTGGAGGGTCGCGGTCAGAAGACCAAAAGCTCCAGCTGCAGGTTATCATATGACTAAATAACAAAAAAAGGCACAATACCGTGACTGGAACAATACACACAACCCGCACATATAAAAGGAGAGGAGCTTACGACGACGTTTCGGTCCGACTGGACCATTTACAAAGTCACACTAACACGTTCCTTAGACATCATACTTACCTTTCGCTAGACTAACACTCTTCGCTAATATTCTAGTTCATACCTCCCCTCCCTCTACAGATTCTCCTGGTGTTTACTCTATTCTTGCTCCTCCTGTCCTCTTCAGTACTTCGGAGAAACTGGCGATCTCTTTCTGACAGACTTAGGGAGCACAAAAATAGTGTTAGGCTTGCCGACACTAATAATGCTCTTTTCTGTCATGTCAGAGATCACAGTCATCCTATTGATTGGTCTTCTGCTAAAACTGTCTACCCTACGTCCAACTTTCATAGTCGCCGTCTGGTTGAATCCTCCCTTATACACAACTTTCCCTGTATGAATGTTAGCCCTGGCTTTGTCTCTGTTGATGCTTTCCCTCCAAATGCTCCAAACTTCAGAACACCCGTGACTTAACCTGATTCCTTCCCCTTCTTCTCTTCCCCTTCTCCTATTTCACCTTTTCCTCTGGGCTCTCTTTCTGTTCTATTCTTTTCTTTGCCTTGTATTTGTCCTCTATTTTTTTTTTTTTTTTCCCGTGTTCTTGTTCTTACCCTTGCGGGCCGTCACGTCTTTGCAGTGCTCCTTTCCTAGTTTATGACTGACTCACTACTACTACCACTATCATTACTACCTCCATTACCCCTCCACCACTTTCTTGTGCCCTGTCTGCCTGCCTATAAATCCCCTTCCACCTGTCCTTCGTGTTTCCCAGTCATCTTACACATCTCTTCCAACCCTATCCTCATCCCAGCCAGACCTTCCTTCTCCTACAAGAACGCTGACTGGGATGCTTTCAAACAACACATAGATAATACTAACCTCACCTATGACTACAAAAACAAACCTATCTCTGACATTGACACTCAACTTGATCTCATCCAAGACACCATTACACAAGCAGCCAACTCCGCAATACCAAAGAAAACTCACACCACTCGTTATTCTTTCAAACCCTCAATCAGAACAAGAAGATTAATTATCTGTTACCACAACCGCTTCCTCTACAACACACACAGATTTAATCAAGTCCGATTAGATCTCACTTACCTCAGAAACAACATTCTACACAGTCTAGACCAAGACCACAACTCTCATTGGTCAGAGCTCATACTACAAGCAGACAAACAGCGAATTAAAAACTCCAAAGCCTTCTGGAACTTTATAAAAAAAATCAGAGGTACCACTCCCACCAACAAATTCAAACACATCACCCACAACAACACACACATCTCAGACCCGCAGGCTGCTACTAACATCTTCAAACACATCTGGGAGAACATCTTCCACCCTCACCCACCCCACCCTAACGCCATCCAACACATTCAGAACATAGAACACTGGAACACTACACACACACACGAAACAACACCAGACAGCCACATCCATCTGGACTCCCTTACCTCCTCCCAAGAACTCGACACTCCTTTCACCAACACAGACATTAAAACTCTCCTCAGACACCTTCCTCCCAAGGCTCCTGGTGCCTCTGGCCTAAACCATATTATCCTAAAACACCTTCCTGACTCTATCATTACTTCCTACACAAACCTCCTCAATGCCTCCCTTGCTTCTGGTTACTTCCCTTCACTCTTCAAAGCTGCTACCGCTATCCTCCTTCCCAAACCCAATAAAGACCACTCTGACCCTAGAAACTATCGCCCTATCAGCCTCCTCGAAACATTAGGTAAACTCTTTGAAAAACTCATCAACCATCGTCTTCGCAGATACCTGGAACACAACTCACTTCTTTCTAACGGCCAGTTTGGCTTCAGAACTCACAGATCTACCAGGATGCCATTAACATCATTCTCAACTACATCCACATAAACACAAAACAAAGAAACAGGACAGCCCTGGTTGCAAAAGACGTTGAAAAGCTTTTGACACTGTCTGGCATGTAGGGCTCAAACACAAACTCTGCACTAACTTTAACCTGCCTCTCACTACTCGTAAACTCCTCTGCAACTTCCTTGACGGCCGCACCATGAGAATCAAATTCCAAGGCTGCTACTCTGACTACTTCACACTAAATGCTGGAGTACCCTCAGGGATCTGTCCTCTCCCTACCCCTACATTTTATACACTAACGACATTCCAACACCTGTATACCACAACTCCATCACACTAGCCTATGCGAGACGACATTACACAACTCACCACTCACGCCAATATAGATACACTCACACAAAACACAGAATGAGGTCGACAGGATTGCCTTCTGGGAACAAAAATGGAGGATCAAAACCAATGCAGCTAAATCCAGCATTACATATTTTAACTATAGGAAACGTGATCCTCCATTACCTGTCGAGCTCAGAACAGCTGACACCCGCACCTACATCCCCATCACACAACCTGTCACAGTCCTTGGCATTAATCTTGACTACCTTCTTTGCTTACACAGACACATTCACTCAAAGCATGCAGTAGCTAGTGCTTGCGGGCCTCTACAAGCTGAAACATGCCTCCCAACGCACCAAACTACACCTCTATAAATCCCTAATACGCCCTCTGATAACTTACTCTCCTCTAGCCCTCTCTCTTGCAGCTAAAACAAACTTACTTAAACTGCAGCGTGTCCAGAACAAGGCTCTGCGCTGGGTGCTTGATGTCAGATGGGAAGACTTCTGCCACAAGCGAGTCTCTCCATGCCCAGTTAGACATCCCTGCGCTGAATCTGTACTGGAAGACTCTCAGTGACAGACAGATAGACAAACTTGAGACACGACATGACTACTTGACGAAGACATTCGTAGACCCACAAACCAACACAACCTTTTCTATTCCTTGTATGAACCTGTTCCTAACCCTATTTACAAATAACCTTGATTCTATGTCAGATACCTTGAGATGTTCGCCCTCTGACCCACTTTAGCCTTAGCTGCTGGGTTAAGTCCTGGCTCAACTTCTACACTCCTCTCTAGCGCTAATCTTCGCCTGTCCCGTCCTCCCCGCTCACCCCACAGAAGTCTCATCAACAGGAGAGCCTGCTATTCCTGTTCTCAAGTCTGCCACGATCGCCTTAGCTGCTGGGTTAAGCCCTGGCTCTATTTCACGACTAAGAAGACTCCTCTCCAGCGCTATTCTTCGTCTGTACCGTCTTCTCGCTCATCCCATTGGGATCTTACCTGAACTTATTCGATTCGATTCCTTCGTGTTAGTGTGACTTTGTAAATGGTCCAAGTCGGACCGAAACGTCGTCGTAAGCTCCTCTCCTTTTATATGTGCGGGTTTGTGTGTATCATATGAGACTAAGACTGGCGCCAGGAAACACTGTTTCCGACGAACCTACCTGGTGTTCCAATGTGGCAAATATTCACAGTCTCCTCTTGTTCAGTTAATAGTCATGATTTTTCCGTTAGTGGTGTTTGAACCTACTATATCTCTATATACAAGGTCACAGCAGATGCATGATAACAGGTGTCAGTAGATAAATGCAACACTTGTGCAACATTTGGGTATCTTCATTCTGGAAACGTTTTGCTAGCCAGTGTCTTGTTCAGTGCAATACAGAAAAAGATGGAAGATTAGGAGGAGTTTGAGGTAATCAGTCCCTCAGCCAATTCCTCATCTTCCCTTTGCATTGAAGTGAAGAAGCCACTGGTTGGCGACACGTTTCCAGAATAAAGATACGCAAATGTTGCACCAGTGTCTCATTTATCAACCTGCCGGTTTTTCAAAACCATTTATTCACAACAGGTGTCAGTAGAAGGATTATTACAGAGGTAGGAAGAGGGTTGAACGAATAGAACAAATGCTGCTTATCAGCCAGAATCAGTTAGATAACAAAAAAGGCAATACGTGACTGGAACAATACACAAAAAACCCGCACATGAAGAGGGAAATTGCGGTTCGGTCCGACTTGGACTATTTACACTAACAAAATGAGATGAGAGTATACTCCCTCTCATTTTTGTTAATGTGATTTTGTAAATGGTCAAGTCGGACCGAAACTAGTCGTCATGCTCCTCTTCTACGTGCGGGTTATCTGTGAATCAGTTTGAGAAGAACTCATAACAGAAAGTAAGACTTAAGACTCATGAAATGGAAATAACTCTGGAGTTTTAAGACCCATTTGCCATGAGTTGTAACTTCACCAGTACCGTTGTTAGTAAGACGCTATCCTGTAAATGACGAAGCAGATAATAGCTACTCAATAGGTGACTCAATATAAACAAAATTCGGAACCTGGGTAGTAGCTGAACGATGGTTAACCTTGTATTAATACCGTCAAATTGGTTAAAAAAAACTTGATAAAACACTAGGACATCTTCAATTGAAAACGTTTCGATTATTATTATTGCTGTTTTTATTATTACATCCTGTGACCTTGATCACTTCAAGGTCCCAAGACCAAAACCTTTCTAGTCAATATATCCTGGTGTTTGTCATGTGTCATTTAAACCAGTTGAATGATGAGTTGAGACACTTTTGCAGTATTTGGAAACGTTTCGCCTACGTAGGCTTCTTCAGTCAAATACAAAGGCGCAGGTGTAGTAGTGAAATGAAGATGAGGTAAACAGTCCATCAACCTTAAGAAATAGTAGTATTTAAGGTGGTCAGTCGCTCAGACAGGAGAAGAGTTCAGCAACAAATTTTATGTTACAGTAATGTAAACAAATGCTGCAGCAGCGCTCAGTAAATACGAGTGAACGTGTACGTGTTAACAGAATGTTGTTACTCTTAGCACGTTTCGTGGGTACGTGTTCAGCGTACTGAGGAGGCTATCAGAAACGAGTTGCAGTACTAACAATGGTCACCCCAAGTAACATGTGGCGGTATGTCACAGCGAGGAGTAATACTTCCGCTCTCCTTTCAGATGGGATGCTCACCAAGGCTCCTTTAACTGACATGATGCTCAAAAAGGCTCCTTTAACTGACATGATGCTCAAAAAGGCTCCTTTAACTGACATGATGCTCACCAAGGCTCCTTTAACTGGCAGAATGTCCCCACCAAGGCTCCTTTAACTGGCAGAATGATCAACAAGGCTCCTTTAACTGGCAGAATGTCCCCACCAAGGCTCCTTTAACTGGCAGAATGATCACCAAGGCTCCTTTAACTGGCAGAATGATCACAAAGGCTCCTTTAACTGGCAGAATGATCACCAAGGCTCCTTTAACTGGCAGAATGATCACCAAGGCTCCTTTAACTGGCAGAATGATCAACAAGGCTCCTTTAACTAGCAGAATGATCACCAAGGCTCCTTTAACTGGCAGAATGGTCACCAAGGCTTTTTTAACTGGCAGAATGATCAACAAGGCTCCTTTAACTGGCAGAATGATCACCAAGGCTCCTTTAACTGGCAGAATGATCACCAACGCTCCTTTAACTGGCAGAATGATCACCAAGGCTCCAACTGGCAGAATGATCACCAAGGCTTCTTTAACTGGCATAATGATCACCAAGGCTCCTTTAACTGGCAGAATGATCACCAACGCTCCTTTAACTGGCAGAATGATCACCAAGGCTCCTTTAACTGGCAGAATGATCACCAAGGCTCCTTTAACTGGCAGAATGATCACCAAGGCTCCTTTAACTGGCAGAATGATCACCAAGGCTCATTTAACTGGCAGAATGATCACCAAGGCTTATTTAACTGGCAGAATGATCACCAAGGCTCCTTTAACTGGCTGAATGATCACCAAGGCTCCTTTAACTGGCAGAATGATCACCAAGGCTCCTTTAACTGGCAGAATGATCACCAAGGCTTCTTTAACTGGTACAATGATCACCAAGGCTCTTTAACTGGCAGAATGATCACAAGGCTCTTTTAACTGGCAGAATGATCACCAAGCTTCTTTAACTGGCAGAATGATCACCAAGGCTCCTAACTGGCAGAATGATCAGTAAGGCTACTTTAACTGGCTGAATGATCATCAAGGCCCTTTAACTGGCAGAATGATCACCAAGGCTCCTTTAACTGGCAGAATGATCACCAAGGCTCCTTTAACTGGCAGAATGATCACCAAGGCTTCTTTAACTGGCAAATGATCACCAAGGCTCTTTAACTGGCAAAATGATCACCAAGGCTCTAACTGGCAGAATGATCACCAAGGCTCCTTTAATGGTAGAATGATCACCAAGGCTTTTTAACTGGCAGAATGATCACCAAGGCTCTTTAACTGGCAGAATGATCACCAAGGCTCCTTTAACTGGCAGAATGATCACCAAGGCTCCTTTAACTGGCAGAATGATCACCAAGGCTCCTTTAACTGGCAGAATGATCACCAAGGCTCCTTTAACTGGCAGAATGATCACCAAGGCCCTTTAACTGGCAGAATGATCACCAAGGCTCCTTTAACTGGCAGAATGATCACCAAGGCTCCTTTAACTGGCAGAATGATCACCAAGGCTCCTTTAACTGGCAGAATGATCACCAAGGCTCCTTTAACTGGCAGAATGATCACCAAGGCTCCTTTAACTGGCAGAATGATCACCAAGGCTCCTTTAACTGGCAGAACGATCACCAAGGCTCCTATAACTGGCAGAATGATCAGTAAGGCTACTTTAACTGGCTGAATGATCATCAAGGCCCCTTTAACTGGCAGAATGATCACCAAGGCTCCTTTAACTGGCAGAATGATCACCAAGGTTCCTTTAACTGTCAGAATGATCACTAAGGCTTCTTTAACTGGCAAAATGATCACCAAGGCTCCTTTAACTGGCAGAATGATCACCAAGGCTCCTTTAAATGGCAGAATGATCACCAAGGCTCCTTTAACTGGCAGAATGATCACCAAGGCTCCTTTAACTGGCAGAATGATCACCAAGGCTCCTTTAACTGGCAGAATGATCACCAAGGCTCCTTTAACTGGTACAATGATCACCAAGTCTTCTTTAACTGGCAGAATGATCACCAAGGCTCCTTTAACTTGCAGAATGATCACCAAGGCTTCTTTAACTGGTACAATGATCACCAAGTCTTCTTTACTGGCAGAATGATCACCAAGGCTCCTTTAACTGGCAGAATGATCAGTAAGGCTACTTTAACTGGCTGAATGATCATCAAGGCCCTTTAACTGGCAGAATGATCACCAAGGCTCCTTTAACTGGCAGAATGATCACCAAGGCTCCTTTAACTGTCAGAATGATCAATAAGGCTTCTTTAACTGGCAAAATGATCACCAAGGCTCCTTTAACTGGCAAAATGATCACCAAGGCTCGTTTAACTGGCAAAATGATCACCAAGGCTCCTTTAACAGGCAACATGATCACCAAGGCTCCTTTAACTGGCAGAATGATCACCAAGGCTCCTTTAACTGGCAGAATGATCACCAAGGCTCCTTTAACTGGCAGAATGATCACCAAGGCTCCTTTAACTGGCAGAATGATCACCAAGGCTTCTTTAACTGGCAGAATGATCACCAAGGCTTCTTTAACTGGCAGAATGATCACCAAGGCTCCTTTAACTGGCAGAATGATCACCAAGGCTCCTTTAACTGGCAGAATGATCACCAAGGCTCCTTTAACTGGCAGAATGATCACCAAGGCTCCTTTAACTGGCAGAATGATCACCAAGGCTCCTTTAACTGGCAGAATGATCACAAGGCCTTTAACTGGCAGAATGATCACCAAGGCTCCTTTAACTGGCAGAATGATCACCAAGGCTCCTTTAAACTGGCAGAATGATCACCAAGGCTCCTTTAACTGCAGAATGCTCACAAAGTTTTAAGTGGCATTGAGAGATACAATTGTCACTAAATGAAATGATCAAAGCTATTTTGCTAAGATCATAAGCTTTGTTTACGTGGCATCGAAGGCTCATTTTCTTGCAATGAAGCTATTGTCTTACATGAAGCTATGTTACATGAAGCATTTTTACATGAAGCTATTGTTCACATGAAGCTATTGTTTCAATGAAGTATTTTTAATGAAGCTATTGTTCACATGAAGCTATTGTTTCACATGAAGCTATTGTTTCATATGAGGCTATTGTTTCAATGAAGCTATTGTTTCACATGAAGCTATTGTTTACATGAAGCTATTGTTTAATGAAGCTATTGTTTCACATGAAGCTATTGTTTCATATGAAGCTATTGTTTCATGAAGCTATTGTTCACATGAAGCTATTGTTTCACATGAAGCTATTGTTTCATATGAGCTATTGTTTCACATGAAGCTATTGTTTCACATGAAGCTATTGTTTCACATGAAGCTATTGTTTCATATGAAGCTATTGTTTCACATGAGCTATTGTTTCACATGAAGCTATTGTTTCACATGAAGCTATATGTTCATGAAGCTATTGTTTCACATGAAGCTATTGTTTCACATGAAGCTATTGTTTCACATGAAGCTATTGTTTCAATGAAGCTATTGTTTCACATGAAGCTATTGTTTCAATGAAGCTATTGTTTCACATGAAGCTATTGTTTCACATGAAGCTATTGTTTCACAGAGCTATTGTTTCACATGAAGCTATTGTTTCACATGAAGCTATTGTTTCACATGAGGCTATTGTTTCACATGAAGCTATTGTTTCGCATGAAGCTATTGTTTCACATGAAGCTATTGTTTCACATGAAGCTATTGTTTCACATGAAGCTATTGTTTCACATGAAGCTATTGTTTCACATGAAGCTATTGTTTCACATGAAGCTATTGTTTCACATGAAGCTATTGTTTCACATGAAGCTATTGTTTCACATGAAGCTATTGTTTCACATGAAGCTATTGTTTCACATGAAGCTATTGTTTCACATGAAGCTATTGTTTCACATGAGGCTATTGTTTCACATGAAGCTATTGTTTCACATGAGGCTATTGTTTCACATGAAGCTATTGTTTCACATGAAGCTATTGTTTCACATGAAGCTATTGTTTCACATGAAGCTATTGTTTCACATGAGCTAGTTTCACATGAGGCTATTGTTTCACATGAGGCTATTGTTTCACATGAGCTTTTCAATGAAGCTATTGTTTCACATGAGGCTTTGTTTCACTGAGGCTTTGTTTCACATGAGGCTGTTGTTTCACATGAAGCTATTGTTTCACATGAGGCTGTTGTTTCACATGAGGCTGTTGTTTCACATGAGGCTGTTGTTTCACATGAGGCTGTTGTTTCACATGAGCTATTGTTTCACATGAAGCTATTGTTTCACATGAGGCTGTTGTTTCACATGAGGCTTTGTTTCACATGAGGCTATTGTTTCACATGAGGCTGTTGTCACATGAGCTATTGTTTCACATGAGGCTTTGTTTCACTGAGGCTTTGTTTCACATGAGGCTTTGTTTCACATGAGGCTTTGTTTCACATGAGGCTCTTGTTTCACATGAGCTATTGTTTCTGGTGTTTCACATGAGGCTGTTTCACATGAAGCTATTGTTTCACATGAGCTTTGTTTCACATGAGCTATTGTTTCACATGAGGCTATTGTTTCACATGAAGCTATTGTTTCACATGAGGCTCTTGTTTCACATGAGGCTCTTGTTTCACATGAGGCTCTTGTTTCACATGAGGCTATTGTTTCACATGAGGCTGTTTCACATGAGGCTATTGTTTCACATGAGGCTCTTGTTTCACATGAGGCTGTTGTTTCACATGAGGCTGTTTCACATGAGGCTGTTTCACATGAGGCTGTTGTTTAACATGAAGCTATTGTTTCGCATGACGCTATTGTTTCACATGAAGCTATTGTTTCACATGAGGCTGTTGTTTCACATGAAGCTATTGTTTCACATGAAGCTATTGTTTCACATGAAGCTATTGTTTCACATGAAGCTATTGTTTCACATGAAGCTCTTGTTTCACATGAAGCTATTGTTTCACATGATGCTATTGTTTCACATGAGGCTGTTGTTTCACATGAGGCTGTTGTTTCACATGAGGCTATTGTTTCGCATGAAGCTATTGTTTCGCATGAAGCTATTGTTTCGCATGAAGCTATTGTTTCGCATGAAGCTATTGTTTCACATGAGGCTGTTGTTTCACATGAGGCTATTGTTTCTAAGAAATAGAACAGATAAACATCAAAATAGTTATTTTGTCACAATGAGCAACATTACAGGTCTGATGAAAATGGATTTGAAATCCAGCAGGTTTAAGAATGAGGCGCTTTTGAAATATTTGAGAATTTTTATTGACGAAACGTTTCTTCAATACAGAGAATAACAGTGGAAGATGAGTTTGAAGTAGTCAGACTGAGGGACTGATTACCTCAAACTCCTCCTGATCATCTACTGTTATTCTTTATATTGAACTGAAGAAAGCATTAGCTAGCGAAATGTTTCCTCAATAACGATTCCCAAATGTTACACAAGCGTCTCATTCTACATCATTACGGATCCCCTAATGGGGAACTATTTTTCCTAATGGGGAACTAAGTTTTCTCTTTATTTTTCGTTAATACCTCGAAAAATCCACATCCTATCGACATCAAATTTTAAACGCTGGTATGTGGTAACTATGGCAAGATTCTAGGTACAACTTTTCAAGTGCAGTTGGGCTATGACCAAAGTTGTTAGACGTCATTCCTAGCATCCTGGAGTGGCTCCGATAACATCCAAAATTTTATCCTATATATACTCTTGTACTTTTTACCCAGGTAGATCTGTTTGTGACTTGATAAAGCCCACTGTGTGGGCTCCTAACGTTTTAGTCGCCTCTTACGACACGCATGGCATACGAAGGAAAGATTCTTCTCCACTTCCCCCGCAAGCAAAAATGTAACAATAAAATTTCTTGATGCGACCGACTCGTCTTCCCTTGTCAGCTGTGTACCATTTGTCTACATTTCGTCTCTGATAAGCGTTACTACATATCTCTAAGGTACAAAATTTTTCCTGTTCATCAAAGGTTAAACAATCCAGTAAAAATATAGTCTGATCGTTCCATCTTATGACTAAGCTTTCCTACAACTCTCCAGGTTGTCAACACAAACCTTTCTCTCCCTTGATAAAATATTCTTTAAAAATGTGCAGACACGAATCCTGAGCTGCTACTCAGTTCTGAATGATTAATTGCACTTCATCTGCATATGTAAATAAACACCTGGAAACGAGAGATAATTCTGCTATGATTCATGGCTTCCTGTAACTACTGAATATCCAGACACACACAACCGTACGACACCAACTGCTCAGTGTAACATTCTTTTATGTCTATTATTGTAATCAAATAAACCGCTAAACTGACAAGAGTCATGCAGCGCTGCGGGGCAGAAAATAGTGCCTGGGGTATAAACAGCTAAGTGGAGAGGGGATCAAAGGTGAGGAGAGAAAAGGTCTGGAAGAGATGCTATTGGCTGTGTGTCAAAGTTCGTATAGTGAAGCAGTTGCTGACAAAAAGTCAAAAAGTGATTGTAAGTCAAAGGCAGGACCGTCTGCAAGAAGGGAAGATAAGGTAAGAGTGGTAGGACGGTGTTGTCGGTGGAGGTAAATCCTGCGAGCTCACTGGTAAACTGGACAATCTACAAGAAAGTGAAGATCCGAAATAGGGACCCGACAAACCTCACAGAGAGGAATAGTGTCGTTCCATGAGATACCCATGGGTAAGGCGGGTATGGCCGATGCGGAGATGGGAGAGCGCAGTCTCCCGAGTACGGTAACGGTGGTAAGATGGCCACAAACCCAAACGCGGTTTAATAGAGTGCAATTTGTTATGGTGCATGTCCGACCACCGTTGTTGCCAACGGCCGCGAAGACGGGCAGAGATGACTAAAATAATCCTTGAACGGAATACCTCTATAGGAAACCAGAAGATCTTGTACCGCTGACTGCAGCATCCGCCTGTTCATTGCCCTGTACATCAACGTGTCCAGGGACCCAAAAGAAAACAACGTCTTTGTTTTTGCTAGCCAAAGTTGAATATGAAGGACCAAAAGATGAAGGGAATCAAATTGTTTAATAGCCTGTAAAGCGCTGAGGGAATATGAAATGATCACAAACGTCGAAGGAGACATATATTTAATACGGAGAAGCGGAGAAGTGCTGTGAGGATGGCATACAACTCGGCGGTAAAAATGGTAGCCGAGTCTAACAAATGACCCTGGACAACATCATCAGGGAACACCGCCACGAACCCAACACCATCAGAAGATTTAGAACTATCTGTATGAACAGCAACGGCATGAGCATGCGACCGGAAGTGATCAAGAAAAAGAGAGCGAGAAGCAGTCGTAGGCAGGGGAGCTTTGGCGCACGGTAGCAAAGGAGAATAGACACGAACCATCAGAACCTCCCAAGGGGGAAGGGAAAAGGCAGATGGTAAATGAACATACGAGGGAGGCAACTGGAGAGAAGACTGGAGTGAGTGAAGACGAAGAAAAAACGGTCGGGGTAAGCAGGGGCGCCGAACAAATAACGGGCTTCTAACGTCTGAGACCAATCTATACGTAGAAGGAACACGAAGGTCATGAGAGCGAGTAAAGTAACGAAAGCAATGAGCATCACGACGATCGACTAAGGAAGGAACATTAGCCTCAGCATAAAGGCTTTCAACAGGGGATGAACGAAAGGCACCAAGGTATAAAAGTAGACCCTGATGATGAAGGGGATCTAACTTAGAAAGAGTTGCAGGCGAAGATGCAGAATAGACTTGGTTACCATAATCCAGCTTGGACAAGACTAGAGTGGAATGTAAACTGAGTAAAGTCCGGCGATCTGCTCCCCATGAATAATGCACAAGATTTTTAGGAGATTCAGCCGACCATGGCAAGCTGCCTTCAAAGAGGAAATTTGAGGTTTCCATGTCAACCGGCGATCGAAGAGAAGACCAAGAAACTTGACAGTATCACATTCTGGAATACGTGAGCCGTGTAAATACAATGGAATATCTGGGACAAGAGGACGTCTAGTGAAGGTAATGAAATGGGTTTTCGTACTAGAAAATTTAAATCTATGAGAAGTGGACCAATGGGAAACTCAGTCAATCGCATCCAGGCGACAGTCAGCGCCTGCGTAAGCTATAGCGAAGTCATCCACATAAAGTGTCGACCAAATATGCGAGGAAGAACGGAAGGTAGATCATTTATAGCCAAGAGAAAAAGGGTAGTGCTAAGGACACAACCTTGTGGGACTCCCTCGGCCTGAACAAAGTCTGAGGAAAACGAGGCGCCAACACAAACACGAAAATATCTTTCAGATAATAAATCAGCAAAGAAGGTTGGTAGATTACCGTGGAGGCCTAAGAAGTGGGCCTGGGCTAAGATGTTATACCTTCAAGTGGTGTCATATGCCTTCTCAAGATAAAAAAAAAAGACTGCTAATACGAAAGACTATTGTGAATCTCCAAATACCATATCAGACGTCTATTCACCAATCGTTCCATCATCTTACAGACTACACTGGTCAGAGCAATGGGACGAGAGTGAGACGCATCAAGCCCCGAAGTGCCTGGTTTGCGAAACGGTAGTACAATGGCAGATTTCAATTGTTGAGGGAGAACCCATCGCGTCCAAACAAGATTGAAAATTCAAAAGGACTGTAAGGGCTGTAGAATGCAGATGCTGTAGCATATGGATTCGAATATCATCGGGCCCAGCTGAAGAGGATCGAAAAGGGGAAAGAGTGGACTCTAACTCTTAGAGAGTAAAAAGTACGTTATATGACTCCACCCCATTAGAAGATAAATCCAAGGGCGATGCTCCCTGGTAGACTTAACAGTGAGAAATGAGGGACAGAGGTGAAGCCCTTAAGCAACTTCAAGAGGTTCTGCAACACTAACACCAGCAACTCAGAAAATGGGAACTGAGTCCGGAGCGTACTTGCTACACGACTTCCGTACCTTCTTCCAAACCACACACACAGGAAATCGAGGTAACAGTAGAAACGTTGTCTTGCCAACAAGTGCCTTTAGCATCGTGTATGACGTGGCGAGTGACTGTTCTTGCTCGTTTAAAATCCTAAAGACGATCTGCAGTCATATTATAACGATAACGGCCACACGCCCCCACGTTTCAAACGCACAACACAGGCACATGCAGGAGACCACCAAGGCATACATGTCTGAGAATTCCTGCCTGAAGTTTGAGGAATAGAGCATGACGCTTCAGTCAAAACTAAGGTCAAAAACTGGTACACCAGCTCATCAATAGAGAACGAAGAAGAGTCCCCACAAAGAGCGGTAAGATGGGAGTATAAGTCCCAATTAACTCGTCCAAATTGCCAACCGGGGCTACGAGGCGGTCGGGACTACGTAGACGAAGTAAGAATAATAGAAAAGTGATCACTGTCGTGCAAATCCGTGAGAACAGACCAAGCGTAATCAAGGGCAATTGACGAGGAACAGATAAAAAGATCGATGCAAGAGAGAGACTGAGTGCAAGAGTCAAAGTAGGTGGGATCACGACGAAGATTTCCCTGAAGGCAGAGCCAAGAGACAGTCATAGCATAAGTAAGGCCTTTGCTCTCCTGAAGACAATGGATTTCATTTTTATTAAGATAGACCTGACATAGGCAGGAAAACGAAGGATGAGTTTCATTGCAATTAAGACAAGTGGGGGAAAGACTGCAAGATATCGGCATGATCTGTGGCACCACAGACCAAGCACTCTGCCACTGACCTGTGGTATATAGCGGAATGTCCGCAGCGCCAACAATTTCGGCACTGTTGGGGTGTAGGGACCACTTTATGGAACCCTATGTTATGTCCCACTATATAAACGGAGGACGGGAGTTCACAGCAGTCAAAGGTTAAGCGGGCAATGTTACTGGGAAAGTGCCTCCGCCTGCGAGTGGGCAGGATATATGTATACACTTTGAGAATCGGAAGGTTCTGAAGGACTAATTGCTCTAAAATATCGTCACTGGAAAACAGAAACTCACACTGTACAATGGTAGGCGGTAAGACCACTGTACCACTGCAAGAACTGAGAGTAGCATGCTTGTGAACTGTGATAGGAATGTTATCAATGGAAGTAAGATGGTAAAGATTATCAGCTTGATCTGCATTCTGAATTCTAATGATGTGCGCACTGCTCCAAAAAGCTTGAAAGGATATATTTTGGCCAACGTGTCATAAAAGAGCTTTACCAATACTATGGTCTGAAAGATAATCAGTTGAAGATGTCGGTTGTAAGGAAAAGAATTTGGTCCACTGTGTGCTTGTAATTATGGTGCGTAAAGAAACTGGGTGTCGTGTAGGTCGTTTCTGGGTGGAATGAGCAGACATCAAAGAACCATCGTCAGCAAATGGTTTAGACTGTCACCTGAATCAGGTGAGTGTCACCAGCAGGAGGTACAGGAGTATTGGAAAAGTCTGGAGAATGGTCCAATAATGAAGTTGGGTCAGACCAGGAGGAGGGGAGTCACGGCACGAGGACTCCATGATGGTGGTACTTTTTTCTTATTGTTGTTTTAAAGAAAAAAGAAAGAAGGAACAAAAAAAGGAGTGGGACAGTGAAGGGACAGTTACTAGAAGGCATGAAAATGCCGTAAGTTTTCCCTCTCATCCAAGAGGACCTCGAGACCTCCAGCAGTCCGGGATAGCAGCCTCAAATCTACTGAGCCACCTCGGTGGACAAAAAAGAGGGTGGTAGGATACCCACCACAAAGAATATCTCCCTCGGCTGTTACCTCCCAGAACAGACAGGCAGCCTCTGGAGATACACCCGTCACCTGTAGGATACCCCTCCCCACCTGGAAATCCGGAAAGGGAGTAGGGCGCCTCCAGATAGTCCAGATTCCACGGCAAACTACACCACTCCCGAGGAACTCCACGGAGAGGGATGAAACCCGGAACACTTCTCCCTACCTAGAAACCGCAATGCCAGAGGGGAGGACCCCAGAGGCTACAAACAGGACGGGGAAAAGGGAGGGATGGGAGGGGAAAGGGGAGATGGGGAGGATGGGATAGGGAAGAGGGGATTGGAGGGTAATT
This sequence comes from Cherax destructor, assembly GCA_009830355.1. Classification (NCBI taxonomy): domain Eukaryota; kingdom Metazoa; phylum Arthropoda; class Malacostraca; order Decapoda; family Parastacidae; genus Cherax; species Cherax destructor. The sequence goes on along the minus strand of WNWK01001491.1, from coordinate 9,779 downwards.
AGGCTCGGTCTGAGGAAGGAGACCAAAAGTAGAGCACACTAAGCACGTCCTCACACTATCAATAACACTTCACCAATGAACAAGAGCACCTCTCCTCTGAGTGGGGATCAGTCACAAGTGGCGTTCCACAAAGATCAATTTTAGGCTAACTGTTGTTATAATACACATTACCTAACTAAAATACATTAACAAGTCACAGTAATGTTAGTGGGACTTGTTAATGGTCCAAGTCGGACCAAAACGTCATCATAAGTTTCTTCCTATGTACGGGTTATTTGTGTATTGTTCTTGTCACGGAACTGTGCTTTTTTGTTCGTTATGCCTTTTAATAATTATTTTTGTCCTGCGATCTTACTTGTATGTCGTGTGATCATATTTTTTTTGTCTGATCATAATTTTCGTCGTGTGATCATAATGTTTTATGCCTTGTTATCTTTCATTTACCACTTAGTGTCATCATGCCTTGTTGTGTTTACACTTTCAGGTCTATGAGAAAACATCTCATTTATAAAACTTTGCTGGAAAGAAAGACCTTCTCCTTTGAACTTGTGGGCGAAAAAACAATTGTAAACAAAAGACTTTATTTCGCTTTAGTTGACAAAGGATAATTGTTTGAGCAGACTCTCTTAAGAAATTCAACATCAACACTCATTCTCTCTCTCTCTCTCTCTCTCTCTCTCTCTCTCTCTCTCTCTCTCTCTCTCTCTCTCTCTCTGTCTGTCTCTCTCTCGCATAAATACAATGGATTTATCTGTCACGCACACACACACACACACATAGGCGGGGCCAGGAGCTAAGTCTCGACCCCTGCAACAACAATTAGGTGAATACACACACACACACCTGCACGACCCCTGCAACCACAATTAGGTGAGTACACACAACACACACAATACACACACACACAAAACATACACATACACACACACACAAAACATACACATACACACACACACAAAACATACACATACACACACACACAAACATACACACACACACACACACACACACACACACACACACACAACGAGGCAAAAATACAATGGATTTTATTCTTGCTATGGACGACAATCTTATAAATTCATTAATATTATTTATTATTATTCCTAGGGAACCACGAAATATTATTTAAGATGAATACCGTTATTGTTTCCACCAGGAAAGTTCCCACAGTACCCAACAAGAGAGCGGCTGACTTTAATAAATACAAGTAATTACCATTAGATAGTTATCAATGAAGAGAAAACGTGAAGAAGATTAAATGACTAAATTCTAAATTCTGAAAAAATAAATATTTACAGAAAAATGAAAAGACTATGAGAAAGCAAGAGAGATATGGATGACACAGTATAGATCGTACAAGCCGTTGAGGGTAAACAGAAATAAAATGGCGTATTGTCGACAATTATGAAGACAGAAACATAAACTGAATAAAAAGATTATGTTGGTACAACTTTTTCATTTTGTGCAGAGCTTTACACATGACAAAAAACTCTGTACAGAGGGAGATATTGTCCCCATAAAATCTTCCTCTACTAGTTGCCTTTGTCTTCAGAGCGTAAATAAAATATATTTAAAAATCAAAGGAACCCTGAGGGTAATGCAAAGTATTTATGTTTAAAGATACGAAGCAAGAGAATTATGCCATATGGCAAAGGTAATCTTGAAAAAGGAATTACTCAGAAGATTACAGTAAATCCTCCTCTCAGGGGAGGTTCCTCGATGCAATGAATTGAATCTGTCCTCCAATTGGTATATTTTATATAAAGTTCCTGGTTATACAGAGTATTTTGGCAGCCTTAAAATTAATTTATAATTACTGGAGGCTTATGTAATTAAGTTGGTTTATGTGAATGATACAGTCGGGAATCTTAAATGTTAACTCTAAAAGTTTGATTTATGATTAAACTTATAAACTAATCTTTGACAAGATTAGTTTATACAGAATTTAGGTCAGACAAACAAAGTACTTCTTACCATTTTTTCAAATAGGTGGTAGACCTGTTATTGTGTCTGTGTTCTGTTGTAGGTCTCCAGGAAGAGTTGGAGCACTGGGCTGAAGTGCTTACAAAGTCTCCTGTATACATCGTATGCACAGTAGTGAATGCTTTGTAAGGTGAATAGTTGGGGTGTGTGTGTTGCCTGAAAGCTGATTTTAGTTGGGAAACATAAATTTAATGTTGTTTGTTGCTGTATTTCCCTAGCACGGATACCATACATAAGCTAGGACAAATCGGTTAGTAGATGAGAAAGTAGTGTATGTAAAAGACACTTATGCACTGATTAATATATTTAATAAGGAGATGTTTTACCACGAGTGGCTTCTGAGGTTCTAATAAAGATTAGAGAGAGTAGCTGGAACAAGCAATATACATTACTTGTTCCAGTGTACAAAGGCAATAAGAGGGTGAAACTGACAGCATCTGCCCGGGGTGGGCCAGGGAGAGTCCTGCAGTGTTTATTTTCAAATTATTGTTATCTATTGGCTGTTTCACCATGCTGGTGTTAGTGACTGCTATCATGCTATAGTTAATTCTAAGCGTAACTCATTTTCAAGAATTATCAGCTTCGTTTCGGTAAATTTCATGTGTCCCTGTTTCCAGCCAGTCGAAGTCTATCCCTGTCTATTCTCTTAAGTCCTCTGAACATTTTTTACATCACTATCATTTCTGGTTTTATCTTCAGTGTAGTTAGGCTCTCTTCATAGCTCGTTTCTCTCAGCTTTGCCATTAGTCTCGTTAGAGGCCTCTGCAGTTTCTCCAGTTTCTGAACACATTTTATGAGGTGTGTGTTCCATGTTGATGTTGCATACGCTAAGACGGGCATTAACATATGTTGTATAATGGGCCGTGAATAGCTTTTTGTTGATAGATTTAGATTAGATAAAAATTTATTAAGCTCGCGATATCCATCCTGGGGATTGTAGCTAAAGAAGCCTCCTAAAATGGTTAACGTGATTACATTGGATACTTGATTACAGTTATAATAATAATAATAATAATAATAATAATAATCTTTATTTCTATAAGGACATGATACATCTTTTACAGACCATAACTGACATCAATGACATACTATATAGAAAGCCCCTGCTTGTAGAGCATTTCAGTCAACTTAGGTAAAATTTGTCACCAGGGTGCGACCCACAACAGTCAGCTAACACTCAGGTATGTACCTATTTTACAGCTAGGTGAATAGAGACAGCAGGTGTCTTTAGGAAACACGCCCAATGCTAGAGCACTCGGCTCAAACACAGAGGTCTGGGGGTCGATACCGGGTACGGCTGGAAACATTAGGATGAGTTTCCTTAAGATACCGCTTGTCCAATGTTCACCCATTAGTAAAATGGGTACCTGGGTGTTAGTCGACTGGTGTGGGTCGCATCCTGGGACAAAATTTACATAATTTATGGGAAATGCTCTGCATAACAAGGGGGCTTTCTATATAGTAGTATGTCATTGATGTCAGCTATGGTCTGTATACCTTGTACATGTACTTGTAGAAATAAAGATTATTATTATTATTAAAGGGGAACAAACCACATACACTCAGTGTTTGTGAGCTAAATATTTGCTTTAAATATCAAGTATCTTATTTTCTTTAAAAAAGATACCTTGACACATAGGATTTAATTCTGTATATCTCTGAGTTTCTCAATAGATGAAAATCAAGTACGTACTGTTAAAATTTTTGAAAGCTATTCTAAGATTCGCAAAACTATCATTAGCTCCTTTGGTTGTATCTCTGACGATATGCTTGGCATTATACTCATTCCAAGAACTTACTCTTTGAGTAAGGTTAGTAGGTTCAGCTCCCAGAGTACACATTCAGTTTCCAGTCGTCTTTCCAAATTTTCATAACCTTGCTGCTGGGGCTGAGTACCCACTAGTCTGACCAGTCTTGTAACCTTTCCTATAATCATTAGTCTTAATATTCCTCTTAATTCACATCATCGGGAAACAGGGGTAATTCAGAATGTCTCTTCTCGTATGTCATTTTGATGCGCCGGAAATAATTTTGGTGCCAGTGCTGAGCCTCGCGGAACCCCACTTGCTATACATTTCCATTATGACTCCTTTTCCTATAAACTGTTTTTGTTATCTCATGAATTGCATTTCCTGTTATACACAAATAACCCGCGCATAAAAGAGAGGAGCTTACGACGACGTTTCGGTCCGACTTGGATCATTTACAAAGTCACTAACAAAAAGAAAGGAGGGAGGGAGTTTATATAGAGGCAGCCGTCAGGGGCTGCCTCTATATAAACTCCCTCCCTCCCTTCCAGTCACGGTATTGTGCCTTTTTTTGTTATTCCCTGTTATTTCAGACAACGCTATTTCAGACACTGTTCCCTGTTATTTCAGACACTGTTCCCTGATATTTCAGACACTGTTCCCTGTTATTTCAGACACTGTTCCCTGTTATTTCAGACACTGTTCTCTGTTATTTCAGACACTGTTCCCTGTTATTTCAGACACTGTTCCCTGTTATTTCAGACACTGTTCCCTGTTATTTCAGACACTGTTCCCTGTTATTTCACACACTGTTCCCTGTTATTTCACACACTGTTCCCTGTTATTTCACACACTGTTCCCTGTTATTTCACACACTGTTCTTCGCAGTCTTTTGCGAGGAACGGTGTCAAATGCCTTCTTGGAGTCTATGAATATGTACACCACTCATCCCTCTCTTTCCTGCCTCACCTCTATACTTTGTCATAAAAACCCAGAAGTTTAAGAAACAGGATCTGCCATCTCTATCTCTATCATTTTCCTGCTAATAATTTTCACCGTTACCTTACATGCACAGATGTAATAGATGCTGATCTGTAGTTTAGATACTGCGTATCTCTTTTCTTAAACATTTTCCAGAAAACTTTGAAAATTTCCAGAAAACTTTGAAAATTTTCAGAAAACTATGAATATTTCCAGAAAGCTTTAAGCATTTTCCAGAAAACTTTGAACATTTCCAGAAAATATTGAAAAATTTCCAGAAAACTTTGAACATTTCCAGAAAACTTTGAACATTTCTAGAAAACTTTGAACATTTCTAGAAAACTTTGAACATTTCTAGAAAACTTTGAACATTTCTAGAAAACTTTGAACATTTCTAGAAAACTTTGAACATTTCTAGAAAACTTTGAGCATTTCTAGAAAACTTTGAGCATTTCTAGAAAACTTTGAGCATTTCTAGAAAACTTTGCGCATTTCTAGAAAACTTTGAACATTTCTAGAAAACTTTGAACATTTCTAGAAAACTTTGAACATTTCTAGAAAACTTTGAACATTTCTAGAAAACTTGAACTTTGAAAATTTGAACATTTCTAGAAAACTTTGAACATTTCTAGAAAACTTTGAACATTTCTAGAAAACTTTGAACATTTCTAGAAAACTTTGAACATTTCTAGAAAACTTTGAACATTTCTAGAAAACTTTGAACATTTCTAGAAAACTTTGAACATTTCTAGAAAAATTTGAACATTTCTAGAAAAAATTTGAACATTTCTAGAAAAATTTGAACATTTCTAGAAAAATTTGAACATTTCTAGAAAATTTGAACATTTCTAGAAAACTTTGAACATTTCTAGAAAAATTTGAACATTTCTAGAAAACTTTGAACATTTCTAGAAAACTTGAACATTTCTAGAAAACTTTGAACATTTCTCAAAAACTTTGAACATTTTCCATGAAAACTTTAAATATTTCCAGAAAACTTTGAATATTTCCAGAAAACTTTGAACATTTCCAGAAAACTTTGAACATTTCCAGAAAACTTTGAACATTTTCCAGAAAACTTTAAACATTTCCAGAAAACTTTAAACATTTCCAGAAAACTTTAAACATTTCCAGAAAACTTTGAACATTTCTAGAAAACTTTGAACATTTCCAGAAAACTTTGAACATTTCTAGAAAACTTTGAACATATCCAGAAAACTTTGAACATTTCCCAAAAACTTTGAACATTTCCAGAAAACTTTGAAAATTTCCCTTTAACTTTGAGAAACTTTGAACATTTCAGAAAACTTTGAAATTTCAGAAAACTTTGAATATTTCAGAAAACTTTGAAATTTCTAGAAAACTTTGAACATTTCAGAAAACTTTGAACATTTCAGAAAACTTTGAACATTTCAGAAAACTTTGATGAACAAATTTCCAGAAAACTTTGAACATTTCCAGAAAACTTTGAACATTTCAGAAAACTTTGAACATTTCAGAAAACTTTGAACATTTCAGAAAACTTTGAACATTTCAGAAAACTTTGAACATTTCCAGAAACTAAACATTTCAGAAACTTTGAACATTTCAGAAAACTTTGAACGAACATTTCCAGAAAACTTTGAACATTTCAGAAAACTTTGAACATTTCCAGAAAACTTTGAACATTTTCCTTCTAGAAAACTTTGAACATTTCCAGAAAACTTTGAACATTTCCAGAAAACTGAACATTTCAGAAAACTTTGAACATTTTCAGAAAACTTTGAACATTTTCCAGAAAACTTTAAAACATTTCCAGAAAACTTTGAACATTTCCAGAAAACTTTGAACATTTCAGAAAATTTTGAACATTTCTAGAAAACTTTGAACATTTTCCAGAAAACTTTGAAACATTTTCAGAAAACTTTAACATTTCCAGAAAACTTTAAACATTTCCAGAAAACTTTGAACTTTTTCTAGAAAACTTAACATTTCCAGAAAACTTTGAACATTTCTAGAAAACTTGAACATTTCCAGAAAACTTTGAACATTTCCGAAAACTTGAACATTTCAGAAAACTTTGAAAATTTCAGAAAACTTTAAACATTTTGAAAACTTTGAATATTTCCAGAAAACTTTGAATATTTCCAAAAACTTTGATTATTTCAGAAAAATTGAAAATTTCTAGAAAACTTTGAACATTTCAGAAAACTTTGAACATTTCAGAAAACTTTGAACATTTCCAGAAAACTTTGAACATTTCAGAAAACTTTGAACATTTCAGAAAACTTTGAACATTTCAGAAAACTTTGAACATTTCAGAAAACTTTGAACATTTCAGAAAACTTTGAACATTTCAGAAAACTTTGAACATTTCAGAAAACTTTGAACATTTCAGAAAATTTGAACATTTCAGAAAACTTTTTGAACATTTCCGAAAACTTTGAACATTTCTGAAAACTTTGAACATTTCAGAAAACTTTGAACATTTCAGAAAATTTGAACATTTCAGAAAACTTTGAACATTTCAGAAAACTTTGAACATTTCAGAAAACTTTGAACATTTCAGAACTTTGAACATTTCCAGAAACTTTGAACATTTCCAGAAAGATTTTGAATCATTTTCTAAGAAAAACTAGATTTCTAGAAAACTTTGAGATTTTCTAGAAAATAACATTTCTAAAAATAGGATTTTCTAGAAAACTGAATTTCTAGAAAACAAGATTTCTAGAACAACAAGATTTAACATTTCAGAAAACTTTACATTTTAGAAAACTGAGATTTTCTAGAAAACTTAAAAAAAAAAAAAAAAAAAAAAAAAAAAAAAAAATTTTTTTTTTTTTTTTTTTTTTTTTTTTTTTGAACATTTCTAGAAAACTTTGAACATTTCTAGAAAACTTTGAACATTTCAGAAACTTTGAACATTTCGAAAACTTGAACATTTCAGAAAACTTTGAAATTTCAGAAAACTTGAACATTTCAGAAAACTTGACATTTCAGAAACTTTGAACATTTCAGAAAACTTTAACATTTCAGAAACTTTGAACATTTCAGAAACTTTGAACATTTCAGAAAACTTTGAACATTTCTGAAACTTTGAACATTTCAAACTTTGAACATTTCTAGAAAACTTTGAACATTTCAGAAAACTTGAACATTTCAGAAAACTTTGAACATTTCAGAAAACTTTAACATTTCAGAAAACTTTGAAATTTCTAGAAAACTTTGAACATTTCAGAAAACTTGAACATTTCAGAAAATTGAACATTTCAGAAAATTTAACATTTCAGAAAAATTTGAACATTTCAGAAAATTAACATTTCAGAAAAATTTGAACATTTCAGAAAATTGAACATTTCTAGAAAAATTTGAACATTTCTAGAAAAATTTGAACATTTCTAGAAAATTTGAACATTTCTAGAAAAATTTGAACATTTCTAGAAAAATTGAACATTTCTAGAAAAATGTGAACATTTCTAGAAAATTTGAACATTTCTAGAAAAATTTGAACATTTCTAGAAAAATTGAACATTTCTAGAAAATTTGAACATTTCTAGAAAATTTGAACATTTCTAGAAAAATTGAACATTTCTAGAAAAATTAACATTTCTAGAAAATTGCTTTCAAAATTGAACATTTCTAGAAAATTTGAACATTTCTAGAAAACTTGAACATTTCTAGAAAATTTGAACATTTCAGAAAACTTGAACATTTCAGAAAATTGAACATTTCAGAAAACTTTAACATTTCAGAAAACTTAACATTTCAGAAATTGAACATTTCAGAAAATTTGAACATTTCTAAAAACTTTGAACATTTCAGAAAACTTTAAATTTCAGAAAACTTTGAAATTTCCAGAAAACTTTGAACATTTCAGAAAACTTTGAACATTTCAGAAAACTTTGAAATTTTCCAGAAAACTTTAAACATTTCAGAAAACTTTGAAATTTCAGAAAACTTTAACATTTCAAAAACTTTGAACATTTCAGAAAACTTTGAACATTTCAGAAAACTTTGAACATTTCAGAAAACTTTGAACATTTCAGAAAACTTTGAACATTTCCAAAAACTTTGAACATTTTCAGAAAACTTTAAATTTCCAGAAAACTTTGAAATTTCAGAAACTTTGAACATTTCAGAAAACTTTGAACATTTCAGAAAACTTGAACATTTTCAGAAAACTTTAACATTTCAGAAAACTTTAACATTTCAGAAAACTTTGAACATTTCAGAAAACTTTGAACATTTCAGAAAATTTGAACATTTCAGAAAAATTGAACATTTCAGAAAACTTTGAACATTTCAGAAAACTTTGAACTTTCAGAAAAATTGAACATTTCAGAAAACTTGAACATTTTCAGAAAATTTGAACATTTCAGAAAATTGAACATTTCAGAAAAGTGAACATTTCTAGAAAACTTGAACATTTCAGAAAAATAAATTTCAGAAAATTGAACATTTCAGAAAATTGAAATTTTCAGAAAATTTGAACATTTCAGAAAATTTGAAATTTCCAAAAACTTTGAACATTTCAGAAAACTTTAAATTTTCAGAAAACTTTGAAATTTCAGAAAACTTTGAACATTTCAGAAAACTTTGAACATTTCAGAAAACTTTGAACATTTTCAGAAAACTTTAAACATTTCCAGAAACTTTAAACATTTCAGAAAACTTAAATTTCAGAAAACTTGAACATTTCAGAAAACTTTGAACATTTCAGAAAACTTTGAACATTTCAGAAAACTTTGAACATTCCAGAAAACTTTGAACATTTCAAAAACTTTGAACATTTCAAAACTTTGATATTTTCAGAAAATTAAAATTTCAGAAAACTTTGAACATTTCAGAAAACTTTGAAATTTCAAAAACTTTGAATTTTCAGAAAATTGAAATTTCTAGAAAACTTTGAACATTTCAGAAAACTTTGAACATTTCAGAAAACTTGAACATTTCAGAAAACTTTGAACATTTCAGAAAACTTTGAACATTTCCAGAAAACTTTGAACATTTCAGAAAACTTTGAACATTTCGAAAACTTTGAACATTTCAGAAAACTTTGAACATTTCAGAAAACTTTGAACATTT
>WNWK01001490.1:107500-276628 GCA_009830355.1 Cherax destructor | reverse complement strand
ATTGTTAAAATTCCTCAAAGAGCTCGAGTGAAAAACTCATCATAAAAACCAAGAATCACAGGGCGGCCAGCTTCCTTTTTCAGAGAGTGTTGCGATCAAGAGGAAAATGACTTCAGCATTCGGGGCACGCGGTCCACCGCCGGGAGCTGAACGAAGTATTTGAGATGAAGCCTGAGATGTTATTTATGTTGTTCTACTCCTATTGCATTTTTGTCAATGTTTTTGTCTATATATATATATATATATATATATATATATATATATATATATATATAAAATATATAAAAATTTCAACAAGTCGGCCGTAACTCGACCGAGGCAGGGGGGACCCAAAAGAAAGAAAATCCCCAAAAGAAAATACTTTCATCATCATTCAACACTTTCACCACACTCATACATAATCACTGTCTTTGCAGAGGCGCTCAGATATATATATATATATATATATATATATATATATATATATATATATATATATATATATATATATATATATATATATTCCAGCAAGACCTATGGTATGTATTTTTGCTCACATGCTACAGTAATAGCAACAGATTGTATCCTATCAAGCATTGCATAATCATCTAAATACAATGTGTATGGGTGATTTAAATGCATTCCTCGCTCATCCTAACTGCAGAATACTCCATTTATCCCGGTAAGGAAGTTTTGTATTTTCTCCGTTCTCTATTCTGGTGGTCTGGTGGCTAAAGCTCTCGCTTCACACGGCGAGGGCCTGGGTTCGATTCCCAGCCAGGGCAGAAACATTGAGCGTGTTTCTTTACACCTGTTGTCTATGTTCACCCATCAGTAAAATGGGTACCTGGGTGTTAGTCGACTGGTGTGAGTCGCATCCTAGGACACTGACCTAATCTGCCCGAAATGCTCAGCATAACAAGGGACTTTCTATATAGTAGTATGTCACTGATGTCAGCTAGGCCTGTATACCATGTACATGTACTTGTAGTAAATAAAGATATTATTATAAATGCAAAGATGCTTATCAAGAAGCGGATTAGCGCTGCTTTAAGTCTTGCTGGGGAGGAAACAGAGGGTCCTGGGGAGGAAACAGAGGGTCCTGGGGAGGAAACAGGGGGTCCTGGGGAGGAAACAGAGGGTCCTGGGGAGGAAATAGAGGGTCCTGGGGAGGAAACAGAGGGTCCTGGGGAGGAAACAGAGGGTCCTGGGGAGGAAACAGAGGGTCCTGGGGAGGAAACAGAGGGTCCTGGGAAGGAAACACACTTGGTTCTTGTTGTTGCTGCTCTTCTAACTGATTTTTTCTCCCTTATTTTGGGCTAATATCATAAATAATATTTTCATAAAGCCCTCCTTATTCATCTTAACCCTTCTGACACTCTCTCTCCTGACACTCTCTCTCGCCTGACACTCTCCTAACACTCTCTCTTGACACACTCTCTCTCGTCTGACACACACTCCTCTGACACTCTCTACTGACACTCTCTCTTGATGCTCTCTCCTGACACACACTCCTGACACTCTCTCCTGACACTCTCATCTTGCAGACTATACATTTCACTTTGAGCCGTAAGTCAAGAGGACACTAGTTCTTGTTTTCACTGCGCTCTTAATTTATGATTTAGTGCCTTGGTCTGGTTGGATGGTTAATGGGGTTCAATGTCTATCGACTATACGAGGGTCGTTAAAGCAGCACGTTAACATTTTCACCAGCAGACAAGAGGGGCCACCACCAGGCAAGCACCAGCGAGCTGACCCATGGCCGGGCTCTGGGAGTAAAAAAACAAATCTCGAAACTCATCAAAAGTATATCAGAGCTACATATATAGGCCGAGGGTCTCTGGTTTTGGTTTTAGTCATTTTAAACATTTCTCTTTCAAAGTTCGTCAAACATCAGAATTACAAATGAAAAAAGTTTTAATACAGCATTAGAACCTCACTGAAATTTTATATTAAATTTGCATTCAAATTAAATAAATCCATTTTCGTTAAATTTTGCGTTCTTATTATATGATAGAAAAAATTCTAATTGGAGACACTTTCATCGTTCATAATTTAATTCTGCCATCCGAAAAATCTATAGATAGAAAAAAAAATAATGCAGCATAAAAAGCTAGAGCTAAAATAGAGAATTTTATAAACTACGGCAGAAGTTTGGATTTTGCTAAATAGTGATTTTAGTTCTTATGGGAGGGTCACATAAGCATATTTGACTTAGAAACCATTCAGCAAACTCGACAATATGTCAGCAAACTCGACAATATGTCAGCAAACTCGACAATATGTCAGTAAACCCCACAATATGTCAGTAAACCCGACAATATGTCAGCAAACCGACAATATGTCAGCAAACCCGACAATATGTCAGCAAACCCGACAATATGTCAGCAAACCCGACAATATGTCAGCAAACCCGACAATATGTCAGCAAACCCGACAATATGTCAGCACACCCGACAATATGTCAGCAAACCCCACAAGATGTCAGCAACCCCCACAAGACGTCAACAAACCAGACACGATATCAGCAAACCCCACAAGATGTCAGTAAAACTTTCAAGATGTCAGTAAAACTTTCAAGATGTCAGTAAAACTTTCAAGATGTCAGTAAAACTTTCAAGATGTCAGTAAACTTTCAAGATGTCAGTAAAACTTTCAAGATGTCAGTAAACTTTCAAGATGTCAGTAAAACTTTCAAGATGTCAGTAAAACTTTCAAGATGTCAGTAAAACTTTCAAGATGTCAGTAAAACTTTCAAGATGTCAGTAAAACTTTCAAGATGTCAGTAAAACTTTCAAGATGTCAGTAAAACTTTCAAGATGTCAGTAAAACTTTCAAGATGTCAGTAAAACTTTCAAGATGTCAGTAAAACTTTCAAGATGTCAGTAAAACTTTCAAGATGTCAGTAAAACTTTCAAGATGTCAGTAAAACTTTCAAGATGTCAGTAAAACTTTCAAGATGTCAGTAAAACTTTCAAGATGTCAGTAAAACTTTCAAGATGTCAGTAAACTTTCAAGATGTCAGTAAAACTTTCAAGATGTCAGTAAAACTTTCAAGATGTCAGTAAAACTTTCAAGATGTCAGTAAAACTTTCAAGATGTCAGTAAAACTTTCAAGATGTCAGTAAACTTTCAAGATGTCAGTAAAACTTTCAAGATGTCAGTTTTAGAGAAAACTTTCAAGATGTCAGTAAAACTTTCAAGATGTCAGTAAAACTTTCAAGATGTCAGTAAAACTTTCAAGATGTCAGTAAAACTTTCAAGATGTCAGTAAAACTTTCAAGATGTCAGTCAAACTTTCAAGATGTCAGTCAAACTTTCAAGATGTCAGTCAAACTTTCAAGATGTCAGTCAAACTTTCAAGATGTCAGTCAAACTTTCAAGATGTCAGTCAAACTTTCAAGATGTCAGTCAAACTTTCAAGATGTCAGTCAAACTTTCAAGATGTCAGTCAAACTTTCAAGATGTCAGTCAAACTTTCAAGATGTCAGTCAAACTTTCAAGATGTCAGTAAAACTTTCAAGATGTCAGTAAAACTTTCAAGATGTCAGTAAAACTTTCAAGATGTCAGTAAAACTTTCAAGATGTCAGTAAAACTTTCAAGATGTCAGTAAAACTTTCAAGATGTCAGTAAAACTTTCAAGATGTCAGTAAAACTTTCAAGATGTCAGTAAAACTTTCAAGATGTCAGTAAAACTTTCAAGATGTCAGTAAAACTTTCAAGATGTCAGTAAAACTTTCAAGATGTCAGTAAAACTTTCAAGATGTCAGTAAAACTTTCAAGATGTCAGTAAACTTTCAAGATGTCAGTAAACTTTCAAGATGTCAGTAAACTTTCAAGATGTCAGTAAAACTTTCAAGATGTCAGTAAAACTTTCAAGATGTCAGTAAAACTTTCAAGATGTCAGTAAACTTTCAAGATGTCAGTTAAACTTTCAAGATGTCAGTTAAACTTTCAAGATGTCAGTTAAACTTTCAAGATGTCAGTTAAACTTTCAAGATGTCAGTTAAACTTTCAAGATGTCAGTTAAACTTTCAAGATGTCAGTTAAACTTTCAAGATGTCAGTTAAACTTTCAAGATGTCAGCTTTCAGATGTATAACTTTCAAGATGTCAGTTAAACTTTCAAGATGTCAGTAAACTTTCAAGATGTCAGTTAAACTTTCAAGATGTCAGTTAAACTTTCAAGATGTCAGTTAAACTTTCAAGATGTCAGTTAAACTTTCAAGATGTCAGTTAAACTTTCAAGATGTCAGTTAAACTTTCAAGATGTCAGGTAAACTTTCAAGATGTCAGGTAAACTTTCAAGATGTCAGTAAAACTTTCAAGATGTCAGTAAAACTTTCAAGATGTCAGTAAAACTTTCAAGATGTCAGTAAAACTTTCAAGATGTCAGTAAATCTTTCAAGATGTCAGTAAAGCTTTCAAGATGTCAGTAAAACTTTCAAGATGTCAGTAAAACTTTCAAGATGTCAGTAAAACTTTCAAGATGTCAGTAAAACTTTCAAGATGTCAGTAAAACTTTCAAGATGTCAATTAAACTTTCAAGATGTCAGTTAAACTTTCAAGATATCAGTAACACCAACAAGATGTTAGTGAGACCTTCAAGATGTTAGTAAGAACATAAGAATGGAGGAACACTGCAGAAGGCCTAATGCCCATAAACAGAAGGCCTACTGGCCTACTGACCTTCAAGATGTCAGTAAAACCTACAAGATGTCAGTAAAACCAACAAGATGTCAGTGAAACCTACAAGATGTCAGTGAAACCCACAAGATGTCAGTGAAACCCACAAGATGTCAGTGAAACCCACAAGATGTCAGTGAAACCCACAAGATGTCAGTGAAACCCACAAGATGTCAGTGAAACCCACAAGATGTCAGTGAAACTCACAAGATGTCAGTGAAACCCACAAGATGTCAGTGAAACCCACAAGATGTCAGTGAAACCACAAGATGTCAGTGAAACCCACAAGATGTCAGTGAAACCCACAAGATGTCAGTGCAAACCCACAAGATGTCAGTGAAACCCACAAGATGTCAGTGAAACCCACAAGATGTCAGTGAAACCCACAAGATGTCAGTGAAACCCACAAGATGTCAAGTGTCGAAACCCACAAGATGTCAGTGAAACCCACAAGATGTCAGTGAAACCCACAAGATGTCAGTGAAACCCACAAGATGTCAGTGCAACCCACAAGATGTCAGTGCAACCCACAAGATGTCAGTGCAACCCACAAGATGTCAGTGCAACCCACAAGATGTTAGTGCAACCCACAAGATGTCAGTGCAACCCACAAGATGTCAGTGCAACCCACAAGATGTCAGTGCAACCCACAAGATGTCAGTGCAACCCACAAGATGTCAGTGCAACCCACAAGATGTCAGTGCAACCCACAAGATGTCAGTGCAACCCACAAGATGTCAGTGCAACCCACAAGATGTCAGTGCAACCCACAAGATGTCAGTGCAACCCACAAGATGTCAGTGCAACCCACAAGATGTCAGTGCAACCCACAAGATGTCAGTGCAACCCACAAGATGTCAGTGAAACCCACAAGATGTCAGTGAAACCCACAAGATGTCAGTGAAACCCACAAGATGTCAGTGAAACCCACAAGATGTCAGTGAAACCCACAAGATGTCAGTGAAACCCACAAGATGTCAGTGAAACCCACAAGATGTCAGTGAAACCCACAAGATGTCAGTGAAACCCACAAGATGTCAGTGAAACCCACAAGATGTCAGTGAAACCCACAAGATGTCAGTGAAACCCACAAGATGTCAGTGAAACCCACAAGATGTCAGTGAAACCCACAAGATGTCAGTGAAACCCACAAGATGTCAGTGAAACCCACAGGATGTCAGTGAAACCCACAGGAGGTCAGTGAAACCCACAGGAGGTCAGTGCAACCCACAAGATGTCAGTGCAACCCACAAGATGTCAGTGCAACCCACAAGATGTCAGTGCAACCCACAAGATGTCAGTGCAACCCACAAGATGTCAGTGCAACCCACAAGATGTCAGTGCAACCCACAAGATGTCAGTGCAACCCACAAGATGTCAGTGCAACTCACAAGATGTCAGTGCAACCCACAAGATGTCAGTGCAACCCACAAGATGTCAGTGCAACCCACAAGATGTCAGTGCAACCCACAAGATGTCAGTGCAACCCACAAGATGTCAGTGAAACCCACAAGATGTCAGTGAAACCCAAAAGACGTCAGTAAAACCCAAAAGACGTCAGTAAAACCCAAAAGATATCAGTAAAACCCACAAGATGTCAGTAAAATCTTCAAGATGGCAGTAAAACCCTCAGAAAAACTTTTAAGACGTCAGTAAAAACCTTGGAGATGTCAGTAAAATCTTCACAATGACAGTTATTTGTCCATTATATGAGTATGATGAGAATTCTACATGGAAAGTTCTATAATGCAAGCCATATAATGAGTCCTACAATGACTCATACAACGAGAGCCTAATATTGAGAATAATGATAGTCCAATAAAGAGACTTATAATGAGAGTCCTGTGTTGAGTGGTCAGTAATGAGAGTAATATAAAGAATATTAGAGTCCTATGATGTGTCCTATCAAGTCCTAGGGTGTGTCCTATTAAGAGTCCTATGGTGTGCCCTATTAAGAGTCCTATGGTGTGTCCTATTAAGAGTCCAATGAGTCCTATAATGAGTTCTATAATGAGCCCTGTAATAAGTCCAACAATGAGTCTTAAAATGAGTCCTGTAATAATTCCCATTAAGAGTCCAATGATAGTCCTATGATAATCCCATATTGAGTCTAATAAGGAGAGGCCTATAATGAAAGGATTATCAGAGGTTGTTTCCTTAAGTTTGGTTATAATTACCAGACATATCCACCACTACAAGTGTGACAACCACTACAAGTGTAACAACTACTACAAGTGTGACAACCACTGCACGTGTGACAGCCACTACAAGTGTGACAACCACTATACGTGTTAATATTAATATCATCTTTATTTACTACAGGTACATGTACAAGGTATACAGGCCTAGCTGACATCAATGACATACTACTATATAGAAAGCCGCTTGTTATGCAGAGCATTTCGGGCAAATTAGGTCAGTTTTGTCCCAGGATGCGACCCACACCAGTCGACTAACACCCAGGTACCCATTTTACTGATGGGTGAACAGGGACAGGGACAGCAGGTGCCTTATTTAAACACGTCCCTAATGTTTTCCAGCCGTACTGTACTGAGTGCGCTAGCGATCGAGTTACGTGTGACAACGACTAAACATGTGACAACCACTGCAAGTGTTACAACCACTGCAAGTGTTACAGCCCCCGGTGGCCTAGTGGGTAAAGCTCTTGCTTGACGCACGGAGGGGCCGGGTTCAATTCCCGGTGGGGCAGAAACATTTCGAAGTGTTTCCTTACATACACATACACACACACATATATACAACAGGCCTAGTGTCTAATTGACATGTGCCTAGGACAAAATGGTAACTAACCACTGCAAGTGTTACAACCACTGCAAGTGTTACAACCACTGCAAGTGTTACAACCACTGCAAGTGTTACAACCACTGCAAGTGTTACAACCACTGCAAGTGTTATAACCACAACAAGTATTACAACTACAAGTTTTACAACTACTACAAGCGTTACAACCACTGCAAGTGTTACAACCACTGCAAGTGTTACAACCACTACAAGTGTTACAACCACTACAAGTGTTACAACCACTACAAGTGTTACAACCACTACAAGTGTTACAACCACTACAAGTGTTACAACCACTACAAGTGTTGCAACCACTACAAGTGCTACAACCACTCCACTGGTAGTTATGACACCCCTCAACAGTTCAAGGCTTAGCTACAAAGTTGTTGGTTTTCACCCAAAACAATAATTATTCTGATTATTTTTAATACACAATTACGTCAAGATAACCTTCAATGGAGGCAGAGCAAGATATCACGAGGGTAAAATATGCGAAAGCACGAAACAAGTGGTACTGAAACACTTACCAAACTGCAGCCAGCCGGGATTCGACCCTGCGACACATTTTCTGCCTCATATATGTATATATCATTTATTCAATGGCTGTCTTGCCAGCAGTGTGTGGACATCACAACTCAAAGATCATTTCCACATTTGCCTTCGTAAATTTTACCTTGCTCACACTCCAACAGCACGTCAAATCCTGTACATATCTTATCTAAACTGACTCCGATCTAACACCTTCACGCACTCGTTAGACTTCCATCCAGAGCTATACACACACTTGGTCAACGTATACTTCTCCATTATATTTAAATGACCAAAGTATCTCAACTTCCCATCCTCCGCTCTGTGAATTATATCTTCTATAATCCAACACCGCTTCAAAAAACTATGCTGCTAATTCTCCGCAAAATATTCCAGGGACCATGACAAACTTGCCATTTCCGCTCATGAAGGCGCTCGAGGAGTCACCAGGCAACGCTCTCTGCAGTACCCACCATATATTGACATTCAAAATATATCCTTATTTGTAAGGAAGACACAACTAACTCACAGTTTGGAGAGAACTATTAGCAAATCTGCCCAGGACCCAGCTGAAGGTCATTTATAGTTTCTTCTGAAATTTGTGGATTAATTGTAACTTGCTGCAGTTACTGTATTGTAACTTTGATTCACGTTAAGAACAATTGCATCTTTGATTCATCACGTTAACAATCATCGTAACTTTGATTCATTATGTAAACAAACATCGTAACTTTGATTCATGTTAACAATCATCGTAACTTTGATACATCATGTTAACATTTCATCTCATCGATATGTTAGCAGAGTCATTATGCTGAGAGGATCTTCTTGTCACCGCCAGATTTATCGTATTTTTCTACATCATCAGCAGGATGAATGACGCTGTTAAACAACAGACAGCCTCATTTATCCTAGCAATTGTTACTGACAGTGTCCGTGGCGTGTGTTGCGTGACTACTGTTTGTGGTGTGTTGCGTGAGATTATCCATGGTGTGTATCTTGAGCTAGACTGTCTTTGGCGTGTTGCTTTAAATTGTCCGTGACGAGTGTTTTTTATAACTGTTCGTGACGTTTATCTTGCCTCTGACTGTGGCGTATTATGTGTTGCTTGAAACTGCCCATGGCGTGTGTCTTGCTTGTCCGTCTGTGCTGTGTGTTGCTTGTTTGTCTGTGCTGTGTTGTGTCAGAATATTCACGTCATGCTGTGTGAGATTGTAGTGACACCTTACATAAAAGCTAGAAAAATAGCAGGGTGGATAATGAGATATGTTAATATAAGATAAATATTACCAGTGATAACACTATTCCAATCACTGACGCTCTCTTGCCAAGAGTACTGCTCGGTGTTTACAACTCCATTTAGGACAAGAGAGATATTAGAACTGAAACAGATAGAGAAATCGTTCACTGCCCAACATAGAACCAGTGAAACGTCCGCAGTACAGGGAATGAATGCCCAAGATATAAGAAGCGGAAAGATATAAGATAATACATACTAGGAAGTTATTGGACGAAGTACACACTACCACAAAAACATACTTGAGTAAAAGATTTGGGAGGATATGTAAAATGTACTTTGTCAACATCCGTAAGCCTGAAACTCTTCAACATATTACCAGAAGATATGAGGAATACTGCAGGAACATGTACAGAAGTCTTCAAGAGTAAACGGGATAAGTATCTTCACCAGGTGCCAGACCAACCAGGCTATGATGGATATGTGAGCCTGCGGGTCACCAGAAGCAACAGCCCCTGGTTGACCAGGGAAGCACCAGACGAGCCTGACGAAAGGCTGCGGGTAGGAAAACTCTCGAAACTCTTCAAAGTTGAATCAAAGGTACTATGTCTTGTGTGTACCTAGTGTCATGATCACAACATACTGTGTGTACCTAGTGTCATGATCACAACATACTGTGTGCACCTAGTGTCATGATCACTACGTCTTGTGTGTACCTAGTGTCATGATCACTACATGTGTGTACCTAGTGTCATGATCACTACATGTGTGTACCTAGTGTCATGATCACTACGTCTTGTATGTACCTAGTGTCATGATCACTACATCATGTGTGTACCTAGTGTCATGATCACTACATGTGTGTACCTAGTGTCATGATCACTACATCATGTGTGTACCTAGTGTCATGATCACTACATCATGTGTGTACCTAGTGTCATGATCACTACATCATGTGTGTACCTAGTGTCATGATCACAACATCTTGTGTCCCAGAAAATCAATGATTCTTCATACTGATGAAAGGCTCTTAATCCAAATTACCGGAGCTACCCTCCCTTTCACAATTAGCACTCCCATTTTCAGGCGTTTATCCCCCCTATGGCAGAGATTTCCTACCATTATTATAGCAATTATAGTAATTAGGCAGACTATTAGAATCTCTCGTTTCTAATAATTGAACACATTTCCCTTTAAATTATATTTCTTACCTAACTCTATTAAAAAAACTGTTCAAAACTCTATTTAAACTACGCATTTTCCTGTTTCATCATGATCCGTGAGAGGTATGGTCGTAAGTTCGTTTGTGTACAGGCAAATTTGGCGATGAAAAATGGGTAAAAAACAAAAAGCTTTCAGTCATTGGAATCTGTGTCATAACTGGAGAATGACTCGTCTGACTGGCTTCAAATTTTCACCACCATTCAACACACAGAGACCACTAACACAAAATACTCAACACAGAGACCACCACCACAAACTACTCACACACACACACACAAACACAGACTACTCAACACAAACCACTCACCACACACAGACCAACACAAACCACTACACACACAGACCAACACAAACCACTCACATACAGACCAACACAAACCACTCACATACAGACAACACAAACCACTCACATACAGACAACACAAACCACTCAACACATACAGACCAACACAAACCATCACTACAGACCAACACAAACCACTCACATACAGACCAACACAAACCAGTCACATACAGACCAACACAAACCACTCACATACAGACCAACACAAACCACTCACATACAGATCAACACAAACCACTCACATACAGACCAACACAAACCACTCACATACAGACCAACACAAACCACTCAACACACACAGACCAACACAAACCACTCAACACACACAGACCAACACAAACCACTCAACACACACAGACCAACACAAACCACTCAACACACACAGACCAACAAAAATCACTCAACACACACAGACCAACACAAATCACTCAACACACACAGACCAACACAAATCACTCAACACACACAGACCAACACAAATCACTCAACACACACAGACCAACACAAATCACTCAACACACACAGACCAACACAAATCACTCAACACACACAGACCAACACAAATCACTCAACACACACAGACCAACACAAATCACTCAACACACACAGACCAACACAAACCACTCAACACAGACTAGTCACAGAGTGGTCGGGAAGTGGAATAGTTTGGGAAGCGATGTAGTGGAGGCAGGTTCCATTCATAGCTTTAAGAAGAGGTATGATAAAGTTAATGGAGCAGTGAGAGTGACCAAGTAGCGGCCAGTGAAGAGGCGGGGTCAAGAGCTATGAATCGACCCCTGCAACGACAAGTAGGTGAGTACAACTAGGTGAGTACACAGCGACCATACAGTACTGAATTTCAAATACCTTGTGGAAGTAAACATTGAAAAGACACTTCAAGACTGCTGTGGGTGTTGCAATATTCTGCTGTGTTTCATGCTAGAGCTCGTTCTGCCGCTGTTGTGGGTGTTGCAATATTCTGCTGTGTTTCATGCTAGAGCTCGTTCTGCCGCTGTTGTGGGTGTTGCAATATTCTGCTGTGTTTCATGCTAGAGCTCGTTCTGCCGCTGTTGTGGGTGTTGCAATATTCTGCTGTGTTTCATGCTAGAGCTCGTTCTGCCGCTGCTGTAGGTGTTGCAATATTCTGCTGTGTTTCATGCTAGAGCTCGTTCTGCCGCTGCTGTGGGTGTTGCAATATCATGCTGTGTTTCATGCTAGAAAGAGTTCCGTTGCTGTTGTTGATGGTATGATATTCTGCTGTGTTTCATGCTAGAAAGAGTTCCGTTGCTGCTGTTGATGGTATGATATTCTGCTGTGTTTCAATGTAGAAAGAGTTCCGTTGCTGTTGTTGATGGTATGATATTCTGCTGTGTTTCATGCTAGAAAGAGTTCCGTTGCTGCTGTTGATGGTATGATATTCTGCTGTGTTTCATGCTAGAAAGAGTTCCGTTGCTGTTGTTGATGGTATGATATTCTGCTGTGTTTCATGCTAGAAAGAGTTCCGTTGCTGTTGTTGATGGTATGATATTCTGCTGTGTTTCATGCTAGAAAGAGTTCCGTTGCTGTTGTTTATGGTATGATATTCTGCTGTGTTTCAATGTAGAAATAGTTCCGTTGCTGTTGTTGATGGTATGATATTCTGCTGTGTTTCATGCTAGAAAGAGTTCCGTTGCTGCTGTTGATGGTATGATATTCTGCTGTGTTTCATGCTAGAAAGAGTTTGTTGCTGCTGTTGATGGTATGATATTCTGCTGTTTCATGCTAGAAAGAGTTCCGTTGCTGCTGTTGATGGTATGATATTCTGCTGTGTTTCATGATAGAAAGAGTTCCGTTGCTGCTGTTGATGGTATGATATTCTGCTGTGTTTCATGCTAGAAAGAGTTTGTTGCTGCTGTTGATGGTATGATATTCTGCTGTTTCATGCTAGAAAGAGTTCCGTTGCTGCTGTTGATGGTATGATATTCTGCTGTGTTTCATGCTAGAAAGAGTTCCGTTGCTGCTGTTGATGGTATGATATTCTGCTGTGTTTCATGCTAGAAAGAGTTCCGTTGCTGTTGTTGATGGTATGATATTCTGCTGTGTTTCATGCTAGAAAGAGTTCCGTTGCTGTTGTTGATGGTATGATATTCTGCTGTGTTTCATGCTAGAAAGAGTTTGTTGCTGTTGTTGATGGTATGATATTCTGCTGTGTTTCATGCTAGAAAGAGTTCCGTTGCTGTTGTTGATGGTATGATATTCTGCTGTGTTTCATGCTAGAAAGAGTTCCGTTGCTGCTGTTGATGGTATGATATTCTGCTGTGTTTCATGCTAGAAAGAGTTCCGTTGCTGCTGTTGATGGTATGATATTCTGCTGTGTTTCATGATGGAGATATTTCTGATGCTGCTGCTGTTGTTGTTGTATATTTAATCGTGGAGTTCTTGCTGCGGCTGCAGTTGCTGGTGTGTTTTCTGTGTCAGCAGTTGCTGGTGTGTTTTCTGTGTCAGCAGTTGCTGGTGTGTTTTCTGTGTCAGCAGTTGCTGGTGTGTTTTCTGTGTCAGCAGTTGCTGGTGTGTTTTCTGTGTCAGCAGTTGCTGGTGTGTTTTCTGTGTCAGCAGTTGCTGGTGTGTTTTCTGTGTCAGCAGTTGCTGGTGTGTTTTCTGTGTCAGCAGTTGCTGGTGTGTTTTCGTGTCAGCAGTTGCTGGTGTGTTTTCTGTGTCAGCAGTTGCTGGTGTGTTTGGTCAGCAGTGCTGGTGTGTTTTCTGTGTCAGCAGTTGCTGGTGTGTTTTCTGTGTCAGCAGTTGCTGGTGTGTTTTCTGTGTCAGCAGTTGCTGGTGTGTTTTCTGTGTCAGCAGTTGCTGGTGTGTTTTCTGTGTCAGCAGTTGCTGGTGTGTTTTCTGTGTCAGCAGTTGCTGGTGTGTTTTCTGTGTCAGCAGTTGCTGGTGTGTTTTCTGTGTCAGCAGTTGCTGGTGTGTTTTCTGTGTCAGCAGTGCTGGTGTGTTTCTGTGTCAGCAATTGCTGGTGTGTTTCTGTGTCAGCAGTTGCTGGTGTGTTTTCTGTGTCAGCAGTTGCTGGTGTGTTTCTGTGTCAGCAGTTGCTGGTGTGTTTTCTGTGTCAGCAAGTGCTGGTGTGTTTACTGTGTCAGCAGTTGCTGGTGTGTTTTCTGTGTCAGCAAGTGCTGGTGTGTTTACTGTGTCAGCAGTTGCTGGTGTGTTTTCTGTGTCAGCAAGTGCTGGTGTGTTTACTGTGTCAGCAGTTGCTGGTGTGTTTACTGTGTCAGCAAGTTGCTGGTTTCTTGTCAGCGTTGCTGTGTTCTGTGTCAGCAAGTGCTGGTGTGTTTACTGTGTCAGCAGTTGCTGGTGTGTTTTCTGTGTCAGCAAGTGCTGGTGTGTTTACTGTGTCAGCAGTTGCTGGTGTGTTTACTGTGTCAGCAGTTGCTGGTGTGTTTTCTGTGTCAGCAAGTGCTGGTGTGTTTACTGTGTCAGCAGTTGCTGGTGTGTTTTCTGTGTCAGCAGTTGCTGGTGTTTCATCCTGCCGCTGTTGATGTTGATACTGCAGTTGCTACTTCTTAAAAGTATTCGTGGTGCTGCTGCTGTTGCTGCTACTATTTTTAGTGTTGTAACAATTATTACTGCTACTTCTGGTGTTGTTACTTCTATTACTGTTACTTCTAGTGTTGCTACTTCTATTATTGCTACTTCTATTATTGCTACTTCTAGTGTTGCTACTTCTATTACTGCTACTTCTAGTGTTGCTACTTCTAGTGTTGCTACTTCTATTACTGCTACTTCTAGTGTTGCTACTTCTAGTATTGCTACTTCTATTACTGCTACTTCTACTGTTGCTACTTATATTACTACTACTTCTAGTGTTACTTCTTCTATTACTGCTACTTCTAGTGTGGCTACTTCTATTACTACTACTTCTAATGTTGCTACTTCTATTATTGCTACTTCTAGTGTTGCAACTAATATTACTGCTACTTATAGCTTTGCTACGTCTATTACTGTTACAGTTTTGCTACTGCTGTCACTGCTACTTCTAGTGTTGTTACTACTATCACTGCTACTTAGTGTGGCTACTTCTGTTACCGCTACTTCTAGTATTGCAACTATTATTGCTACTTATAGTTTTGCTGCTTCTAGTGTTGCAGCTATTAGTGCTACTTATAGCATTGCTACTTCTGTCACTGCTATGTCTCATGTTGCTACTACTATCACTGCTACTTAGTGCTACTACTTCTAGTGTTGCAACTATTATTGCTACTTCTAGCGTTGTTGCTGTTACTCCTTCCTCCAGTATTATTTTTTCCTATTACATTAACTCAGAGTTCTGTGCCTCATACACAAACAAAATTCTTACGGCTGCGCCTCAAACTCCGCAAGGAATCAAAGCGTGTTCTGATATCATCTTTATACTATAGTCACCAAGAGTGACTATATTATAAAGAACAAACAAAAAATACCGTAACTGGAACAATACATAAATAACCCTCACGTAGGAGAGAGAGAAACGTACCACGACGTTTCAGTCCGACTTGGACCATTACAAAGTCACAGTGTGACTTTGTAAATGGTCCAATTCGGACCGAAAAGTTGTAAGCTCCTCTCTTCTATGTATTATTGCTATAAGTCTCATGATAGCCCTAAAAAAAATTATTTTTGTCAACTCAAAATTTTGCCTTAACAGAAAATTGACTGGTGCAAATGTGGTAACTGTGTCTCCAGTATAATGTGGATTCGTATGAATTTATTAAGATATTTTGTACGAAGATCATTTTAGCATTTAAATAAATAGAAAATTTGAAACAACGAATAAGCAACGAATTAAATAATGAGAAAAATGAGTTTTATTTCGTCAAAAAAATAATTTTGATCTATGCAGAAATAGCGAGGTTATTGTGTCTTTAAAGTTGAAAACATTTGTGGAAAATGCCGAAATGTCAAATTTCAGGTTATGGTCTATTGTGGCCACCATTGTGTAGAATGCATCCTCGTTATTCTTGTCTTTCTTGGGTCATTCCATCTTCAATTCTGAGAGACAGAATCTTGATTCCATCAGCAGGATCTTATTGTTGTCTCCACTCAATACTGAATATTCTAAAAGCTTCATCAATTTTGAAACGAATTTTGCCTATAATGGGAAAAATATACCAAAATATTACTATTGGAAAATGTTTATTATAATATAGAAAAAAATGTTTTATTTTTCGTCAGTTATCCTAGATGTACCTTGACTCCTAATGAGGTGCAAGAGCTACACCTCAACTTCCTAATGGAACTAGCCTTCCAGCATACATAAGGGGGATTACCAATTGTCAGGGGAACGCCTTCCGCCTGAACAAAAGAATGGAAAAATAAATAAATGACTTGAGGAATAATAACGAAGATAATTTTCTAAGGGTTTAAATTATAAATAAATAAAATAAAAATTGGGCACTGTGGTTCCAGTAGGATGTTGAGACAGGAGTATTTTATACCCAGGATGGTCTTCTGATAATATTTTATACCCAGGATGGTCTTCTGATAATATTTTATACCCAGGATGGTCTTCTGATAGTATTTTATACCCAGGATGGTCTTCTGATAATATTTTATACCCAGGATGGTCTTCTGACAATATTTTATACCCAGGATGGTCTTCTGATAATATTTTATACCCAGGATGGTCTTCTGATAATGTTTTAGAAGAAATGGTGTTGGTTATCCTGGGTGGCGGTGTTCGTCCTATGTTCTGGAATTCTTGCAAGTACAGTGGACCCTCAGTTTTCGTTCAGCTCCAAACTCGAACAATTATGTAAGTATATTTTCGTAAGTGCTTTTGTAAGTGTATGTTTGGGGGTCTGAAATGACTAATCTAATTTACATTTGTCCTTATGGGAATAAATTCGTTAGGTAACAGCACTCAAACAGCATTCTTGTAAGAATTTTCAACGACAACCGATGGTCCACTGTACTTGGTCGTAGAGAAACAATTCAGATTTCAGAGGTGAGGAGTCGTAGTGCCCCACTACGTCCTGTAGACAGGGATCTTGGTCCAATTAACAAGCGTCTATCCTGGTTGACCAGGCCAGCAGCAGAGCAAATCAGAAGAGTGGCGGTGAAGTGATTCTCCAAACTTCAACCCACACCAGGTAAGGTTAATATTGCCAGGAGTAGAAATTAGAAATTACATCAGACCTGAGGAACTGAAGTTTAGCCTCAGCCCGCTAGATGGTAGTGCGGGCAGTAACACGCTGATGGTTCCTGTGTTGACCCCCGAAATCCTCTCCAGGTATACTCTAGGTATGAGTGAACCCCTCCAAAAGGTTCAGTAGCTGCAGGTCAACACGTTCAAGAGGATCAAGAACTTTTACTCAGACACTCTCAAAAAGCCTCGCAACTGTACCTGGAGTATACCTAGAGTATACCTGAAGTAAACCTGGAGTATACCTGAAGTAAATCTGCAGCGGTTGTCTGGTTGATGTGTGCCTCAGAAGATGTACTCGATATTATCCTCACCCGAAGATCCTTTTCCTTGAGTGAGGTTTGCAGCCTTTGGCCACCTAGCCTATACTTTGTTTGTGGTCTTCTTTGCCCTTCCCTGATCTTCATGACTTTGCATTTGGGGGGGGGGGTAAATTCGAGGAGCCAGTTGCTGGGCCAAGCTTCCATCCTATCCTCGTCTCTTTGTAGTCCTGCCTGATCATCATCCGATTTAATTCTCCTCGTTAACTTCACATTATCTGCAAACAGTGACACTTCTGAGTCTATCCCTTCCGTCATGTCATTCACATATACCAAAAATAGCACTGGTCCTATGACTGACCCCTGTGGAACCCTGCTTGTCACAGGTGCCCACTCTGATACCTCGTTACGTACATGAATAGATGTTGCTTCCCTGTCAGATATTCTCTGATTCATTGCAGTGCCCTTCCTTTTATATGTGCCTGATCCTCTAGCTTCTGCACTAATCTCTTGTGAGGAACTGTGTCGAAGGCCTTGCAGTCCAAGAAAATGCAATCTTCCCACCCCTCTCTCTCACGTCGTACTTCGTTACCTTGTCATAAAACTCCAGTAGGTTTGTGGCAGAAGATTTGCCTTCCATGAATCCATGCTGGTTGTATTTTATAAGCTTGTTTCTTTCTAGGTGCTCCACCACTCTCCTGATAATCTTCTCCATGACTTTGCATACTATACACGTCAGTGACACTGGTCTCTACTTTAGTGCCTCGTGTCTATCTCCTTTCTTAAAAATGGGGACTACATTTGCTGTCTTCCATACCTCAGGTAATTGCCCAGTTTCAATGGATGTGTTGAAAATTGTTGTTAGTAGCATACACAGTGTTTCTGCTCCCTCTCTAAGGACCCACAGAGAGATGTCTGGTCCCAAGGTCATTTAGCAGCTTTTTCTCCTTGGTTGTGTGTATTTCATTGAACACTTGTTTCCATATAGTACCTTGTTGGTGTACCCCCCTGTTCTGACTTCCTGGAGTCCTTTCTGTCTCCACTGTCAATACTTCCTTAAATTTCATGTTGAGCTCCTCGCATACTATCATCGAAAATTAGGTGGGTGTTGGAAGCGGAGGATGAATGATAAGGCTTCAGAGGCTCCTTACTTTATTTGGGTTCGTGGTAAATAGGCAGTGTGTTTAAGTGCCCAGGAGAGAGTAACGAAGTGGACCTTCTTGACTGAATGAGCTCGACTGCCTGAATGAGACAGGGTAAGCATGGTGCAGGCTGAGCTGAGTAGGCCTATAGGTGAGAACACACACACACACACACACACAAGGTCATGGAGAAGATTATCAGGAGAAGAGTGGTGGAGCACCTAGAAAGGAATGAGCTTATCAACGACGGCCAACACGGTGTCAGGGACGGGAAATCCTGTGTCACAAACTTACTGGAGTTCTACGACAGGGTGACAGCAGTAAGACAAGAGAGAGAAGGGTGGGTAGATAGTATATTCCTGGACTGTAAGAAGGCGTTTGACACAGTTCCACACAAGAGATTAGTGCAGAAGCTGGAGGACCTAGCAGGGATAACAGGGAAGGCACTACAATTGATCAGGGAATACCTGTCAGGAAGACAGCAGTGAGTCATGGTACGTGGCGAGGTGTCAGAGTAGGCGCCAGTGACGAGTGGGGTTCCACAGGGGTCAGTCCTAGGACCGGTGCTGTTTCTGGTATTTGTGAATGACATGACGGAAGGAATATATTCTGAAGTGTCCCTGTTTGCAGATGATGTGAAGTTGATGAGAAGAATTCAATCGGACGAGGACCAGGCAGAACTACAAAGGGATCTTGACAGGCTGCAAGCCTGGTCCAGCAATTGGCTCCTAGAGTTCAACCCCACCAAGTGCAAAGTCATGAAGATTGGGGAAGGGCAAAGAAGACCCCAGACGGAGTACAGTCTAGGGGGCCAGAGACTACAAACCTCAATCAAGGAAAAAGATCTTGGGGTGAGTATAACACCAGGCACATCTCCTGAGGCGCACATCAACCAAATAACTGCTGCATCATATGGGCGCCTAGCTAACCTAAGAACAGCATTCCGACATCTTAATAAAGAATCGTTCAGGACTCTGTACACTGTGTACGTTAGGCCCATACTGGATTATGCAGCACCAGTTTGGAACCCTCATCTAGCCAAGCACGTAAAGAAGCTAGAGAAAGTGCAAAGGTTTGCAACAAGACTAGTCCCGGAGCTAAGGGGTATGTCCGACGAGGAGAGGTTAAGGGAAATCGACCTGACGACACTGGAGGACAGGAGAGATAGGGGGGACATGATAACGACATATAAGATACTGAGAGGAATAGACAAGGTGGACAGAGACAGAATGTTCCAGAGATGGGACACAGCAACAAGGGGACACAGTTGGAAGTTGAAGGCTCAAATGAATCACAGGGATGTTAGGAAGTATTTCTTCAGTCATAGAGTGGTCGGGAAGTGGAATAGCTTGGGAAGCGATGTAGTGGAGGCAGGTTCCATACATAGCTTTAAGGAGAGGTATGATAAAGCTCATGGAGCAGGGAGCGTGACCCAGTAGCGGCCAGTGAAGAGGCGGGGCCAGGAGCTATGAATCGACCCCTGCAACCACAACTAGGTGAGTACACACACACACACACGCATGCACACAAAGGTTTGCAACAAGGCTAGTTACAGAGCTAAGGGGAATGTCCTACGAAGAAAGGTTAAGGGAAATAGGCCTGATGACACTGGAGGACAGGAGGGTTAGGGGAGACATAATAACGACATACAAAATACTGTGAGGAATAGATAAGCTGGACAGAGACAGAATATTCCCGAGATGGGACACAGAAACAAGGGCACACAATTGGAAGTTGAAGACTCAGATGAGTCGAAGGAATGTTAGGAAGTATTTCTTCAGTCACAGAGTTGTCAGGAAGTGGAATAGTCTGGAAAGTGAAGTAGTGGAGGCAGGAACCATACATAGCTTTACGACAAGGTGTGATAAAGCTCATGAAGCAGGGAGAGAAAGGACCGAGTAGCGATCAGTGAAGATGCGGGGCAAGGAGCTGAGTCTCGATCCCTGCAACCACATATAGGTGAGTACCAGCATGGTGTGAAATATGAACCCATCTGGGTCATACATCGCTCAGCCACCTACCCATGGTCGTCCTCGACCATGATTGACAGAAAAAAAAACTCTTGGCCTCTCAGGAACTAGGCACAGAACACAGAATAAACATATACAGTGGTACCTCTACTAACGAGCAGCTCCCAACTCGAACAATTATGTAAGTATTTTTGTAGGCGCTTTTGTAAGTGTATTTTTGGGGGTCTGAAATGAATTAATCTAATTTTCATTATTTCTTATGGGAAAAAATTCCTTCGGTATCGGCACTTGAATAGCCGTCTGGGACGAATTAATTAAGCTCGTAACTCGAGGTACCACTGTATATACATGTGGACATGGACGAAAAAAAAACTTCCTACAGAGAGGACAGGGTCTGCTAACATGTGGTCCAAGGCAGGCATCACTGCACACCTTCCTGCGTCTGGACAGATACAATAACACAGAAGTCATCGCTGCGGCTGAGCTGTGACATAACAGGGTATTGTCTTCTCTGGAACGGTGAAGCAGTCATCGTAGTAGTTGTTGCAGGGTTCACTCATCCTGGGGCACAACCTGCTGGTGCCCTCGAGTGAGGCATCATCAGTACTTGGCAACTGGGCAGGACTTCTTCTGGCAAGCGACTCAGGATATTTCTCGACTGGTACTGTCGCTGGGCAGTCACTACTGGTGAGAGTGAAGTGAGTCGTAGCAGAGACGACTCTGGCAAACATCTGGGAGTCGTAGCAGTATACACCATAACTGGAGGCAGCTCACTGAGGCTGTGACACAAGCCAGTCGCTTGCCGACAGGCCTACTGCAGCTTGACGATCCTCTCAACCGTTGGAGTCATAGCAGAGGTTAGTCTAAGCGTCCTCAGACTGGTTTTCTACACATAACTGCACTCTGATGATCAGGAGGTGGAGTGAAATGAGTTTCAACAGGGAGTCATAGCAGGTACGACTGAAGCATCTATGAACCACGAGCATAAGAGCTTTCTCTGGTGATACACACACAACCCGCACATATAAAAGAGGAGCTTACGACGACGTTTCGGCCCGACTTGGACCATTTACAAAGTCACACTAACACACAGAGACGGGGGAAGTGGTATTTAAATACCACTTCCCCCGTCTCTGTGTGTTAGTGTGACTTTGTAAATGGTCCAAGTCGGGCCGAAACGTCGTCGTAAGCTCCTCTCTTTTATATGTGCGGGTTGTGTGTGTATTGTTCCAGTCACGGTATTGTGCCTTTTTTGTTATTTCTCTGGTGATGTCAGGCGTGACGTCGTGAGGGATGTCGTGGGGTGACATCGCGAGGTGACGTCGGGCAGATGTCCTGGGGTGACGTCGGACAGACGTCCTGGAGTGACATCGCGAGTTGACGTCGGGCAGCATCGTGACGTCAGGGAAGCGATGCGGAAATGTCATGAGTGATGCCAGTCGGCAGACAACAGCATGTGGCTTGGGACATCTGGCTTGTTAACCCACGTGACTCTCTCCACGTGGTCTTATCCACACGTGGCTTCATGATCCACGTGACTTCGAGTGACCTCGGGCATTCAGTACACAGCTCTGGCAAAGAATTCGCACTGAATTCCTAGAAAAACAGCAGTGGTGTGAGAGTGTAGTGGTGTATGGTGGCAGCGTGATGCGTGGGTGGTGTATGGCGAGGTGCGTATGGTAGAGCCAGGACTGCTGTGCCTACACTCCTCACCCATGCACACATGGAAGGCAGTGCAGATTCTACCAACTGGACGCAGAATACACCACAAAGTCACCTCTGACTTGCTGAAATAGATGTGCTGAACTGAAAAAAAAACAGAAACATACGCTGAATATGTGACTGAAGAACAGCGTGGGACATAGTGAAGAGACATGTGATGCCTCGAAGATTTCTCGAAGAAATTCGGCAAATTTCAGTCTGGATCCTGCTGATCCTGTGTCTGAATGATGAAACTTGCAGACACGACTTCAGGATGATGCGTAGAGAGATGGATGCTTCTTGTATGGGGCGATGAAGTGGAGATATGTGCAAGCCGGAGGATGAAGGATAATGCTTCGGAGGCTCCTTACTTTATTTGGGTTCGTGATACACAAGTAGTCTATTTTAGTGCCCAGGCCTGGAGGGCTATGCCCAAGAGAGAGTGACGGAGTAGACCTTGTTGACTGAGTGAACTTGGCTGCCTGAATAAGGGCAGGGTAAGCATGGTGCAGGCTGAGCTGGGTAGGCCTTTAGGTGGCTACACTAGCATGGCACGAAATATGAACCAAGCTGGGCATACATTACTTCTTTGTCGTTTCTTGTGAGCTCTCCACCTTCTTTCCTCAGCCTGATTACCTGGTCCTTGACTGTTGTCTCCTCCTGATGATCTGTGCATACTCGTTTCTGGCTCTTCGACTAATCTTCTATTTTCCTGGGTCCATTGTCTTCTGTACTTTTTCCATTTTCTAGTGCACTTAGTTTTTGCCTCCCAATAACTTTGGGTAAACCAAGGGCTCGTTCTGGTCTTCCCATTATTTCTGTTGCCCTTGGGAACAAACGTTTCTTCTGCCTCCTTGCATTTTGTTGTTACGTAATCCATCATTTCGTTTACTGACTTTCCTACCAATTCTCTTTCCGACTGAACCTCCTGCAGGAAGTTCCTCATACCTCTGTAGTCCCCCCTTTTGTAGTTTGGCTTTTCCCATCCTACTCCTGTTACCCTCTCCACTTGTAACTCTACTATGTATTCAAAGATCAGAACCATGTGATTACTAGCTCCAAGGGGCCTTTCATATGTGATGCCCTCAATGTCCGAGCTACTCAGGGTGAATACGAAGTCAAGTCTTGCTGGTTCATTCTCCCCTTTCTCTCCGGTAGTGTCCCTAACATGTTGATGCATGAGGTTTTCCAGTACCACATCCATTATCTTGGCTCTCCATGTATTGGGTCCCCCATGTGGCTCCAGGTTTTCTCAGTCTCCTTGTAATTGAAATCACCTATAACCAGTAACTTTGTTCTACCCGTGTGAGCTCTTCTGGCTACCTCAACTAGTGTGTCCACCATTGTTCTGTTGCTCTCTTCATATTCTTCTCTTGGCTTCCGGCAGTTATACATCACTGCAATGACTACCTTATGTTCCCCAGACTGAATTGTACTACTATTTAGTCTCTTTCACCAATTTCGTCCATTCCTTCCATTTCCTCAAATCCCCATCGGTTTTAATGAGTAGTGCAACTCCTCCTTCCCTCTGCTTCCTCTATCTTTCTTGAGGATTTGATATCCAGGTGGGAAGATTGCGTTTTTTATCATCCCGGTGAGTTTCATTTCTGTGACTGCTATGATGTCTGGGGACGTCTCCTTGATTCTTTCATGCCACTCCTCACATTTATTTGTTATTCCATCCGCATTCGTATACCAAACCTTCAACTTCCTTTCTAAAACTGTGGTCTGGGGAGAACGTTGGGGTTGGGGGCGCGGGGGATCTGGCGGGGAACTATGGGGGGTTGCTGTGGGGGTGGAGTTTGTGATGAGGGGGGTGGGGCAGAGGGTACAGTGTATGGGTTTTGGGTTAGATTGTTTGGTTGCATTGGGGTTGTCGTGGTTGAGGTCCTTCCGTGGGTGGTTCTGAGGGAGGTTGTATTTGCTCTTCCTCCTGAGTCTGAGTTCTCTTGCTAATCTCCGTCTTTGTCTCTCGTTCCTCCTTGCGTCTTTGTACCCTCTCTTTCAGATTCTGCCTTCTGTCATTACTAACAATTGCAGGAAACTGACTTTACCTAAACAAAAGTCTTCATATATGAGTAACTATACATCGTAAATTAATAAAGATTTGCTCATTTGGCAACCTCATTTTGTGTTTTCTGGTCATTTCAGTTCAGTGAAAAATTTTATGGATCAAAACCTCAGATGAGCAGGAATTATGTCGTGACAGATGATAATGATGTAAGTGACACTGGCAAGGACACTGTAGAGGAAGTGGAATGTGAGAATGACTAAGAGCCTGAGCCTGAGACCATCTCCAGTGTCTTCTCCAGTGTCTTCTCCATGCTCTTCAAATGCTTCAAACGTGTCAAGTGATTTTTGCTAGTGGGAATCAGAAATGCCAACTACTTTGCAGTATTGACATGCAAAAAGGCTTCATGTTAATATGAGATATGACATAACACTACCTCACTAACGAATTTGTACACAGAGGCTTTCATCAAAGTTATGCAGCAACAAGGACAAGAGGACATATGAATATATTTACATATGAACGAAGACTTGTGCATCTTTGAAGGCCTTGCAAATATAACCCGAGGAATAACAGAGCAAAAAAAATTCTATTCATATTAACTTTCAATGAGGTGGAGAAAAAGAGTAGCACATGGACACTCGTCTATACACACACACAAAAAAATTGACAAATTCATTTATACAGCCAGAAAAGTAGAAATAGCGTTTATTTAATATAGATTCATATTGTAACTTAAATAGAGTTTAAAGTTTTCATTGATTAACCTCTCCTTGGTGGGTGAGTTAGGTGAGAGCTTGGTCTCGTCTAGCTGACCTACGGTCGCGGCTGTCTTGGTGGGTGTAATTACTGGATGCAGTTTTCTGTGTGCCACCTCTGGTAATTCCACCCAGTCTCTACCGTAGACCAGCTAGACAAGACCAACTTTCCATCCAACAAAGTCACTGAGGGTGGCGATAACTGCTCACTTCGGGAAAGTGGGAAAGAGGAGACATCCGGACGGATGGATTTCTGGATACATGAACCTTAGGTAGTGATGTTGGGGTAGACCTTGGGGAAGTGAAGAAGGAAACATTCTGAGGCAGACGGGTGGATTCCCTCTCCAGAACTCAGCCGTGGTTTCTGAATCCTTCATAAATGTTCTTTGCTCCACTCAAGCACGTAAGTTAAAACCATATGCCCCATTCCCCTATCAAATACCTCACTGCTGGATCAGCCCCTCAAACACTTTTTACCCCTCCCTCCCCTTTCCTAGGCCGACCCTACGCCTTCCCTCCACTCAGATTTATACACTCTCGAAGTGACTTGAGAGTGTATAAATCTGTAGTGGAAAAGTGGCCAGGAAAGGTTGAGAGGGTAAAGGAAGTTTTGTGTGCGAGGGGCTGGATTTCCAGAAGCATGTGTGAGCGTATTTGATAGGAGGAATGGAGCATATGTTTTAATACTTGACGTGCTGTTGGAGTGTAGCAAAGTAACATTATGAAGGGATTCAGAAACCGGCAGAGCCGGACTGAGTTCTGAGATGGGAAGACAGTGCCGCACTGAAGGAGGGTGTAAATGTTGCAGTTTTATAACTGTAGTGTAAGCACCTTCTGGCAAGACATGATAGTGAATGATGATGAAAGTTTTTCTTTTTCGGGCCACCCTGCCTTGGTGGGAATCGGCCGATGTGTTAATAAAATAATAAAAAAAAATGAACCTTAGGTAGTGATGTTGGGGTAGACCTTGGGGAAGTGAAGAAGGAGAAACATTCTGAGGCACACGGGTGGATTCCTGGACTCTTGAACCTGGGAAGGCATTAATACTGGTCGTATTGGGGAAGGGAAGACAAGACATCAGGGGGCCAACTAATGGAATCCTCGATACATGAACATAGGGAAGGAGATGGTACTGGTTGCTGAGGCAGACCTTGGGGAAATAGGGAAGAATAACTGAGGGGACACAGATGGACTCCTGGACACATGGACCTGGGGAAAGCATCAAAAACACAATAAGTGGGTGGGTGGACCCACAAGACGAACCACTGGCCTCCATGCGGCAGGTTCTGGTAACCCAAAGATAATTCTGAGACTGACAGTGGTCGCAAACTTTTTATGTATATCTAATATTTTACATACTCCAGTTTGTATCAACTCATTGATACAGTGGATATCTCCTTCAATCTACTTCTACCTCCACCAGTAGGTCCCACCCACGTATTATGTGACCAACTGCTGCACCTTAAAATGAGTCAGGTAGTCGTGGCAGTTCCTCTTGCTGGTCACCGTCAGCCATTGTCCCAACTAACACAGCCAGTTAAGTGCTTAAAAAATAGACTTTTTCTTAACATTAAAGTCTTAGATCGTCTTAATTCAAGAATGAGAGGTGAATGACACTTAAGGGTTTTCTTTTTTTTCCTCATTCAAGGGTTAGGTAAAAGAACACATGTTCAACTAATGTAACATTTTATTGCAGCAACATTTTGCTTTCCACGAGCTTAGTCGAGCCTTTACAAGCAATATAGGAACACAGAGGATATATATAGGTAACATTGTGAAGTGAAAAATCATACGCACACAATGTCTTGAATCATTCTTAATCGCCATTTCAAAGACTATTAAAAAGATAAAAAGTCAGTTTCGTTATCTCTAGTTATCCTCAAAACCATGAACCCCTCCTTCATATAACAACCAAAAGTTACATCCACTACTATAACTACTATTACTACTACTACTACTACTGTGTGTGTCTTATTTTCCTCTGTGCATGTGTGTGTGTGTCGCGCACACATGCTATTATTTATGTGCTAAATAATAGCATAAAAAGTAGCACACAATGATTAGCGGAATATTATTTTAAAATATATTTTACACAAATTACCAATATTCCTTAAGGCATTATGAAAACCAAGCCAACTCGTCCATGAACATTATGCTTCACCTGAGTAGATGTGACTGATGTATATAATGATTACGGGTCTGCCATCATAACACTTCCCTTTTATATAATAATCCATTTTATAATAATTTTTGTCTTTATAATATTGGACATAATTTCTGAAAGGTAACTAATTTATTACTGCATTCATAAATCTTCTCTTATATAGATACACAGGAAGTACCTGCAATTAATTTGGCCACTATTCACTATCGTCGTAAAAAGCTGGGTTAATTCATTCGTGAAAATTGTCTTTACTCCACTGGTTGAAAATAAATGGTATAAAATACCGACAGAATGGAAAAATAAACACATAAGCAGTATAATGCGATCCTTTATTGACAACGTTTCGCCCACGCAGTGGGCTTTATCGAGTCACAGACAGATCTACCTGGAAAAAGAGTAACATGAGTATTTATAAGATTTAGTCAGGTGGAGAATGCTGCATGTGACAGTCTTCAAAGTAGTGTGATAGTTTAAAACCTTGTGTGACTTAAAGGACCTGTAGTGTTCCATTCTTGAGTTCTATGTGGGATAGTGTTGAAGTTTCTTGGCAATAGGTTCAGCTATGTTGTATAAGCCGTTGTTCTGGTTGAAGTTGTTGGATATACAAATAAGTGATGATTCCAGGATTCTTCGGTATTGAGTGTTGTCTTATCTGGCGATGAGTCTTGCGTTTCTGTAGTTGATTAAATGGTTGTGTAAATTTCGGTGTTGAACACAGGCATTTCTTGAGTCGTCAGATCTGCCTGCGTACTGGTGTTCTGAAATGCGTGTTTGGAGGTCTCTGGATGTTTCGCCGACGTATAATTTGCTGCAGTCATTACAAGGAATTGTGTATACCCCTGCAGTGGCTTCTACAACATAGCTGAACCTATTGCCAAGAAACTTCTTCAACGCTATCCCACATAGAACTCAAGAATGGAACACTACAGGTCCTTTAAGTCACACAAGGTTTTAAACTATCACACTACTTTGAAGACTGTCACATGCAGCATTCTCCACCTGACCCAGCATTCTCCACCTGACTAAATCTTATAAATACTCATGTTACTCTTTTTCCAGGTAGATCTGTTTGTGACTAGATAAAGCCCACTGCGTGGGCGAAACGTTGTCAATAAAGGATCGCATTATACTGCTTATGTGTTTATTTTTCCACTCCACTGGTTACTACGTCTGAGTTGCCAGATATCACATCTGCCTTGTAGAGAGAGTACAAAAACTTTTTTCCGCAACTGTACATGAAACAAATTCAATGAGTACTTTTATCCACTCAAGAATGTTGTCATAGATTAGGCTCCAGTTTTATTCTTAGGAAGACTTTCCTTCAAGCAATATATATCAAGCAAACGACATCCGGTTGGTATCAAAATATTTGTGGTGTGTGATTGTGAAAGTGGAATAGTGTTAGACATTATGTTGTGTACAGGAAAACAAACTATTACAAATACGCGTGCCATTGTGAAGAATATGATGGACATAGGCTGTTCACAGATAAGTGGTACACAAGACCTTATTTTGCGATTTCCACAAGGTGAACAATAGACATGTGTGGGACATTAGGAGGAAATAGAAAACATATGTCATAATTTACGAGAGTCCTGGACATTAATGAAGTGCAGGTATTTGATACCAATGACGTGATGCCCTTTCGATGGTATGCTAAGAGAGATGTTGACGACTGTACACAGGCATCAGACAGAGTAAACTAGAAGTGTTGACTGCCAAACAGTGAAACCACTCGCAGTCATTGACTACATAACCAACATGAGTTTGGTAGACAAATGTGGCATTCAAATTGGCACTGTGGAATGTGTCAGAAGGAGCTGCCAGGAGCTGCCGTACTAAATGCGCATATGTTCCTGGTGAACACAGGACGCAAACCCAAATTGGCAGATTTTTCATCTATAATAAGACAGATGTAAGCTCAGCCAACACGTCGCTGCCATGGCAGTGTAAGTGATCCATTTCATCTGAAGCAAAGTGCACACTTCGCCCGTACTATTCCTCCTACAGAAAATTAGAAAAAAGCACAAGAGACGATGTTATGTATGTCGGTACACAACCAGAAAGCCACCAAAAGCGAGCAGATACACGATATATCTAAGTTGTGTGATATTCCTTTGTGCCTCAGGCTATCTTTTGAGGAAATATCATACTTTGAAACAGTTCTAATATGACAAAACTTTTATATAATAGTGTTGCGTGGCAGAAACAATCATTAGATATAAGATAAACCAAATTATTGTGCAGATATATAGTGAATGTTGATATTCTTATGACGCGGTGTGCTTCCCGAGCTATTTGAGCTATTGAAATCAGGATATTTTCATTGCAAAATGTGGCGATCAGTATTAACGAGTGCATACAAAAATCCATTGAAAATCGCATTTTATTTGGCTTAGAAAAACCGGAAACTGAAAAAGTTAATTGGAGCTTCAGCGCTGATGTTACCAGTAGCTCCGGGTCAAATTTGGCCAACTTCAATGCATCATAAAACGGTAAGTATTTATCAGATTACAGTCATTTTAGTCTCATTCGATTCAGAAAAATAAACTCTATCAAACTGTATATTTTTCAAAATCTTCTCACTGGTGCCTATCTAGGATGTACTACCATTCCCTAGTATGGCACTCAGTGCCATCGACTAACACCGTGGTAGTACCTAACTACTTTAAGGTGAAAAGGGGCAAGAGGTATAAAGAGGCTGACCGAAACGTCTCGTCCTCCTCAGAATGCCAGGTGACTTGAGGCAGCAGGTGCAAGGTGACTAACACTCACCTTAACTATTGATTATTAGGTGAAGACAGACAACTGGTGTAAGGTGGGTTGCCCACAGCCTCTCCTTGCCCCAATATTGAACCCAGGACTTCGAATGTAATCCCCGAAGTCAGTACCACTGAGCTACGAAGCACTTTACATTCCGTCTCATTAATGACATCGTCGTTGATGTCGTTATTGATGATGTCGTCATTGATGTTAATGATAATGTTTGTGAAGTCATTGTTGATGTTATTCATGTAAATGTCGTTATGTTATTTGTCACTGATGTTATTGATAAGGTTATTGATGATATTGATAAATCGTTATTGATGCTAACGTTATTGATGTCGTTATTGATGTTATTGATAATTCGTTATTGATAATATTGGTAATGTTACTGATGTCGCTATTGATGTCTTTACTGATGTCGGTATTATTAATATCGTTACTGATGTTATTGGTAATGCCATTATTGTTATTGATGATGTCTTGATGCCGTTATTGATGTTATTGATTATATTGATACCGATGTTGATGTCACTGATGTTATTGGTGCCGTTATTGATAACATTGATGTCGTTATTTATAACATTATTGATGTTATTGATAATATTGTTACTTATGTTATTGGTATGCCATTACTGATGTTATTGGTAATGCCATTACTGATGTTATGGATAATGTTAATGATATCTTTATTGATGTTATTGGTGTTATTGATAATGTAGTTATTGATATTGATAATGTAGTTATTGATGTTATTGATGGCGTTATTGATATTTTTATTGATAATGTTGATAATGTCGTTATTGATGTCATTAGTGACATGGTCATTTATTAACGTGTAGTCTAAATGAATGAAAAAGTTTATAGTGTAGAGATTGTTGTCTAGAGTGTGTAAATTAATATATTCTAGTTTGTTGAAATTATTTTATTATTTAAGACAATAAACTGAATTTGAAGCAAGCGTGTATAGCATGAATATGCATACACTTTAGTTTGTATATTCATACAGAGAGAATGTTCAAACAGCGAGAGTATTCACGCAGATGAAATTTTCATTGAGTGAATATACATAGACGGAAAATATTAATGCAAAAGAAATATTCCCACAGGGGGGAATATTCATATAGGGAGAATATTCATAAGAATGCTTCCATAGGGAGAATATTCATGCAGTATGAATATTCCCACGGTGAATATTCATGCAGTAAGAATATTCCCACGAGAATATTCATGCAGTAAGAATATTCCCACGGATAATATTCATGCAGTAAGAATATTCCCACGGAGAATATTCATGCAGTAAGGATTTTCAAACGGAGAATATTGCTGCAATAAAAATATTCCCACATATAATATTCAGCAATAAGAATATTCCCACGGAGAATATTCATGCAGTAAGAATATTCCCACGGAGAATATTGCTTCAATAAAACTATTTCCACGGAGAATATTCGTGCAGTATGAATATTCCCACGGAAAATATTCTATGTTCGTACAGGGAGAATATTTATACAGGGAAGATGCACAGGAAGAATGTTGATACAGGGAGAATATTCAGACAGGAATAATATTTATATAAGAAAATCCATAGAGGCATCAGCAATAGTAAGACTAGCAGCAGCAGCATCAGGGAGAAAAGAAATAGCATTTGCATCAGCAACTAGCAACTAGCAGCAACAATCCTAATTTCATTAGCTTCAACTGTAGTTGCGTTAACAGCAGCATCCACAACAGATGCAACAACAAGAAAAACAGTAAAAGTAATCGTAGCAGCAATAAAAATGTAATCATCAACAGCAGTGACATTAGCAACAACACCATTAACAATAACAAAAGTACAGTAGCATTAGCATCAGAATTAACAATAGTAACAGAAGCGGAAGCAACAACATCAGCAACAACAACAAAGTATTAAAAAAAACAAATACACAAACAGCCAAAATAACAGTTACAGCACCAACAAAATGACAACAACAGCAGCAACAACAAATACAATAGCTGCAGTATTTATATCAAAAGTAGCAACAAGTACAGAATAATCAGCAACAACGGTGTCACAAAAACAATGGGGAATCCAACAATAGCCCAAACAACAACAATACCAGCAACAACAATACCAGCAACAACACTACAACAGCTAGAGTCAAATTTAATAAATCTCGTGTTAACTATAATTCAGTTTGAACAACTTGCATACTATTACGATCTTGGGGTGAGTATAACACCAGACACATCTCCGGGGCACATCAACCCAATAATGCTGGCTATGGCGCCAGTAAACCTAGAACAGCATTCCGACATCTTAATAAAGATCGTTGACCCTACACGTACGTTGATTTGGAGTATGCACCAGTTTGAACCAACCTAGCAATGAAAGCTCGAGAAAGTGCAAGGTTTGCAACAAGACTAGTCGGCTTTGTCCACGAGGAGGTTAGAAATCGACCTGACGACACTGGAGGAT
This sequence comes from Cherax destructor, assembly GCA_009830355.1. NCBI lineage: Eukaryota > Metazoa > Arthropoda > Malacostraca > Decapoda > Parastacidae > Cherax > Cherax destructor. The sequence goes on along the minus strand of WNWK01001490.1, from coordinate 244,436 downwards.
AGGCAGATAGGAGACATGTAACAGCATATAAGATACTGAGGGAATTGACAAAGTGGACAGAATGTTCAGAGTTGGACACAACAACAAGGGACACAGATGGGAGTTGAAGACTCAGATGAATACAAGATGTTAGGGAAATATTTCTTCAGTCACAGGTTGTCGAATGAAAATTAGAACGAGTGCAGCTCATACATAGCTTAAGCAGGTCTATAAGCTCATGGCGCGAGAGTGACCCAGTACGCCAGTGAAGAGGCGGGGCCAGGAGCATGACTCGATGCAACCACAACTAGTGAGTACAACTGGGAGTCAGGAGCGAAGAAAGGCCTCTTGGACCTGACTGTGAATCGAGTCTCCAGACAAGGAACAATCCTCTAGCAAATAAAGTCAAATGCAAACACAGAGAGTAGCTTTTGATTACCCATATAGACCCTCAACCAATATTTACAATTTATAGCAAGTGGAATAAAGCAACAAGAAGTGAGTGAGTAAAGTGAGTTTACTCAGTGCTTTTCACCTCAGATAAGATAGACCAGTATGTGAGTACTCGACCAGCCCCAGTGTGAGTCTGCAATTTACTAGGTGTGAAAACATTAATTTAGTTGGGTGCTAGTTCTCACTCAGCTGGTTACCGTATAATTCTGTCAACGAATCAGAGTAGCCGGGGCCGCTCTGCAGTTGCTGCTATGTGACTGTTGCAGTTGCTGCTATGTAACTGTTGCAGTTGCTGCTATGTAACTGTTGCAGTTGCTGCTATGCAACTGTTGCAGTTGCTGCTATGTAACTGTTGCAGTTGCTGCTTGCATGTAACTGTTGCAGTTGCTGCTATGTAACTGTTGCAGTTGCTGCTATGTAACTGTTGCAGTTGCGCTGTAACGTTGCAGTTGCTGCTATGTAACTGTTGCAGTTGCGCTATGTAACTGTTGCAGTTGCTGCTATGTAACTGTTGCAGTTGCTGCTATGTAACTGTTGCAGTTGCTGCTATGTAACTGTTGCAGTTGCTGCTATGTAACTGTTGCAGTTGCTGCTATGTAACTGTTGCAGTTGCTGCTATGTAACTGTTGCAGTTGCTGCTATGTAACTGTTGCAGTTGCTGCTATGTAACTGTTGCAGTTGCTGCTATGTAACTGTTGCAGTTGCTGCTATGTAACTGTTGCAGTTGCTGCATGTAACGTGCAGTTGCTGCTATGTAACTGTTGCAGTTGCTGCTATGTAACTGTTGCAGTTGCTGCTATGTAACTGTTGCAGTTGCTGCTATGTAACTGTTGCAGTTGCTGCTATGTAACTGTTGCAGTTGCTGCTATGTAACTGTTGCAGTTGCTGCTATGTAACTGTTGCAGTTGCTGCTATGTAACTGTTGCAGTTGCTGCTATGTAACTGTTGCAGTTGCTGCTATGTAACTGTTGCAGTTGCTGCTATGAACTGTGCAGTGCTGCTATGCAACTCTTGCAGTTGCTGCTATGTAACTGTTGCAGTTGCTGCTATGTAACTGTTGCAGTTGCTGCTAGTAACTGTTGCAGTTGCTGCTATGTAACTGTTGCAGTTGCTGCTATGTAACTGTTGCAGTTGCTGCTATGTAACTGTTGCAGTTGCTGCTATGTAACTGTTGCAGTTGCTGCTATGTAACTGTTGCAGTTGCTGCTATGTAACTGTTGCAGTTGCTGCTATGTAACTGTTGCAGTTGCTGCTATGTAACTGTTGCAGTTGCTGCTATGTAACTGTTGCAGTTGCTGCTATGTAACTGTTGCAGTTGCTGCTATGTAACTAGTTGCAGTTGCTGCTATGTAACTGTTGCAGTTGCTGCTATGTAACTGTTGCAGTTGCTGCTATGTAACTGTTGCAGTTGCTGCTATGTAACTGTTGCAGTTGCTGCTATGTAACTGTTGCAGTTGCTGCTATGTAACTGTTGCAGTTGCTGCTATGTAACTGTTGCAGTTGCTGTTATGTAACTGTTGCAGTTGCTGCTATGTAACTGTTGCAGTTGCTGCTATGTAACTGTTGCAGTTGCTGCTATGTAACTGTTGCAGTTGCTGCTATGTAACTGTTGCAGTTGCTGCTATGTAACTGTTGCAGTTGCTGCTATGTAACTGTTGCAGTTGCTGCTATGTAACTGTTGCAGTTGCTGCTATGTAACTGTTGCAGTTGCTGCTATGTAACTGTTGCAGTTGCTGCTATGTAACTGTTGCAGTTGCTGCTATGTAACTGTTGCAGTTGCTGCTATGTAACTGTTGCAGTTGCTGCTATGTAACTGTTGCAGTTTGGCTGGTGCAGAAGGAATGCGGGAAGTGGTTGTTTGATGAACACAAAATACTTTTAACTTGTAATGTTCATATTACATCTTTTTTTTCCCGAAGTTTCATTCCATTGTTACGAACTATGGACATATTTTGCACTTGAAATTGTTCTTCATGCATGAGAGTATCAAAACCACATATCTTGAAGGTTGGATTGGGATCTGGAATCTCCACTTCTTAAGAGAGAAAAGGTTCTTCAAAGCGGCTTATTTCTTAATAATGGTACGGGCTTCATTGTTCTTCTCTGTACTCCGTCCAAAATGTCTTCGGTTTGTATGCAATTTGAAGACCATAACTGGACGGTATATTCAAGATGCGCGCTCACGAAAGAGTTATAATGTTAAGGTATCTGGTGCTACGTGTTCCAGGTTTCTAGCTATGGAATCTAACATTCTTTTAGTTTTGCTGCTCGCTGATAGACATTATTTGGTAACTTCGAGGACGTTGTTGACGATCTCTCCAACCTCCTTTATTTCTTTTGTTTCTGTTAGTTTGTTGCCAAATATTTTCGTTCTCGTACTTGAGAATGTTATATCCAAACTATATTACTTTGCACCTGTCAGCGTTGACACTCACTTCGAAGTCTCCGACCACAGAGCTAACCTATCTAGATCACTTTGGATACTCAAATAATTTGCCTTTGATGATGCAATTTTCCAAAATTTTGCATCGTCAGCACATTTTGCCCTATCTCAAGATCTTTCACTACGTTTTGCCACTCCGACACTACTCTGTTAAGTGCTACTGTCTGATTCCTATATGTGAGCCAGTCATACAGGCAAGAAGTTTCTTATTTACAATATTTGCATTTTCCTAGGAACACCATTCACCTAGGAACACCATTCACCTAGGAACACCATTCACCTAGGAACACCATTCACCTAGGAACACCATTCACCTAGGAACACCATTCACCTAGGAACACCATTCACCAAGGGAACACAATTCACCAAGGAACACCATTCACCTAGGAACACCATCTTCGATGGTGTTCCAAGGTGAATGCCTTATGTAAATTTAAATAAAGTACTTCAATTGAGAATTTTATTTCACTTTGTTCTATTAATAATGAAAATAATAGGTGGTCAGACATAATCTTTAGTTGTGGAAGCCAACCTAATCCTCAGCTTTCAGTGAATATTTTCTGGAAAATTAATTAACCTGTTCCAAATAATAATAGTCTCCATTTGTTTACATAAAATTGATGTTTTGTTGATGAGATGATGGTTCATGTCACAAGTTTTGTCCCTCTTTCTAAATATCGTGGTAACGTTTGCTAGTTTTCATAGCACCATTGCTAGTCTTTTACAGGAGTGTGTATTTCTAGCATATCAACAGAGAACCATTGTTAGTCTCATATCACAACAGTGTGTCTGTAACATATCAACGGAGTATTATTGCTTGTCTGCTGTAACTGTCTGTAACATAATAACTAAATAATGTAATATGCATCCCGAAGACGGTATCGGTGGTCATTCCCCCCCTTTTCCCGCTGCCCAGTTCTAGATCAGGCTTTCTGGATGATAGTTTGATCAACCAGGCTGTTGGTGCTAGCCTCACGAAATCCAACGTGTGCACCACAGCTCACCCTTCAAAGCTGATTGAGGGTAACTTGTCATGTTAACCCAGGATAACCCAGGATAACAAATGATAACCCAGGATAACCCAGCATAACCCAGGATAACCCAGGATAACAGAATATTAGGAGAACGACTGTTTTCGTTTCGTTACCAGGAAACTTAGCTGTAAATCTCGACTACCTCAGGGTTTAACCCGGGTCCACTGGTTGTGAGTCGAAGGTTACTGCAGACTAAGTTTGCAATACAATATTTCTAAAGGAAATGAATACAAGGCACAAGAACATAATATTTCATTGTGACAATCTTTCACTTTATTTAAAGTTTTAAACAGAGCGAAGTGTTTAGACGAACTGAAACGCTTTAAACAGAAAAATAAATTAACAGGGAGAAACATTTTAAACAGCAAAAACGTTTCATTAAGAGCCAAATGATTTAAACAGTGATACACATTTTATACCGAACAGAACTTTTAAAACAGAGCGTTTTAAACTGAGCGATACGTTTTAAACAGAGGGACACTTAAAACCGAGCAAAACACTGCAAACATAGCTAATCGTCTTAAAAACGAGAGCTAAACGTTTTAAACAGAGCGAAACGTTTTCACCTCATTACGTTTGGCAGTATGTTGCTGCATCTGAATGAGAAATTTGTAATAAATGAACTGCCACTGACAATACTGTGAGTCACTGCGACTCCTAATGTGAGGATATTAGGTAACAGAAGAATTCTAATTAAGACGAATACTCTACTAAAAAAAAAAAAATTCTCTCATAAATCAAATAAGAATCTTTGTATCATCATAGAAAATTCAGTAAGAATGACCTGAGGTGTTTTTATACAGCTGTATTCACGTGTATCGCAATACAAGCTTCAGGTAAGGATACACTCATGTGTAAGGCTGTATACACATGTGTAATGTTACGTACTCGTGTGCAGTGCTGGATAAACATGTGCAATGCTGCTTGCACATTCATAATGCTGAGTACACATTTGTAATGCTTGATATTCAAGTGTAATTCTGAATACACTTGTGAAATGATTTGTACACCTGTATTGCTGGAGTGGAGCCTTCCCCCCCCCCCTCCCCACACACACATACACACACTCGTACGTTCGCACGTGTGTAAAGATACACACATTTGGAGAACTACACTCACACATGTGCACAGTTACATACACACACACACACACACCGCTACACAAACAATTTTGTACAGGTACACATGCTATGTAACGCTACTGCAACTACTATGACTTTCCCTACACTCACTCTACTTTCAAATCGAACTTGGAAGCTAAACTTAATTTCAAGTAAGTTCACTGTGGCAGACACTTCGCGAAAATCAGATTGAACGTCACAAACACAAGATGGTTCACTGATCTGAAAATAATGACTAATACGATTACATTCGATAGACAGATTAAAAAAATTAAGATATTATTTAATGTTAATTTTATTAAGGCTACAGAGGTTGCTAAGTTAGTAAGCTCCTCCGACGTGACCCAGTGTGTTCTACCACCACTTAGCTGTAGGATACAAGTAAGTAAAAAGTGAGTATGTGAATAATTGCCCCTGAGGGAGCGTATGGCAATATACATTCAGTAACTGAATACTGAACACTGCTAGGTACTCACTTGGTTGGGCTAAACAGCCCGCTCATTATGGGTTATTATGGTACCGCTAAATAAGATATGATCTAGCTACCTGCTCCGCAGCCGACCTAACTAGTCTTATAGTTATTTAGACGTACCTGGGTATTTGTAGCTGACCCATGTTCCCTAGCTTATGTCAGGGAGGTAACTCGGTAATGATGTCTTGATTGAAGAATAGGTGTCCTACGGTGCACAGTTAGTCTTTGAAAATAGTTCTTGATACACACGGTACTCTTAATTGTCCTTCAATCATTTAAATTCACAGTAATGTCACTACAGGAAGCTGTGCACACTTCTCTGTAATATACCGCTAACGTGGATTGTCTTTTATTCACATAAATGCGAGGAACATTGTTCTTTATTCGTTATGTGGCTATACAACAGCTTCGGGTCAGACTTGACTTTCGGTCCTTTTCGTACTGTCGCTGGGCCTCCCTCCTTATCTGTGCATACACGTTTCTGGCTCTTCGACTAATCTCTTTATTTTCCTGGGTCCTTTGTCTTCTGTACTTTTTCCATTCTCTGCCGCACTTAATTTTTGCCTCCCTACACCTTTGGGTAAACCAAGACCGTGTTCTGGTTTTCCCATTATTTCTATTGCCCTTGGGAACAAACCCTTGCATTTTGTTGTCACATAATCCATCATTTTGCTTACAGATTTTCCTACCAATTCTCTTTCCCACTGAACCTCTTGCAGGAAGTTTCTCAAGGCTGTGTAGTCCCTCTTCTTGTAGTTTGGCTTTTCCCATCCTACTCCTGTTACCCTCTCCACTTATAACTCAAGGAAAGTATTCAAAGCTCAGAACCAAGTGATCACCAGCTCCGAGGGGGCCTTTCATATGTGATGTCTTCGATGTCCGAGCTACTCAGGGTGAATATGAGGTTCAGTCTTTCTGGTTTATCCTCGCCTCTCTCTCTGGTAGTGTCCCTAACATGTTGATGCATGAGGGTTTCCGGTACCACATCGATCATCTTGGCTCTCGATGTTTCGGGACCCCCATGTGGCTCTAGGTTTTCTCAGTCAGTCACCTTGTAATTGAAATCACCCATAACCAGAAACTTTGCTCTACCCATGTGAGCTCTTCTGGCCACCTCAGCTAGTGTGTCCACCATTGCTCTGTTGCTCTTCATATTCTTCTCTTGGCCTCCTGCAGTTCTGTGGCGGGTTAAACATCTCTGCAATGACTACCTTATGTCCTTCAGACTGAATTGTACCTACTATGTAGTCTCTTTCGCCCATTTCGTCCAGGAGTTGCAATTCAACTCATAACTCCTGGTTATGACCTCACACAGTAAACATAGCTGGTTCTGACCTCACACAGTAAACATAGCTGGTTCTGACCTCACACAGTAAACATAGCTGGTTCTGACCTCACACAGTAAACATAGCTGGTTCTGACCTCACACAGTAAACATAGCTGGTTCTGACCTCACACAGTAAACATAGCTGGTTATGACCTCACACAGTAAACATAGCTGGTTATGACCTCACACAGTAAACATAGCTGGTTCTGACCTCACACAGTAAACATAGCTGGTTATGACCTCACACAGTAAACATAGCTGGTTCTGACCTCACACAGTAAACATAGCTGGTTCTGACATCACATGTTGCAGTGCAACTACTCCCCCCCCCTCAGCTCCCTGTGTGTGTGTGTGTGTGTGTGTGTGTGTGTGTGTGTGTGTGTTCCATCATGGGGGAGCATCAAAAGGCAGGGTGTTCAATCAGTGTCTCGTAGCAAACATGTTTGTGTCAGTGTGCTGCCCTGTTTTCCCTGTGACATCACCAGCCACTGCTGGAGTGTAATGGTTCTGACCTCACTCGACAAACATAGTTGACTTCAAGTAGTAAACATAGCTGGCTCTGACCTCACAAGGTAAACATAGCTGGTTCTGACCTCACAAGGTAAACATAGCTGGTTTTTATCTCACAAGGTAAACATAGCTGGTTCTGACATCTCACAGTAAACATAGCTGGTTCTGACATCTCACAGTAAACATAGCTGGTTCTGACATCTCACAGTAAACATAGCTGGTTCTGACATCTCACAGTAAACATAGCTGGTTCTGACATCTCACAGTAAACATAGCTGGTTCTGACATCTCACAGTAAACATAGCTGGTTCTGACATCTCACAGTAAACATAGCTGGTTCTGACATCTCACAGTAAACATAGCTGGTTCTGACATCTCACAGTAAACATAGCTGGTTCTGACATCTCACAGTAAACATAGCTGGTTCTGACATCTCACAGTAAACATAGCTGGTTCTGACATCTCACAGAAACATAGCTGGTTCTGACATCTCACAGTAAACATAGCTGGTTCTGACATCTCACAGTAAACATAGCTGGTTCTGACATCTCACAGTAAACATAGCTGGTTCTGACATCTCACAGTAAACATAGCTGGTTCTGACATCTCACAGTAAACATAGCTGGTTCTGACATCACTCGGTAAACATAGCTGGTTATGACCTCACACAGTAAACATAGCTGGTTCTGACCTCACACAGTAAACATAGCTGTTATGACCTCACACAGTAAACATAGCTGGTTATGACCTCACACAGTAAACATAGCTGGTTCTGACCTTACACAGTAAACATAGCTGTTATGACCTCACACACTAAACATAGCTGGTTCTGACCTCACACAGTAAACATAGCTGGTTATGACCTCACACAGAAAACATAGCTGGTTATGACTTCAAACAGTAAACATAGCTGGTTATGACCTCACACAGTAAACATAGCTGGTTATGACCTCACACAGTAAACATAGCTGGTTCTGACCTCACACAGTAAAAATAGCTGGTTCTTACCTCACACAGTAAACATAGCTGGTTCTGACCTCACAGTAAACATAGCTGGTTCTGACCTCACACTGTAAACATAGCTGGTTCTGACCTCACACAGTAAATATAGCTGGTTTTGACATCAAACTGTGAAAATCACTACCAGAAATTGCCTTTTCTTTGGGACTGCTGATAAGATTATCACCTTCAAGAGTTGCACTGACCGTCCCTGCACAAGAAGGGTCAGGCAAGTTCATAAAACTTTGTTCATCTATGTTGAAATTATACTTCGAAAATAATGAAAATAATTAAAGTTGGCAGCAGTATGGCCTGCTGAAGAGTGATCAGATTTGGCCATGAGTTTACTTTCAATCCACTCTCCATCCTCACTACGTCAACACACACTTGTGTCACCATATGTGAGTACAAACACACACACACGCATGTATGCATGCACGCACACACAACTGCCACCATATATAGACCATAAGAACATAAGAAAGGAGAAGCACTGCAGTAGGCCTGTTGGCCCATACTAGGCAGTCTGAGTACAAACTGACACTCTCAAACACACACTCTCTGCTCCAAGACATTTCTCCAAGAGATGATCTGTACAGATAGCATAAACAGGGGCAAGAACTAGTTACTTCTCGCTCACTAACACAACCAGAAAGAAGTTATTTTATCTATTTCAAAGAGTGAAGAAACAGGAGACCAAAAGCCAAATAAATGGAGGTATAGTTGAGGAAGTCAAATCTGTATGTGGGTGCCTGCAGATGGAACTGATGACAGCTGAATTTAGATAAACAATGGAAGAGGAGTTAGAAAATAAGTTTAATTGGCTTGGCACAGAGACGGGATGAAAAGTAAGAAAATTAATGGAAAAAATGCAAGGAACGGGAGATAAGAGCTGCTGCTGTTGAAGAATAGATAGATAGCCTGAGAGAAGATGTAAAGAAGCTGAGGAAAGAACTATAGAAGATCAAAGGAATGGGGAATGAGGCAAAGATAGAAAAAAAAAGCAGATGGGAGACAGATGGAAGGAAAGAGGGATGAGAAAACACCTTCGAAGAAATGTTCTCAGGAAACCAGGAGGTGCACGAAGTGAGAATGGAAGCACCGAAGTACCTGTTCACAACAGACAATGAAATCTGGAAGAAAAGGACATGGGAGGAGAGAGAGAGAGAGAGGGAGGGAGGGAGGGAGAAATGGAGGGAGAAAGGGAAGGAGAAAGTGAGGGAAAGAGAGAGAGAGAGAGACTGAGGGAGAGAGGTAGAGAATGGGGGAAAGAGATAGACTGAGGGAGAGAGGTAGAGAATGGGGGAAAGAGATAGAGAGAGAGAGATCCAATTCATCCAAGGAATTCAGGAGGTCGATGGGAGGTAAAGTGATGATATATGGGTGGCAGATAAATGTGAGGTTCAAGCTGTCATTAAAAGGAATGGTGGAGAAGCCAAAGTGCACCAGGTGATAAATTTGACAGGATTAGAAGCTACTCAGGGGAGAAAATGTGCTCAGTCAAAAACTGATCGTTGCTACAGAGATGCATGTGACTGAATTCTGAAATGAAATGTAGCAAAGGCAGACAAATAGCTGTCGACAAGTGTTCCTAGATCGGGATTGAACAGAAAATGAAGAGGAACAGCTGAGGTAGAGGGCAGAGGAAAAAGGAAAGAGAATAACCAGAGAATGCAATAGCTGGTGCTAGAGCTCAACCTTCACAGATTCATCATGCACTGCCCCTTTGATATACTTTTGAAGAGTTCCGAGTTTTTCTATTCCTGGAGCACCGCCAGGCTCGTCTGATGCTCACCTGGTCGACCAGGCTGTTCCTTCTGGTGGTTCGCCAACCCACTTACATCACAGCTTGGTTGATCTGGCACCAGGTGAAAATGCTTGTCTAATTTCCTCTTGAAGACTTCTACATTTGTCCCAGCAGTGTTTCTGATATCTTCTGGCAAGATGTTGAATAGTGTAGTCTGGGGGTAACAGGGTTTAAGAAATATACCTAGCTGGATAAATCTTATCTAGCCGACATGAATCAGTGGATAACACACTGACCAGTGAGTTTTAGAACTCACTTTCCATTGGTTCGAACCACACGGGTTCTGTGATTTATTTTAATCATTTTATTACGATTTAGTGAGTCCCTAAAGAGGAAAGATGGGGGGGACACATCGATCAAGTGGAAGTGCGGAGGTACCATTCAAGGGAGGGAAGCATCTGTCAATGAGAGGCAAGGGAGGCATCTATCAGTGGAAGGGAGCGAGGCATCTAGTAAGGGGAAAAGGGGAAGCGGCCGTCTAGTGAAAGGAAGAGTCATCCGTCAAATAAAAAAGGTAGGCCTCCATCATTGGTAAGGGGTGACATTCATCAACGGGTGAGGGGGATGGGGGAGGGAACATCCCTCAAAGAGAAGTGGCGGTGGCAGCCATCATCGCTAGGGGGTCGTCCATTTAGACCACGTTCATCCCCAAATATTTGAAATCCATTTAAGAATAATTAATAACTAATCCCTTTCATTGATTTGTTGTATCTATTCCCACAACAACCGAGCCTATCAATGTTTGATTAAATAATTTTCAATCATTAATCCATAGCTAGGGCAGGGGACCAGCGCCACACGGAATGCTCCGATTTAATGGCCCTTTGTTTACATGTCTGTGGAATGAAATTATATAAATGTTTGATGAAATAATTCTCTATTTGTCATCAGGAAGCATCATAGGCTGACAGTATAAAGTGTCGCAATATAAATGCATGTATATATATATATATATATATATATATATATATATATGTTGTGCCAAATAGGTAAAACTGGTCTATTAGCAAGAGGGGTGTTAATGTTTCAGTTTTATAACTGTAGTGTAAGTGCGCCTCTGGCAAGACAGTGATGGAGTGAATGTTGATGAAAGTTTTTCTTTTTCGGGACACCCTGCCTTGGTGGGACACGGCCGATGTGTTAAAAATAATAAAAATCATTTAAAATTAAGTACTTTTTAAAATTTTCTCTTATACGTTTAAAGATATATTTTTTTCATTTATGTTAATGTAAAAGTTAATAATTTTGTACCAAAAGAACCTAAGAAAACTTACCTAACCTTATAATAAGCGCAATTTAATTTAGCGTAATCCAACTAAATATATTTTAGATAAGTTTTCAATAATTTAATAATAAACAAACACAAAAACATATATTTTTTTCGTTAGGTTCAGAATGAATTTTGCCAAATTATTGCATACACAAATTTTCATAGATGCACATTGCTGATGACACTGTGCTTTTGGCAGATCCTGAAGAGAAGTTCCAGAGTTTGGTTGGGTATGTAAAGAAGAAAATTAAAAATGATCTTTGAAAAGAGTAAGGTGATGAGGATAACAAAAAAAAATAGGTAATGAAAGATTGGATATCAGATTGGAGGTAGGGAGTATGGAGGAAGTGAATGTATTCGGGTATTTGGGAGTGGACTTGTCAGCAGATGGGTCTTTGAAAGACGGGGTGAATCATAGAACTGATGTGGGAAAAAAAGTGAGTGGTTTACTGAGAAGTCTGGGGAGACAATGTTAACCATGGAAGCAAAGAGGGAAATGTATGAGAGTACAGTCATACAAACGCTCTTATATTGGTGTGAAGTATGGGTAGTGATTGTTGCAACAAGGAGAAGGCTGGAGGCAGTGGAGATGTCTTGTAGTGTGCGGAGTGAATATAATGCAGAGAATCCATTGTTTGGAAATTAGGAGGTGTGATGTTACTTAAAGCATTATCCAGAGGACTGAGGAGGGGTTGTTCAGGTGGTTCGTACATTTAGAGAGGATGGGACGAATCAGAATGACCTGAGGAGTGTACAGATCTAAAGTGGAAGGAAGGCGGGGTAGGGGTCAGCCTAGGAAATGTTGGAGAGAGGGGGTAAAGGAGGTTTTGTGTGCGAGGGGCTTGGACTTCCAGCAAGCATGCGTGAGCGTGTTAGGAGCGAGTGGAGCCCAATGGTTTTTAGGACTTGACGTGCTGTTTGGAGTGTGTGCAAGGTAACATTTATGAAGGGATTCAGAGAAACCAGCAGGCCGGACTTGAGTCCTGGAAGTGGGAAGTACAGTGCCTGCACTCTGAAGGAGGAGTGTTGTTCACAATTTACATAAACGGCATAGATAAGGGAATAAATAGCAACATAAGCAAATTTGCTGTTGACACCAAAATAGGCCGTAAAATTCATTCTAATGAGGACATTAGAGTACTCCAGGATGATTTGGATAGACTGATGCAGTGGTCGGAGAAGTAACAGATGCAGTTTAATGTAGACAAATGCAAAGTTCTAAATGTTGGACAGGACAATAACCATGCCACATATAAACTGAATAATGTAGATCTTAATACTTGTGATTACGAAAAGAATTTAGGAGTTCTGGTTAGTAGTAATCTAAAACCAAGACAACAGTGCATAAGTGTTCGCAATAAAGCTAACAGAATCCTTGGCTTCATATCAAGAAGTATAAATAATAGAAGTCCTCAGGTTGTTCTTCAACTCTATATATCCTTGGTTAGGCCTCATTTAGATTATGCTGCACAGTTCTGGTCACCGTATTACAGAATGGATATAAATGCACTGGAAAACGTACAGAGGAGGATGACAAAGTTGATCCCATGTATCAGAAATCTTCCCTATGAGGATAGACTGAGGGCCCTGAATCTACACTCTCTAGAAAGGCGTAGAATTAGGGAGGATATGATTGAGGTGTATAAATGGAAAACAGGAATAAATAAAGGGTATGTAAATAGCGTGCTGAAAATATCCAGCCAAGACAGGACTCGCAGCAATAGTTTCAAGTTGGAAAAGTTCAGATTCAGGAAGGATATAGGAAAGCACTGGTTTGGTAATAGAGTTGTGGATGAGTGGAACAAACTCCCGAGTACCGTCATAGAAGCTAAGACGTTGTGTAGTTTTAAAAATAGGTTAGATAAATACATGAGTGGGTGTGGGTGGGTGTGAGTTTGACCTGACTAGCTTGTGCCGTGCTCCTTCCTTAAGTGGAAGTGACCTGACTACCTGGAGTTTACCTGGAGAGGGTTAACTCCAGGTAGTCAGGTCTAAGCCGGCCTCGCATGGGTCAGTAGGCCTGTTCCTTTTTTCTTATGTTCTTATAAGTTGCAGTTTTATAACTGTAATGAAGGCACGCCTCTATCAAGACAGTGATGGAGTGAATGGTGATGAGAGTGTTTCTTCTTTTCCGGGTCACACTGCCTCATTTGGAAACAACCGATGTGTTAATAAAAAAATAAAATATATATACTGACTTAGGACGTCCCAAAATAAAAAAACAATAACTCATTCAGTTAGGGTGTAGCCAGAAGCGTGCTGGCATCACAGTGGAGGCAGGAACCATACATAGTTTTAAGACGAGGTTTGATAAAGCTCATGGAGCAGGGAGAGAGAGGACCTAGTAGCAATCAGTGAAGAAGCGGGGCCAGAAGCTATGAATCGACCCCTGCAACCACAAATAGGTGAGTACAAATAGGTGAGTACAGTTCAGATGGCGTAACGAACTGCAACATGCCCTCGTCTCCTTCAGAGACCAGACACTGTAATTTTCAACTCCAAGAGTCAAGTCTAGTTACCCGGTTTCCATGAATCCCTTCATAAATATTATACTTTGTTCGTACGGTTCTGGTCACAAGAACCACTTGACTACACTCCGATCTAACGCGTTTACTCAAGACTAAAATCTTCAAGTCTCTAGCATTTAAAAGTTCCTTTGTTTCCCTCCGTCCGTCCCTTCCTGTCAGTATCTCAACATCTTTTTTTTCCACTCCACCCCATATATATATATATATATATATATATATATATATTTTTTTTTTTTTTTTTTTTTCCTCAACAAGTCGGCCGTCTCCCACCAAGGCAGGGTGACCCAAAAAGAAAGAAAATCCCCAAAAAGAAAATACTTTCATCATCATTCAACACTTTCACCACACTCGTACATAATCACTGTCTTTGCAGAGGCGCTCAGATACGACAGCTGAGAATAAGTCCCTCCCAACTGTCACTATTCCAGACCCCTCCTTTAAAGTGCAGGCATTGTACTTCCCATTTCCAGGACTTAAGTCCATCTAATCAATTACTGATTTCCCTGAATCCCTTCACCAAATATTACCCTGCTCACACTCCAACAGCTCCTCAGGTCCCAAAAACCTTTCGTCTCCATTCACTCCTATCTAACACGCTCACACATGCTTGCTGGAAGTCCAAGCCCCTCGCCCACAAAACCTCCTTTAACCCCTTCCCTCCAATCTTTTCGAGGACGACCCCTACCCCGCCTTCCTTCCCCTACAGATTTATACGCTCTCCAAGTCATTCTACTTTGATTCTTTCTCTCTAAATGACCAAACCACCTCAACAACCCCTCTTCAGCCCTCTGACAAATACTTTTAGTAACTCCATACCTCCTCCTAATTTCCACATTCCTAATTTTCTGCATAATATTTACACCACACATTGCCCTTAGACTGGACATCTCCACTGCCTCCAGCCTCCTCCTCGCTGCAGCATTTGCAACCCATGCTTCACACCCATATAAGAGTGTTGGTACCACTATACTTTCATACATTCCCTTCTTTGCCGCTATGGGTCACGTTTTTTGTCTCCACATTTACCTCAACTCTTCACTCACCTTTTTTCCTTCATCAATTCTATGGTTAACCTCATCCTTTATAAACCCATCCGCTGACAAGTCAACTCCCAAATATCTGAAAACATTTACTTCTTCCATAATCCCTCTCTCCAATGTGATATCCAATTTTTCTTCATTTAAATCGTTTGATACCCTCATCACCTTACTCTTATCTATGTTCACTTTTAACTTTCTACCTTTACACACTCTCCCAAACTCGTCCACTAACCTTTGCAGCTTTTCTTTAGAATCTCCCATAAGCACAGTATCATCAGCAAAAAGTAACTGTGTCAACTCCCATTTTGCATTTAATTCCCCATAATTTAATCCCACCCCTCTCCCCAACAACCTAGCATTTACTTCTTTTACAACCCCATCTATAAATATATTAAATAACCATGGTGACATTACACATCCCTGTCTAAGACCTACTTTTACCGGGAAGTAATCTCCCTCTCTCCTACACACCCTAACCTGAGCCTCACTATCCTCATAAAAACTCTTTACAGCCTTCAGTAACTTACTACCTATTCCATACACTTTCAACATTTGCCACATTGCTCCCCTATCCACTCTATCATATGCCTTTTCTAAATCCATAAATGCAATGAACCTTTATCTAAATACTGTTCACATATATGCTTCACTGTAAACACTTGAGCTACACATCCCCTACGCACTCTAAAGCCTCCTTGCTCATCTGCAATCCTACTCTCTGTCTTACCTCTAATTCTTTCAATAATAACCCTGCCATACACTTTACCTGGTATACTCAGTAAACTTATTCCCCTATAATTCTTACAATCTCTTTTATCCCCCTTCCCTTTATATAAAGGAACTATACATGCTCTCTGCCAATCCCTAGGTGTCTTCCCCTCTTTCATACATTTATTAAACAAAAATACCAACCACTCCAACACTATATCCCCCCATGCTTTTAACATTTCTGTCATGATCCCTTCAGTTCCAGCTGCTTTACCCCCTTTCATTCTACGTAGTGCCTCACGCACCTCCCCCATATTCACATCCTGCTCTTCTTCACTCCTAAACGATGTTGTACCTCCCTGGCCAGTACATGAAATTACCGCCTCCCTTTTTTTCATCGACATTTAAAAGTTCCTCAAAATATTCCCGCCATCTTCCCAATACCTCCAGCTCCCCATCTACTAACTCCTCTACTCTGTTTTTAACTGACAAATCCATTCGTTCCCTAGGCTTTCTTAACTTGTTTATCTCACTCCTAAAAAATTTCTTGTTTTCAGCAAAATTTCTTGACAGAGCCTCTCCCATTCTTTCATCCGCTCTTCTTTTGCACTCTCTCACCACTCTCTTCACCTTTCTTTTACTCTCCATATACTCTGCTCTTCTATTCTGTTTTGTAAAATCCTCTCATAAGCTACCTTTTT
The DNA here is from genome assembly GCA_009830355.1 of Cherax destructor. Classification (NCBI taxonomy): domain Eukaryota; kingdom Metazoa; phylum Arthropoda; class Malacostraca; order Decapoda; family Parastacidae; genus Cherax; species Cherax destructor. The sequence goes on along the minus strand of WNWK01001490.1, from coordinate 228,044 downwards.
CTCTTTTATCACACCCTTTACTTCTTCATTCCACCACTCACTCCTCTTTCCTCCTGCACCCACCCTCCTATAGCCACAAACTTCTGCCCCACATTCCAATACTGCATTTTTAAAACTATATGTATATATACTCTCCTAGAAATAATTTAATTTGTTCCATTTAATCATCCTCAGCTTTCTGAATTAACATTTTGTAACCCCACATCTTTCCCCTAATTTCTGCTCTCCAATTTGTTTGCATAATATTCATCCCACGTATTATTATACATGAGAACTTCACTGCCTCCAGCATCCTCCATGCTGCAATATTTCAGGTCCATACCACACACCATATAAAAGTGTTGGTGCCACTGTGCTCTGCTGTGTCCTTTGTATCCTCTTTAAATCAACCTTTTTTTTTACCTCACAGGTGCTCCAACACGCTTCCTACCTTTTTCTCCTCATCAATTCTTTGGCTCCCTTCACTCTTCATAGACACATCCCCTGACATGTCCACTCGTAAATATTTGAATTCATTAAGTTCCTCCATATTTCCTTCCTTCTATTTGATATCCAATTTTTCCTAGGCTTTTTTCTACATTCACTTTTAATTTTTTCTGTTACATAGTCTCCCAAATTCCTCCACCAATCTTTGCCACTTCTTTTCGGAATCTCTTAAAACAAATGACATCGACAATATACAACTGTAACAACTACCGCTTTGTATTCCAATTATCTGATATCCCTGGAAAGGGACCTTTAAATGAATGCCATTTGTTTTTATTCTTATTCCAACTTTCAGTTTTTATTTCGCTCATAACTCTTGAAGGCCTCATCCGATCGACTTCAAATTTCAAACATTTGTATACAATAACTACCTAGAGACTGCCAGGAAGGTGTTCCGGAGGTCAACGCCGCCGCGGTGCAGTCCTTGACCAAGCCTCCTGTAGCCAGAGTCTAGGAATAATTGACATGTGCAAGTTCCCTGCGACTAGATTTACTACGCCCACTCCAGGCATCTTGGAATGGCTCATTTAACTTCGAAAACCCTGAGCAGTGTGCTTTCAAACGTTCAAAAAAACAGGTTGCCTCCTAATTCGACGACAGCGGAGAGTGAAATTCAAGTGTGCAAGTCCATATTCGTCATTGTTATGTGAAAAATAGTCAAAATTTTATTCCACTAAATCACGTTAAATATATTTCAGATTTGTTGAGAAAATATAATTGTTTTAAGAAAACTGTAAATTGTTGAAATTGGTGAACTGGAAAATGCCTCTCGTTATCGGCTTCAAATCTTCTACATAGGTTTGGTTTTCTGAATGCAAGGCTCGTATTGTTACTGTGTGTATAAGTCCCAATTTCCTTATTTTATTAAAGAAAAATTGATATTCATTTACACATAATAAATATTAATGATGATGCATTCTATAAGAAAGATGATGCCCCATACGGTTAATCTGAGTTGGTGCAAATTTGGAATCGTTGAAATCAGATCAATTACTGAAAAATACCTTTCCTGATCGGCTTCAAACTTTCATGATTGGAGGGCTTTATTAAAAAGAAAGCCAAGGCATTCGCTTTGAGCAGTGTAAATTTTAACTTGCCAGTTTAAATAAATTGATTCCCATGTAATAGCTATAGAATGCCTCTTCTGAGCGACTACTAACCCGAAATGCTAGTGTATCTTAACTGCAAGTAGTTTTTTATTGATTTTGGACTTTGGGGGTGTTAAAAAACAGTCTATTTAAGCAAATGTTTTCTAATTGGATCTTAAAAATTATTTTTAAATGTTTTTTCTTAAAAGAGGCTAGGGAATTATATATAGAATATAGATGAGAAAAAAAAAAGCTGAAAAAGTGCTTTTTTTTGGAGTTTTTATGATTAGCGAGGATAGTGATCCCTAGACTTTCCAATTATCGGAACATTCCCAGCCAAATTTTTCTCGTCTTTCTCCAAAATTTATTACTCCAGAACGCCTTATTAAGTAGGCATCAAATTTTCAACGATGGTATACAGCATCTAGAGAAAAAATCATGAGATTATATGCCTGCGTGGGTGTCCTATGGGAAATGATACATAGGTCGTTCCTAGATTTTGTTTTGTGAGATAACTAGATAAAGCCTTTGACTAGTTTCAAGATTTTAAACACAGACGTATCATAATTTAGAATAAGGGTAAAATTTTTAATAGACTTTTAAGTATTATTTCGCCATTTTTAATCTTGAAATGGTAGATAATTATTTGCATAATATTTCCTTGATGCTGATGAGGGGGTCTTGATCCAAGGAACTTAACTTAGCCTCCCCTTTTTTTAGATCGAATCTGAATGACACACGTTATACAGGCGATCTTCGACCCCTACTTGTTTAGTGCTTTCCCTTGATTCACAAAAGACAATTTCTGAACGGCATCAGTCTTAAATGGCGCACCCACCTGCTAAAATGGTCGAAACATTCTTGACTTTAGGTTCTATAGGCGCACATTTTGTTGGATTCTGTTCAGTAACTGGAGAATGCCTCTTCAGGTAGGCTTTAAACTTTAGCAGCTAATGTCTTGATTTTAGGATGTGTGTTTTAATGTGTGTTTATTAATGTGTGTTTATTATTTTTTTTTTTATAAATCACTGTTAGAAAGCTTTGGTAGCGTCATTCATTTCTGCCTAAAACCTACTTTTACTGGGGAATAATTTCCCCTTTCTCCTACATACACGACTATAAACACAAAAACCCGTTACTGTTTTGAGATACAGCCTATACCATACATTTGTAACATTTTTCCAAAGTGTGTATATATATATATATATATATATATATATATATATATATATATATATATATATATATATATATATATATATATATATATATATATGTATATATATGTCGTGCCGATTAGGTAAAACTTGGATTTTGGCTTAAATAGCACGCTCACCTTGCCATATAAGACAAGTGAAAATTTGTGTATGCAATAATTTGCCAAAATCATTCTGAACATAACGAAAAATATATTTCATTGTGTTTGTTTATTATTAAATTAATGTTAACGTATCTAAAATATATTTAGTTGGGTTAGGCTAAATTAAATTGCGCTTGTTGTAATAAGGTTAGTAGGTTTTCAAAGTTTCTCTTGGTACAAAATTATAAATTTACATTAACATAAATGAAAAAATATATCTTTAAACGTATAAGAGAAAATTTTAGAAAGGACTTAATTTTAGATGAGTTCTGCTAATTGACCAGTTTTACCTAATCGGCACGACATATATATATATATATATATATATATATATATATATATATATATATATATATATATATATATATATATATATATATATATATATATATATAATGTCGTGTTGAATAGGTAAAATTGGTCAATTAGCAAGAACAAGAACTCATTAAAAATTAAGTCCTTTCTAAAATTTTCTCTTATGCTTTTAAAAATATATATTTTTTCATTTATGTTAATGTAAAAATAATTTTGAACCAAAAGAACCTTTGAAAACTTACCTAACCTTATTATAACAAGCGCAATTTATTTAGCCTAATCCATCTAAATATATTTTAGATAAGTTTACAATAATTTAATAATAAACACAATGAAATATTTTTTTCTCGTTAGGTTCAGAACGATTTTAGAGAAATCATTGCATACACAAATTTTCGCTTGCCTTATTCGGCAAGAAGAGCGTTGGTATTTAAGCCAAAATCGGCACGACATATATATATATATATATATATATATATATATATATATATATATATATATATATATATATATATATATATATATATATATATATATATATATAATTACCAATAAGTATATTTTATTACATAATATGGTACAAAAGATTTTAGAGATACATTGTTGATATAAAGATGGCATATACAGTACTTGAGGTGTACATGAGATACGTGTCTAGTGCATATTGTTACGTGTCACTGATTATAATGCGAAAATCTTATCCAGCTCCTCAGAGCTGGGCCGCGTGCCCAAAATAAAGCAGGCATTACCCCTCTGAACAGCAGCGCAAATATCGAGAACAAGCGATACAAGATGCAAAACAACCACGGGGGAAGTTGAATGGTAGCTCTAGGCGTTTCGTGTTGCAATCAACACATCAGGAGCTTGCAGTGTTGCAGAAAAGAGAAGGAAGTCCAAGCAAATACGATCACAGGGAACGCCTTTGCCATTTCTTGATAATTATCTCTAGAGTAACCGGGGCCAGCAAGTATTTTATGGCGTTGATCTAAGCTTTGGGTCATTGTAGCAGCAGCTTGTGGTTGATAATATAGGTCATGACGTGGGACACGTCCCTCGGGTCATGACATGGAACACTTCCCTCGGGTCATGACATGGGACACGTCCCTTGGGTCATCACAAGGGACACGTCCCACTGGTCATGGCGTGGGACACGTCCCACGGGTCATAACGTTTTAAAAGTCTCAGTGGTCATGTCATGGGACATTTCATTATTTATACCCATCTCGTTCCAACGGTATTTCAAAGCTATCATTCTTGACAGCTGGATGCCCTGCCTAGATGCCCTGTTGGGTGCTCTGGCTAAGTGCCCGGGCTGAGTTCTTTAGCTTGGTGATCTGGCTGGATGTCCGAACTGGGTTCCCTGGCTGGGTGACTATGATGCGTTGCTTGGCTGGGTGACTGGGATGCGTTGCTTGGCTGGGTGACTGTGATTCGTTGCTTGGCTGGGTGACTGGGATGGGTTCCCTGGCTGGGTGACTATGATGCGTTGCTTGGTTGGGTGACTGGGATGGGTTCCCTGGTTGAGTAATAGGGCTGGGTCTCTTGGGTACGTATTCATGCTGGGTGCCCAGGCTGGGTGCCCAGCTTGGGCACCCAGCCTGGGCAAGGAGAATCGTATATATACTATCTCCCTTACCTTCGTATGTTAGTGTGACTAGTCAATGGTCCAACGCTTCTTTCTTCTATGTGCGGATTATTTGTGGATTAATTATATTTAAAATAGCAAACAATGCGAAAATTGTGTTAATGGTAATGACAAGTGTCTCGTTCAGGTGTAAGAGGCAGTCTGCAATCACCATCAGCCAGACTGGCTAGAGACCAGGCCGTCATTAACGGACGTAGGGTCAAGCCTTCACTACTACTTGCGTTGAACAACCCACATGGGTTTACCGCTTCATGAAATACGAACTGTGACAGTCTCTCGCTGCTGTTCGTGACAAAGGCCGACCCTTACGATGGCAAAACAGAATGATATATTACCCAGACTGAGTGTGTGAGAGAGGAGGCAGGGTGAGCCAGAAGCGGAAGGGCGCAGCAGCAGGAGACAGGAGACAGCAGGAAGAGGCATAAGACCGCAGGATACAACGGAAGAGAAGCAGAAGGAGGCTAAGATTGGGCCCGGCCACCCACTCCTGTCACAGTCAGCCGCCCAGAGCCCAAGACGTTGAGCGCCTCGGGGAACACCCGTGCTGGCGCTGGCGGCAGAGTACCGTAAGTCCTGCTGGTTTAGGAGGAGACAAACAAGCTCTTCCAGGACTCGAGTCGGCTGTTAAGGATGCGAGTAACCTCTTAGTGCCACCGCCAGGAGACACCTCTCTCTCTCTCTCTCTCTCTCTCTCTCTCTCTCTCTCTCTCTCTCTCTCTCTCTCTCTCTCCCCCTCTCCCTCCCTGGGGTCCCGCTCTTGACCTCTCGAACCTCCCACCCCCTATCCCTTCCTATCTCAACTCTCCCTCCTCCTCCCCCTCCTGCTTCTCTTCCTCCTCCTCCTCCTCTTCCTCCTCCTCTTCCTCCTCCTCCTCCTAATGCTTCTCTTCCTCCTCCTCCTCTTCTTCTTCCTCCTCCTGCTTCTCTTTCTCTTCCTCCTGCTTCTCTTCCTGCTCCTCTTCTTCATCCTCCTCCTGCTTCTCTTCCTCCTCCTCCTCCCGCTTCTCTTCCTCCTCCTCCTCCTCTTCTTCATCCTCCTGCTTCTCTTCCTCCTCTTCCTCTCCTGCTTCTCTTCCTCCTCCTCCTGCTTCTCTTCCTCCTCCTCTTCCTCCTGCTTCTCTTCCTCTTCCTCCTCTTCTTCCTCCTCCTGCTTCTCTTCCTCCTCCTCCTCCTCCTCCTTCTCCTCTTCTTCATCCTCCTCCTGCTTCTCTTCCTCCTCCTCCTCCTGTGTCTCTTCCTCCTCCTTCTCCTCTTCTTCCTCTTCTTCCTCCAATTCCTGGCTCACACCAACATTCACACTCCACTCCCACATTTCAATCGTCACTTTAAGCTGGTCAAGTTCTCCCCACAAATCGAAGACTTTCTTCTTTTGGTCACTCGCAGCCAGGGCTGACCTTTCCGTCAAAACATTTTGGGTTGGCCTCACTCGCTTAATTTCTCCACCAGGAGTTGACCACATCTTGTGTGAGCAGTGAAGAATGCTGGATGACTCGTAGCTCGCTGGAAACGATTTCGGTCACAATCGAAAGACTCGGGGTCAATTTTAGGCACGTGGAGGCAGATGAATGTCTTCTTTTTCCTGTGACCTCTGTTTACTTAACAATAAACAGGTACCTTGGTGTTAGTCGACTGAGTATGGGTATACCTTAGGAAGGATTGGACTGTGAAATGACGTAAGGTAAGATAACTTTCAGAATGTAAATTCAGCAGAGTGAAAGACTCGTCCTTGGCTCTCTGCGTCATCTTCCATCTCGTACGTCTCACTCGGATATTCTCTTAGCACTGAAATGTCAGCTGCATGTCTCGCCTACTTGTTGATAGTCTCTAAGCTCCGTTATTCTATCATAAGCGTCTCAAATAATTTTTAGTCTCACTTTTCCAGTCCATCTCTCATTTCCAAGACTTCATTCGAAATATTAACCCCAAATGGTTGACAACAAAGCTCTGAAGCTTATTACTTCTGGGTGACCTAAAAAAAATTCTCTTCGATGTGACTTACAAAAGTTCACTAACTCCTTGGTATCTATTTACAGATAAATAACAGAAGCAGCAGGTGTTGGAGACCTGCCTTTACGTTCTCCGTGTTCTGTATATTCCAAACAATCGCAGACATTCGATCTTACCTATGCAATACAAGCCACGGGGGTGGAAATATTTAGCTCAAGTACTTTCACACTTCTCAGTGCATCATCAGGAGCTATGCAATGTTGCAAGGATGCAACTGAAGGAGTGAGGGAAAGTTTTCTCAGAATATCGCAGTGCGGGTCTGTCACCTGCTGCTGTCTCTCTCAGAATGTGGGTGTCACACCCAGCACCACCACCATCCCCATCCCCCTCATATGGGGTAAAAGGATTTTGAGAAGTCAAATATTATGAAATTAGAAGATATAATAGTCCGCCTCAAGCTTTTTCTAATCGTTTAGAACAAGTCATGTGACTTGAGAAAATACGTTTCTCGGTGGATACTATATATATGGATTGCTATTAGTCTGTGTAACCTTTTTAATTAATAAAAGAAAGGAAATGAATGTGCTCTTTGTCCGTTTAAATGTCCAGTTCTGGGGTACTCGAATGTTCTCAGGGGTACTGAGAAGTATCTCTTTATATTTTCCTAAATATTGTCTACAATTCTTCTCAGTATCGAATAATATGTCTTACTTGGAATTCTTCTATACCATTCCTATAATATTTCTATGGTCCAGATTTCTACTTCTAATATCCTTTATCCCCACTACCTGTGTTATCAGGTGATCTTGCAAAGCTTCTGATGACGCACTGAGAAGTGTGAAAATACTTTGGCTAAAGATTTCCACCTCTCGTGGCTTGTCTTGCATATATATATATATATATATATATATATATATATATATATATATATATATATATATATATATATATATATATATATATATATATATATATACAGCGGGAGAACCTCGAGTTTTCCCTGAGGTACGTTTATTGTCTTCCTGAGGATGAGGGTCCCCAGTAAAGTTCTAGATGTAGTACCTCCTATATATATTATATATATATATATATATATATATATAATATATATATATATATATATATATATATATGTCATGTGCCGATTAGGTAAAACTGTTCAATTAGCAAGAACTCATTTAAAATTAAGTCCTTTCTAAAAATTTCTTTTATACGTTTAAAGTTATATTTTTTTTAATTCATGTTAATGTAAAAATGCAAGGTTGCAGGTATGTCTTGCTACTTCTACTTACACTTAGGTCACACTACACATACATGTACAAGCATATATATACTAACCCCTCTGAGTTTTTCTTCTATTCTTCCTAGTTCTTGTTCTTGTTTATTTCTGCTTATCTCCATGCGGAAGTGGAGAAGAATTCTTTCTCCGTAAGCTATGCGTGTCGTAAGAAGCGACTAAATGCCGGGAGCAATGGGCAAGTAACCCCTTCCGTATAAATTACTAAAAACAAGATAGGGTAAAACTTCATAAAAATGGGATGTTTGAATGTGCGTGGATGTAGTGCAGATGATAAGAAAGAGATGATTGCTAATGTTATGAATGAAAAGAAGTTGGATGTCCTGGCCTAAGTGAAACAATGCTGAAGTGGGTAGGAGAGTTTCAGTGGGGAGAAATAAATGGGATTAAGTCAGGAGTATCTGAGAGAGTTAGAGCTAAGGAAGGGGTAGCAATAATGTTGAAGGATCAGTTATGGAGAGAGAAGAGGGAACGTAAATGTATAAATTCAAAGATTATGTGGATTAAAATAAGGGTCGGATGTGAAAAGTGGGTCATAATACGTGCGTATGCACCTGGAGAAGAGAGGAGTGTAGAGGAGAGAGAGAGATTTTGGGAGATGTTAAGCGAGAGTATAGGAACTTTTGAGCCAAGTGATAGATTAATCGTTGTAGGGGACCTTAATGCTAAAGTAGGAGAAGCGTTTAGAGAGGGTGTGGTAGGTAATTTTGGGGTGCCAGATGTAAATGATAATAGGGAGTAACAAAAAAGGCACAATACCGTGACTGGAACAATGCACACACAACCCGCACATATAAAAGAGAGGAGCTTACGACGACGTTTCGGCCAGACTTGGACCATTTACAAAGTCACACTAACACACAGAGACAGAGGAAGGGTATTTATAGGCAGGCAGACAGGGGAGGGTACAAGAGAGTGGGGTAATGATGGAGTAAGTAGTAGAAGTAATAGTAGTAGTAATAGTAGTAGAGGAGACAGTCATATGGGAAGGAGCACTGCAATGAGGCTAGCGGCCCACAAGGGTGGGACGAGAGGGAAGAAAGGCGAATAAAATGAAGGACAAATACAAGGCAAAAGAAAAGAAAGAAAGGAAAACCCTTTCTTCTCTTCCCCCTTCTCCTCTTTTCTCCTATGGGTTTTCCTTTCTTTCTTTTCTTTTGCCTTGTATTTGTCCTTCATTTTATTCGCCTTTCTTCCCTCTCGTCCCACCCTTGCGGGCCGCTGTCTCTGTGTGTTAGTGTGACTTTGTAAATGGTCCAAGTCGGGCCGAAACGTCGTCGTAAGCTCCTCTCTTTTATATGTGCGGGCTGTGTGTGTATGATAATAGGGAGCATTTGACTGAATATGTATAGAAAGGGGTTTGGTTATAGGTAACTCATATTTTAAGAAAAGGAGGATAAATAAGTATACAATATATGATGTAGGGCGTAATGACAGTAGTTTGTTGAACTACATATTGGTAGATAAAAGACTGTTGGGTAGACTTCAGGATGTACATGTTTATAGAGGGGCCACAGATATATCAGATCACTTTTTAGTTATAACTACAGTGAGAGTAAAAGGTAGATGGGATACAAGTAAGATAGGAAGATTTATAAACTAAAGGAGGAGGCGGTTAGGGTAACATATAAACAACTGTTGGAGGATAGATGGGCTAGTGAGATTATAGGCAGTGGGGTAAAAGAGGTATGGGGTAAGTTTAAGAATATAGTGTTAGAGTGTTCAGCAGAAGGTTTGGGTTATAGGAAATTGGGTGCGGGAGGGAAGAAGAGCGATTGGTGGAATGATGTAAATCGAGTAGTAAGAGAGAAAAAGTTAACATATGAGAGGTTTTTACAAAGTAGAAGTGATGTAAGGAGCGAGAAGTATATGGAGAGAAAAAGAGAGGTTAAGAAAGTGGTGAAGCAATGTAAAAGGAGAGCAAATGAGAGGGTGGATGAGATATCAACAAATTTTGTTGAAAATAAGAAAAAGTTTTGGAGTGAAATTAAAAAGTTGAGAAAACATAGGGAAAGAATGAATTTTTCAGTTAAAAATAGAAGAGGAGAGTTATTAAATGGAGAGTTAGAGGTATCGGGAAGATGGAGGGAATATTGTGAGAAATTGTTAAATGTTGATGAAGATAGGGAAGCTGTGATTTCGTGTTCTTGAGGCAGTGAATAGAATGAAAGGGGGTAAAGCAGTTGGGATTGATGGGATAAAGATAGAAATGTTAAAGGCAGGTGGGATATAGTTTAAGAGTGGTTAGTGTTTTTATTTAATAAATGTATGGAAGAGGGTAAGGTACCTAAGGATTGGCATAGAGCATGCATAGTTCCTTTGTATAAAGGCAAAGGGGACAAAAGAGAGTGTAAAATTTATAGGGTAATAAGTCTATTGAGTATACCTGGTAAAGTGTATGGTAGAGTTATTATTGAAAGAATTAGGAGTAAGACGGAGAGCAGGATAGCAGATGAACAAGGAGGCTTTAGGAAGGGTAGGGGGTGTGTAGACCAAGGGTTTGCAGTGAAACATTTAGGTGAACAATATTTAGATAAGGGTAAAGAGGTGTTTGTGGCATTTATGGATTTGGAAAAGGCACATGATAGGATGGATAGGGGGGCAATGTGGCAGATGTTGCAAATGTATGGAATAAAAGGTAGGTTATTGAAAGCAGTGAAAAGTTTTTACAAGGATAGTGAGGCTCAGGTTAGAGTATGTAAGCGAGAGGGAGATTATTTCCCAGTAAAAGTAGGCCTTAGACGGGGATGTGTGATGCCACCATGGTTGTTCAATATATTTATAGATGGAATTGTAAGATAATTTTATGCTCGGGTGTTGGCAAGACGTGTGGGGTTAAAAGATAAAGAATCTAACACAAAGTGGGAGTTGTCACAGTTGCTCTTTGCTGATGACACTGTGCTTTTGGAAGATTCTGAAGAGAAGTTGCAGAGGTTGGTGTATGAGTTTGGTAGGGTATGTAAAAGAAGGAAATTAAAAATGAATATAGGAAAGAGTGAGGTGAAGAGGATAAAAAAAAATTAGGTAACGGAAGATTGGATATCAGATTGGAGGGAGAGAGTATGGAGGAGGTGAATGTGTTCAGATATTTGGGAGTGGATGTGTCAGGAGATGGGTCTGTGAAAGATGAGGTGAATCATAGAATTAACGAAGGAAAAAAGGTGTGTGGTGAACTGAGGAGCTTGTGGAGACAAAGAACTTTATCCATGCTCATGGATCGAGTCATGGCTCACCAATAGGAAGCAGAGAGTGTGCATAAATGGGGTTAAATCCGAATGGGGACTTGTAACAAGGGGTGTTCCACAGGGATCAGTCTTAGGCCCATTGTTATTTATAATATATATCAATGACCTTGATGAGGGAATTACTAGTGATATGAGCAAATTCGCCGACGACACGAAGATAGGTAGGATAATTGATTCAAACATAGATGTCATAGAACTTCAGGAAGATTTAGACAAACTTAATTCGTGGTCAGAAAAGTGGCAGATGCAGTTCAATGTAGATAAATGCAAGGTTCTGAAGCTCGGGAGTGTCCATAACCCAAGCACTTATAAGTTAAATAACGTAGAACTTAGCCATACAGATTGCGAGAAGGACTTGGGGTGATGGTAAGCAGCAACCTTAAACCAAGACAGCAATGCCTAAGCGTACGTAATAAGGCAAATAGATTACTGGGATTTATATCAAGAAGTGTTAGCAACAGAAGTCCAGAGGTTATATTACAGCTTTATACATCATTAGTAAGGCCTCACCTAGATTACGCAGCTCAGTTCTGGTCTCCATATTACAGAATGGACATAAATTCGTTAGAAAACATTCAGCGTAGAATGACTAAATTAATACATAGCATTAGAAATCTTCCTTACGAAGAAAGATTGAAGACCCTAAAATTACATTCACTTGTAAGACGTAGAATGAGGGGAGACATGATCGAGGTATACAAGTGGAAAATGGGTATTAACAAAGGGGATATAAATAAGGTCTTGAGGATATCTCTCCAAGAGAGAACCCGCAATAATGGATTCAAGTTAGATAAGTTTAGATTTAGAAAGGATATAGGAAAGTATTGGTTTGGAAATAGGGTAGTTGATGAGTGGAACAGTCTGCCTAGTAGGGTTATTGAAGCTAGGACCTTGGGTAGTTTCAAATTTAGGTTGGATAAATTCATGAGTGAGAGGGTTGGATTTGAGTGGACTCGCGCATGAGTGGGTAGAATTGTCAAAGCTTATTTCTTGGGTAGCATTGAAAATTGGGTTGAGCAAATGTTCTGTTAGTGGGACGGATTGTGAAGGACTTGCCTAGTATGGGCCAACAGGCCTGCTGCAGTGTTCCTCCTTTCTTATGTTCTTATGTTCTTAGTATAGTTATACCAACACTTTTGTATGGGTGTGAGACATGGGTTGTGAATGTTGCAACAAGGAGAAGGCTGGAGGCAGTGGAGATGTCATGTCTGAGGGCAATGTGTGGTGTGAATATAATGCCGAGAATCTGTAGTTTGGAAATTAGGAGGTGTGGGATTACCAAAACTATTATCCAGAGAGCTGAGGAGGGGTTATTGAGATTGTTTGGACATATAGAGAGGATGGAACAAAATAGAATGACTTCGAGAGTGTATAAATCTGTAGTGGAGAGAAGGCTGGGTAGGGGTCGGCCTAGAAAAGGTTGGAGGGAGGGGGTAAAGGAGGCTTTGTGTGCGAGGGGCTTGGGCTTCCAGCAAACGTGCGTGAGCGTTTTAGATATGAGCGAATGGAGACAAATGGTTTTTAGGACTTGACGTGCTGTTGGAGTGTAGGCAAGGTAACATTTATGAAGGGTTTCAGTGAAACCGGCAGGCCGGACTTGATTCCTGGAGATGGGAAGTACAGTGCCGGCACTCTGAAGGAGGTGTGTTAATATTGCAGTTTTGTAGCTGTAGTGTAAGCACGCCTCTGGCAAGACAGTGATGGAGTGAATGATGAAAGTTTTTCTTTGTCAGGCCACCCTGCCTTGGTGGGAAACGGCCTATGTGTTAATAATATATATATATATATATATATATATATATATATATATATATATATATATATATATATATATATATATATATATATATATATATATATATATATATAGTACCTAATAAGCCGAACTGGCCGAATAAGCCGAATTCTCTTAAAAATTAAACTTATCCTAGAAATTCCGTATAGAATGATAGCTATTTTTTCCATTGCAAATGATATAAACATTTTTATTTTTGGCTAAAACTTAGAAACCTCACCTAACCTCTCTTAAACTAACGCATTTTTTTTAGTTACATACTGCTATATATTTCATTTGTTAATTTAAATTGATTTAATATTACTTAAAATCAATGATATTGATTGAGCAAATACATTCCATCACATTTAAGTCGAAATGCACCAACTATTTGACTCGTCTTTTAAGACATTCAGTGAGATATATACTCAAGCCTCCCTCCCCCACATAAATATCAAGTACTAACACTCAACTACCTCTAGTCTATCATATTCTTTGTATTTTCTGGGACTGATATCCTTAAAATTTACTGTCCACTACTTCTATTCTCTCCTGTGTTATGATCGCTTCTATTCGACCGAAAAAAAAGCTTTCTGTAATGGAGAAACATTTCTCCTATATAGATACGAGTTTCTTACACATCAGCTCGTCTGTACTGAATACAGCAAAACCATGGCGTCTCTGTACTTGGGAGGTCTTCTCCAGTTACACTCAGTAGCCACTTTTAAGTACACCCTTCTACTACTGGGTAGGAACCCCCTTTACCAAAAACAGAGTGAATTCTTCGTGCTATGCATTCAGATAAAATACTAGAAACATTCATTGGAGATTCTAAGTCATGTTGACATGACAGCATACATAGCTGCTCTAGATTTGTCTGCTGAAGATTCATGCTGCAAAATTGGTTCCACCGCATCTCAAAGGTTTATGCAAAATTCTGATCCTACTATCTGCATGTCAGCAGAAATCACGACTAACCAGACGAGACGTTATTCCAGTCTTCAATTGCACAGATTTGGTGGGCTTGTGCCCCCTGTAGCCCCAGTTTCCTGTTCTTAGCTAACAGGACTGGAAACTGGTGTGGTCTGCTGCTGTACCTCATAGAGTTCAAGGTTATACATGTGCTTTCAGAGATTCTCTTCTGCATACCAGTGTTGTAACGCATGGTTAGTTGAGTTACCGCCGCTTTCCAATCAGCTTAAACTAGTCTGGGCATTCTACCTGCTACCTGGAGGGTATTCCGGGGATCAACGCCCCCGCGTCCCAGTCCATGACCAGGCCTCCCGGTGGATCAGGGCCTGATCAACGAGGCTTTTAACTGCCAGCATGTAGTCCAATGTACGAACCACAGCCCGGCTGATCTGGTCCTGACTTTAGGTATCTGTCCAGCTCCCTCTTGAAGACAACCAGGAGTCTATTGGTAATTCCACTTATGGCTGGTGGGAAACTGTTGAACAGTCTTGGGCCCTGGACACCTATTGTGTTTTCTCTTAGTGTACTAAGTGTACTTAGTGTACTTTTTATTGGAGGTATGTTGCATTGTCTACCAAGTCTTTTGCTTTCGTGGGGAGTGATTTCTGTGTGCAGATTAGGAACCAGTCCCTCTAGGACTTTCCAGGTGTGATTATGATGTATCTCTCTCACCTATATTCCAGTGAGCACAAGGCAAGCGCTTCCAGGCGTTCCAAGTAGTTAAGGTGTTTGATGGAACTTATATGTGCAGTGAAGGTTCTCTGTACATTCTCTAGATCTGCAATTTCACCTGCCTTGAATGGAGATGTCAATGTCCAGCAGTACTTCAGCATAGAGAGAACATGATTTAAAAAGAATCATCGTTGGCTTAGCATCTCTTGTCTTGAATGTTCTCATTATCCATCCTATCAGTTTCCTTCATTAACACGGTGTTTTCGCCCACAGAACGGCCGTTCCCTGAATGTCTGGTGTTTTTCACACCATTCTCTGTAAACTCTACAGACTGTTGTGCATGAACATCCCAGGAGATCAGCAGTTTCCGAGACACTTAAACCACCCTGTCTGGCACCACCCTGTCTGGCACTAACAATCATTCCACAGTCAAAGTCACTTAGATCACGTTTCTTCCCCATTCTGTTATTTGGTCTGAACAACAGCTGAACCTCATAATCATGCACCATTTTTATTCATTAAGGTGCTGCTAATTGATTGAATGATTAGATATTTGTATTAACGAGCAGCTGTACAGGTGTACCCAGTGAAATGCACAGTAGTAAGAGTGGATATTTTGTATGTTAAATAAATTTTCTTTTGAAAAATGGGTGTGTTGACTGGAAATTGATTGAGTGATCATTCTAATTTGATGAGTTTCGAGAGTTTTCTTATTTCTTGGTTCAGACTGCTGAACCAGGCTGTTGCTGCTGGTGGCCCACTGGCGCACAAATCCATCAAAGCCTGGTTGATCCAGCACTTGTCGAAGTAAATTGTCGAGTTTTTACTCAACTTGTGGAACGAAGGATGTTGATACAATGTTCTTTTATAGTTCCCACAGTTTTGCAGATCTTAGATATATGCAGGATGCGTGTGTTGAATTTTAAATTACTGTCAAGATGCAAACCTAAATACTTTCCCTCGTCTTGTCTCTCAGTGAGAGTATCATTTAACTTTACGTAAAACTGTATAGTATTCTTGGCTTTGTTCTCAAATATCATGAGGATGGTCTTGTCAATATTGGGAGTTTATTGGTTGTCATCCAGGTAAATACCTTTACAAGTTCGTCATTAACAGTTTTGTTAAGGAAAACTGAAAGGCAAACAGAATTAGGAAGATCATTAATGTAGCCCAGACCAAGAACAATGCCCTGAGAATAGTCGCTCTGATTACACACTGTAGGTGTTCACACATTCTAATTTGTAATTCTCATATAGAGTAGGGTAGCAGCGGGTGTTCCCAATGTGTAACTAATATTTTCTGTTTTCTTAATGACCTCATTCTCATTGTCTGTTCCCTTAATAACCCATTCCATTTTCACATTTTTCTGTTCCCTTAATGACTGTCATTTCTCCTCTTCCTGTTCCCTTGTCCCTATCCCTTCATCTCCCTTCACAGACCTCCCTTCATTCCGTCCTCTAAGTGACCACCCATTCTTGGGTTCCTTCCTCGTCCCCAAGTCAGGGCAGAGGGGGAGGGACGGGGAAGAGGGCGAAGCTCAATAACTGACGTCGTGTCTCCCAGCACCGTGACGGTTGGGTGGAGGGGAAGAACGGGAGAGGGAGGGATGGTAGAGGTAAGGAGTGGGGAGGGGAAGAGGGAGGGAGAGAAGGTGGAGACAACATCTCTCACACCAGAGAAACATCAATAATGATTCTTGGTTTGTCTCGGTGTCCTCCCTCACTGACACCACTACCACCACTATCAGTACCACTGCCACCATTACCACTTCCACCACCATTACCACTACCACCACCACTACTACTACTACTACTACAACCACGATTACCACTACCACCCTTACCAATACCACCATTATCACTATCGCTACCGCCACTACCACTACCGGTGCCAATACTACCACTACCAGTGCCACCACTACCGGTGCCACCACTTCCACCACCATTGTCGTCTCAGTGCCACCAGTAATGCCACCATCAACGCCACCGCCGTAACCCCTACTACCACTATCACCATCACTGCCTCCATTACAACTAGTGTCACCATCATCGTCATATGAATCACCATCATCTCTGCTGTCATCGCCAGAAGCAGAAGAGGCAATACGAAGAACAGATAACTCCCGACCCGCCGAAAAATGTAAAAACGAAAACTAGAGCTGCAGAAAGAGGAGTAAGTAGAAGAGCCAGACACGAGTGAGAAGAGAAGCTGAGCAGCTGTGGCATGCTAATAGTGCATTATATTTCATTAGGGGTATGTCACCCATATGGGCATGCCCTCCCGACCAGAGAAGCAGATGTTTAGGGTGTAACAAGGCTGCCAAAATTGTGAGACGATGTCGGAGACTCGTGAATCAACATTGGTAGACTTCAAGTCTGGTCTCTCTTGCTTTAAAAACTTTCTTTGTACATACTGTATATACATTGTACATATACTTGCATGCTGTTGCTCGTTCCTTATTTCCTACTCTGGTTATCGTGCTACAACCAGGTGTGCAGGCCACAAAACTACACTTGTGTTCATAATAGCAATAATATGGCATGACAGGAAAGTGAACCCTGAACTGAAGCTGCTTCACAGTCACATAGGAAGAAAATTAATGAAACTAAATAAATCGGGACTAGAACTCACTGGAAATAGCATGGAAGTCTGCATGCACCATAAAAAAAATCGATGGAAAAAATATACAATTTCTGTTTTAAGCAAATTGATGTACTGTTTGTCTTTGTTAGTGGCTTACACAAACGGTCAATTCTTGCTGTTAGTGGCAGCGGTGATATCTTGTTTTGACGTGTAGCTTGCTTGAGTGGTGATGTATACCTTGCTTGAGTGGTGACGTGTACCTTACATGAGTGGTGACGTGTACCTTGCTTGAGTGGTGATGTGTACCTTGCTTGAGTGGTGACGTGTACCTTGCTTGAGTGGTGACGTGTACCTTGCTTGAGTGGTGACGTGTACCTTACTTGAGTGGTGACGTGTACCTTGCTTGAGTGGTGACGTGTACCTTACTTGAGTGGTGACGTGTACCTTGCTTGAGTGGTGATGTGTACCTTACTTGAGTGGTGACGTGTACCTTGCTTGAGTGGTGACGTGTACCTTGCTTGAGATGTGATGTGTACCTTACTTGAGTGGTGACGTGTACCTTGCTTGAGTGGTGATGTGTACCTTACTTGAGTGGTGACGTGTACCTTGCTTGAGTGGTGACGTGTACCTTGCTTGAGTGGTGATGTGTACCTTGCTTGAGTGGTGACGTGTACCTTGCTTGAGTGGTGACGTGTACCTTGCTTGAGTGGTGATGTGTACCTTACTTGAGTGGTGACGTGTACCTTGCTTGAGTGGTGACGTGTACCTTGCTTGAGATGTGATGTGTACCTTACTTGAGTGGTGACGTGACCTTGCTTGAGTGGTGATGTGTACCTTACTTGAGTGGTGACGTGTACCTTGCTTGAGTGGTGACGTGTACCTTGCTTGAGTGGTGATGTGTACCTTACTTGAGTGGTGACGTGTACCTTGCTTGAGTAGTGACGTGTACCTTGCTTGAGTGGTGACGTGTACCTTGCTTGAGTGGTGATGTGTACCTTACTTGAGTGGTGACGTGTACCTTGCTTGAGTGGTGACGTGTACCTTGCTTGAGTGGTGACGTGTACCTTGCTTGAGTGGTGACGTATACCTTGCTTGAGTGGTGACGTGTAGCTTACTTGAGTGGTGACGTGTAGCTTGATTTTGTCAAGACGTAACTAGAGTGCTTTCCATTCTTAGCTACCTGAGACTGTGATAATGGCTTCCCTCGACTATGAGCAGCTATATCTTCAGCTTAAGGCATAGTTAACGGAAGCAAGAAAATAAATTCAACGACTGAAGGGTGTGTGCAAGGATTATCCCCGGAACAACCTCGTCCATGATCGGAACAACGAATGGATACTAGCTGGAAATGAAGGGAAGAAGCTGATGCTGACGACGTTCCAGGAGACTGCTGTAAAAACCAGCAACTTTTTTTCCTTGTTATAAAACGAATGTGAATCGACCCTCCAAGACCCTCCAAATAAAACAGTTGCAACGGTCCATTGTTAATGACACATCGAAGTCAGCCAGTGAAGACATCCCAGTGAAGACCATCTCTGTAAGGACTCTCGAGAACGCCATGAACACCGCCAGTCAAGGTAAGAACATTGTTTTAGTTGGGAACATGCAGGTTAAGTTTATGGATAGGGTGTTTTGTCTGAGAGATAGGAAGAGGCAGAGGGTGTATAGTGCTAGAAATACGATGGGTGAGTTGAGATTAGTTGCAAGTGCGGGTAACATTGACGTATTTGCCATAATTGAGGCGTAGTTTATTATGAAAAATCGGGTCATATTCAAGGTTTTAAATTGTTCCATGTATGTTGAAGCATCGACAATGGAAGTGGGGTGGCGCTATATGTCCGAGATCACTTGAACTGTTGCATAAAAACGGGTATAAAGTCTGAAATAACACATCCAGAGTCTGGGTAGAATTTTCAGAGAGCTACATTGGGAGGAAATTGTTAAAACCACAAGGCACGATAACGTAATAATTATAGGGGACTTTAACTTTACTCACATTAATTGGAATTAATAGAATGGGAATTTAGAGTCTAACGACTTCTTAAAGGTAGTTCAAGATTGTTTTCCAAAGCAGTTTGTTACAGAACCTACAAGGGGAAATAACCTGCTTGACTGACTAAGTTGTAGAAAACAAGGAAACCCTTGTTAATAATTCAGGAATTTGGAGCAAGTGACCACAAATCAATTACCTTTATCATTGAATGAAAGTATGACAGTAAGGATAATTCAGTAACGGTCCCAGATTATTCGCTTAGTAGATTACAATGTACTTAGAGAACACCTATTATCTGTGGACTGGGATGACGACGAGAACTATCAATATAACAATTTTCAAAATTCTATAAAGCATATTTTTTATTATTAACACATTGTATCAGTCACATCTGCTAGAAAAATGACAGGATGGATAATGAGAATCTTCAAAACTAGGGATGCCAAGCCCATGATGACACTCTTCAGGTTGCTTGTTCTATCTATTTTGGAATATTGCTGCACACTAATGGCAACTTTCAAGGCAGGTGAAATTGCTGACCTAAAAAATGTACAGAGAACCTTCATGGCACACATAACTGCGATAAAACACCTCATGCGGGAGAGATACATGATCATATACACTTGGAAAATCCTAGAGGGATTAGTACCAAACTTGCACACGAAAATCACTCCCTATGAAAGCAAAAGACTCGGCAGACGATGCAACATCCCCCAATAAATAGCAGGGGTGCCACTAGCACGATAAGAGACAACGCAATAAGTGTTAGGGGCCCAAGACTGTTCAACTGCCTCCCAGCATACATAAGGGGGATTACCAAGACCCGTGGTTGTCTTCAAGCAGGTACTGGACAAGTACCTAAAGTCAGTACCTGACCAGCCAGGCTGTGGTTCGTACGTCGGTTTGCGTGCGGCCAACAGTAAACGCCTGGTTGATCAGTCCTTGATCCACCATGAGGCCTGGTCACAGACCGGGCCGCGGGGGCGTTGACTCCCGGAACCCTCTCCAGGTATACTCCAGGTAATAATTCTATCATACACTTTACCGGGTATACTCAACAGACTTATTTCCCTATAATTTTTACACTCTCTTTTGTCCCCTTTACTGTTATACAAAGGAAATGTTCATGCTCTCTGCCAGTCCCTAAGTACCTTACCTTCTTCCACACATTAAATAACCGCTCCAAAACTATATCCCCACCTGTTTTTAACATTTCTATCTTTATCCCATCAATCCCAGCTGCCTTACACCCTTTCATTCTACTCACTGCCTCATGAACTTCTCCCACACTCACAACTGCTTCTTCCTCACTCCTACAAGATGTTATTCTTCCTTGCCCTATATACGACATCACAGGTTACCTATCTTCATCAACATTTAACAATTCCTCTAAATATTCCTTCCATCTTTCCGATACCTCTAACTCTCCATTTAATAACTCTCCTCTCCTATTTTTTAACTATCAAATCCATTCGTTCCCTAGGCTTTCTCAATTTATTAATCTCACTCCAAAACTGTTTCTTATTTTCAACAAAATTTGTTGATAACATCTCACCCACTCTCTCATTTGCTCTCATTTTACATTGCTTCACCACTCTCTTAACCTCTCTTTTTCTCTCCATATACTCCTCCCTCCTTGCATCAACTTTTTCTCTCTTATTACTCTCTTTCTATTATCATTCCACCAACTTCCCTCCCGCACCCACTTTCCTGTAGCCACAAACTTCTGCTGAACACTCTAACACTATATTCTTAAACTTACCCCATACATTTACCCCATTGCCTATACTCTCACTAGCCCATCGATCTTCCAATAGTTGTTTATATCTTACTCTAACTGCTTCTTACTTCAGTTTATAAACCTTTACCTCTCTTTACTTGCTGCTTCTATTTTCCTTGTATCCCATCTACCTTTTACTCTCACTGTAGCTACAACTAAAAAGTGATCTGATATATCTGTGGCCCCTCTATAAACATGTACATCCTGAAGTCTACCCAACAGTCTTTTATCTACCAATACGTAGTCCAACCAACTAATGTCATTACGCCCTAAAGAAATAATATGAAATAGAAATGACCCGAAATGAACGAACAATAGGCTCAAACATCTTTTAGGGCAGAAGAGGAATTTATAGATGTATCAGACAGGTGAGAATCATCTTATAATTAGCGGATTATTTTGTTAGTGTGATCATTGTTTTATTATCTCATACTCGTGCAACTGACTTATGTTATATTGCCCTTTCATATAATTTATAAAGTAACTTTACTGTTGAAATAACCCGAGTTTTATTAATGAGCTAAAATGAGCTTGTACTAATTTTCATATCTTCATTCACCCTAATTATTTCACACTGTATTTAAACACACAACGTCAACATTTTTATCGATTATTTTTAGGTTAGTTTAATCTCAAGTCAGGTGTTATCCTTAATTAAGCCATTAATTACCCATACTGTTCGTATGAATCATAGTGATCAATCAATTTCTTTATAGTTTGCTGTTATTGGTTATAATAGTTACAATATGACACCTGCAGTGTACTGCTGTATAATAGTTACAATATGACACCTGCAGTGTACTGCTGTATAATAGTTACATTGTAGGAACACCTGGAGTGTGCTTCTGTATAATAGTTACATTGTAGAAACACCTATAGTGTGCTAATATATGATACTTACATTGTGGGAACACCTGCAGTGTGCTAATATATGATACTTACATTGTGGGAACACCTGCAGTGTGCTAATATATGATACTTACATTGTGGGAACACCTGCAGTGTTGCTATATGTTAGTTATATTGTAGAAACACCTGCAATGTTGCTATATTTTAGTTACATAGTAGGAACACCCGCAGTGTGTTGCTATATGTTAGTTACATTTTAGGAACACTTGCAGTGCTGCTGTATGTTAATTACATTATAGGAACACCTGCAGTGTTGCTATATGTTAGTTATATTGTAGAAACACCTGCAGTGTTGCTAAACGTTTGTTACATTGTAGGAACACTTGCAGTGTTGCTATATTTAGTTACTATAGATATCAGTGTGATATATTTATTACTTACACAGTGTTGCTATATGTTTGTTACATTGTAGGAACACCTGTAGTGTTGCTATACGTTTGTTACATTGTAGGAACACCTGCAGTGTGATGCTATATAATAGTTACATTGTAGGAACACATTCAGTGTTGTTATATGTTAGTTACATTGTAGGAACACCTGTAGTGTGCTGCTATATAATAGTTACCTGCTCTACTTGGTAGTTACATTGTGGTGTGAGTTATGCCAACTGTCTCTGCTGTTTTCTTCCAAGACTGTATAATCTAGTGTTAATTACCTGATTCCTTCACATCCCTTGCGATTAATTTGCGAGATTTTGGAAGAGCAATTACGTGCTGAAATTTAATATTTGCAGAGTAAGGAAAAGTCATCCAGTTGGATTTGAAAATCACCCACTACTTTTGTCACCCGCTGGAGAGCTGCCCGGCTATATCCAGTGCCAGCTGTATCAGGAGCTGTCATCCAAGACTTCCACCACCTGACGATAGTGGCCTATTACCTATCCACTTCTGGTAACCTGCCTGCTGTCATCCAGCTGACTGTCACTCAGCTGACGCTGTACCCACTTACTGACTCATCTGCTTGCTGTCACCCATGCTGCCGAGCCGGGTGCCCTGACCTGTTATATGTTAAAATGGGTGACTTGTGAACAACATCAGCTGGCTGCACGAGTCACCCACTGTCACCCAACGAAGGGTGACTGAATTGTTATTGACTGGTCGTCATTGTTCACCCACCAATTACTAGCGATCCACCCATCACCTGCCATCCACCACTTACCTGCCATCCACCACTTACCTGACACCCACCTATCAGCAGGTAAAGTGGGTGATCAAGTAACCCTTGCTGTGACCCGCGAGTAGTCCCAATATCAGCTGTCTGTGATTATGCCTTCTCCGCCACAGGCCATAATTAGATATAATGCTGCCTTTGAAGATTTGCTTCTGTGATGCTGCTATGCTGACATAGCTATGCTGCTGTTATGCTGACGTGGTTATGCTTCTGTTATGCTGACGTGGTTATGCTGCTGTTATGCTGACGTGGATGTGGTGTTGTTATGCTGAGAGCTTCTATGCTGTCATGCTTTCAGCTGCTATTAGTTGATATGATGGTCGTTATGTTAGAGTACCAGGGATGCTGGTTAGTGTGCTGAGACAGGATTGCCTGCCATTCAGGAGCTGCCTTTTTCGCAGATGTGGAAGGATGTATCAAGCAAGGATTGACTCAGGCTGTTGGGACCAACCATACTGCCGGGTGCCTGCCTCCCACGATATATTAAATCCTGTAGTTGAGGTATCTGTTGACCATTCTTCAAGAAGTCACCTGCCTGCTGCTGTTGCCTTGGTGTAGGACCTATCTGCTGTTTTGTTGACCCGTTTGTGCTGCTGGAATGGAACTGTCCTATCATCCAGATGTCCCCAGTACTACCTTCAACCTGCCTTTGTGTATGTTACCCGTGTAGAATGAGGCAATGTTGGAAATGGTTCAGTGATTGAGGCCCCTCGTTGTACGTGGCCAGTGGATGTTAGTAGTGGTGCAGTATAGAGGAGAGTTTCTAGTTGCGACACCTGTTCTATCTCAAGTTTCAGATATTGAAGGGTTATGGTTGAGGTGTGTGAGAGAAATGTGAAGTAGTGAAGTAGTCCAGTTGTGAATACCTGAAAGAATATGAATTATTAACAATCTTAACTTTTAAAGGGGTGGACCGGTAAGTCAGTGGAAGGCCTCGGTCACATGACCAAAACCTCCAGTGGCGGGTGATCATATGACTAATACCCACGTCAGGAAACACATGTCCGATTTCCTGACGAATCTTACCTAATCTAACCTGGAAGAATGTTACAAGATGAAGTTGTTTTTCCACACCAGTAAAGCCCAAGGGAGCAGTTCTACCCAGTGGTTAATTTGTGAGGGTGACTAGTGGAGCTAGTTGTCATTTCTAGTAGGTTACTAGAGGGACGAGGGCTAGAAGTTGATGTTAAGGAGAATTACTTTCAAGAAGAAAGGAGTGATAAGGAGGTTTTGCGCAAGGAGCCACCGTTGTGTCTGCTGATAATTAATGCTATGTTGGTAATTGATAAGGTTTTGGGAAATTTGAGTTAGTGTGTTAAGGCACTGAAAAACCTGCTGTGTTGAACAAAGAGATAATGTAATAGTTTTTGATAAGAAAAAATATTTTTTTGTGTTGAACAATTCTTATTCTTTTATTTAAGAGTGAAATTGCCTGGGATATTTAATTTTGTATGGAATTTGTTATTTTTTTTTTTATTTTCCTTATGTATTGAAATTTTGTGGCAGAGTTAAGTGTTAGGATGTAACAGACTGAGAACTTTGAATAATCTTACATTTTCCTAGTTAACAGCTAACTAGTGCTAATTCACAGATACCTTCAAACTGTGGTTTTGTCAGGGAAAACTCAGCTCTGAGTGACCATGTGGTGAGTCTCCCACGAGAACTGACCTCTCTAGCCAGTAGTTATGGTGAGAGGGGTAGGAGGTGGTAGCCTTTATGAGCTGAGGGAAAGTAGCCAAGAAAAGACTTGGTGAGGAGCATTGGTTGAGCAGAGAACTGGAGGTTCTGTGTGAGGACATGGTGGCCAGACTCAGTCGGGGAAAGAACTGAGGCTGTGTGTAAGGCCTTGGTACCTGGAACTATGAGCCTGATTGGCCTTCTGGAGTGATTTACTAAGGACTATTTTATACTGTCAGTGAATATTCCACTGGGTTCAGTATGCTGCAGAACTCTTTCTCAATTATCTTGTATCTTCTCAAGTTATCCTAGTATCATATCCCTTTATCTTTGACCAAGTATATTGTTGTAATAATTAAGTACAAATAAACTGTAACAGAGTGAAATATATTTAATTTGTTATGTATAAGACTGATCTGTGTGTACCTAAGTAAGTGGAATCGAGTAAAGTCTTCACTGTCCTTACTCATACTCATACTTCCCCTTATTGAGGGAATGAAGCTTTGTTATTCTCGCCTGTGATATTACACTGACATCCACAATGTGATACTGAACTAATCTGTTAGGTACATTGTGGGAACGCCTGCAGTGTGTGCTACTCTACTCTATATGATAGTTACAGTGTGGTAACATCTGGAGTGTGCTGTTACTCCATTCTTTATGACAGTTGCATTGTGGGAAGATCCTCCATGGTGCCACGTTATCTGCACGGTGGTACCTGTGTCTTAGTTGATAGTGCACTCAGTTCACATACTGAGTGCTCATTGTTCGATCCCAGCATGGGTGGAAACGTTGGGCATGTTTCCTTACACTGGTGTCCCTGTTCTACTAACAGCAGGTAACATAGTCGAATTGGTGGTTCAATACTGGACAAGATACACATCACATGCATGGTGTATACCTGATGGTTTACGCAGCTATGGTGCAATCATCATGCATGGTGTTAGTCAGCCTGCATGGTTTCGTCAGCCGCATGGTGCAATCACCTGCATGTGTACGTTAGCTGATGGTCACGTCACCATGCATGGTGTTACGTCAGCCTGCATGGTGCTACGTCACCAAGCATGGTGTTACGTCAGCCTGAATTGTGCTATCTCTGTCTGCATGGTGCCATGTCAGCCTGCATGGTGCAATATCAGCCTGCTTACAGCTACGTCAGCCGGCATGGTGCTACGCCAGCCTGTATTGTTTCACCCCAGTCAGCATGGTGCTCCTTCCTGCATAGTACAAAGTCATACTGCATGATGCTACGTCAGCCTGCATAGTGCTACATCAGTCAGCATTGTGCTGTGCCCACATACATGGTGTGTCAACCTGTAAGTTGCTAAATCAACCACCATGGTGCCACGTCAGCCTGCGTAATACTACGTTAGCCTGAATGGTGCTTCGACAGCATGCATGGTGCCACTTCATCCTGCATGGTGCTACAATAGCCTACATAGTGCTACATCAGCCTGTATAATGCTACGTCAGCTACATGTTGTGTCCTCATACATAGTGATGTGTGAGCCTGCATGGTGCTCTAGGATGATAGAAGATGCTAGATGATGCTCCAGCATTCTAGATGATGCTATGGAATGTTAGGTAATGCTCCCGGATGCTAGATGATGCTTTGAAATGCTAGGTAATGCTCCAGGATGGTAGAAATGCTCTGGAATGCTAGGTAATGCTCCTGGATGCTAGATGCTCCAGAATGATAGATGATGCTCCAGGATGCTAGATGATGCTCTAGGATGAAAGATGATGCCCTGGGCTGCTAGATGATGCTCTAGGATGCTGGTTGATGCTTCAGGATGATATATGATGCTCCAGAATGCGAGATGATGCTCCAGGATGCTAGATGATGCTCCAGGATGATAGATGATGCTCCAGGATGCTAGATCTAGGATGCTAGATGCTCTAGGGTGATGGATGATGCTGCAGGAGATAGATGATGCTCTAGGATACTAGATGCTCCGAATGCTAGATGATGCTCTAGGGTGCAATTGCTACTTTATGCTGGATGATGCTCCAGGATACTAGATGATGCTCCGTGGTGCTGGATGATGCTCTTGAATTCTTAGATTATGCTTTAGGATGATGTTTGGGTAAACATGATGCTGAGCGATGTTAGATGTTTTATGATAAAAGATAATGTTCAGATGGACTACATAATGCTCGGAGATGCTAGAATATGTTCTAGGGAGATAGATGATGGTACATAATGCTATATTATCCTTTAGGATAAATAATACTCATGAATGCTAGAAACGCTGCTTCACTATGCATGATGCTCCGGTTTGCTAGATGACTCTGCGTCAGCCTACATGATGCTCCAGGATGTTAGACGATGCCGCGTCAGCCTGCATGATGCTCCGGGATGCTAGATGACGCTGCGTCTGTCTGCATGATGC
Source organism: Cherax destructor (assembly GCA_009830355.1). Taxonomy (NCBI): domain Eukaryota; kingdom Metazoa; phylum Arthropoda; class Malacostraca; order Decapoda; family Parastacidae; genus Cherax; species Cherax destructor. The sequence continues at coordinate 200,738 of WNWK01001490.1, read as the reverse complement.
TCCGGGATGCTAGATGACGCTGCGTCTGTCTGCATGATGCTCCGGGATGCTAGATGACGCTGCGTCAGTCTGCATGATGCTCCGGGATGCTAGATGATGCCGCGTCAGCCTGCATGATGCTCCGGGATGCTAGATGACGCTGCGTCAGCTGCATGATGCCCCGGGATGCTAGATGCTGCTGCGTCAGCCTGCATGATGCTCCGGGATGCTAGATGACGCTGCGTCTGTCTGCATGATGCTCGATGCTAGTGATGCTCGTCGTGCAGATGCCGATGCTGTGCGCTGCGTCAGCCTGCATGATGCTCCGGGATGCTAGATGACGCTGCGTCTGTCTGCATGATGCTCCGGGATGCTAGGATGCGCTGCGTCTGTCTGCATGATGCTCCGGGATGCTAGATGACGCTGCGTCTGTCTGCATGATGCTCCGGGATGCTAGATGACGCTGCGTCTGTCTGCATGATGCTCCGGGATGCTAGATGACGCTGCGTCTGTCTGCATGATGCTCCAGGATGCTAGATGATGCTGCGTCAGCCTGCATGATGCTCCGGGATGCTAGATGACGCTGCGTCAGCCTGCATGATGCTCCAGGATGCTAGATGACGCTGCGTCTGTCTGCATGATGCTCCAGGATGCTAGATGATGCTGCGTCAGCCTGCATGATGCCCCGGGATGCTAGATGATGCTGCGTCAGCCTGCATGATGCTCCAGGATGCTAGATGACGCTGCGTCTGTCTGCATGATGCTCCAGGATGCTAGATGATGCTGCGTCTGTCTGCATGATGCTCCGGGATGCTAGATGACGCTGCGTCTGTCTGCATGATGCTCCGGGATGCTAGATGACGCTGCGTCTGTCTGCATGATGCTCCAAGATGCTAGATGATGCTGCGTCAGCCTGCATGATGCCCCGGGATGCTAGATGATGCTGCGTCAGCCTGCATGATGCTCCGGAATGCTAGATGACGCTGCGTCAGCCTGCATGATGCTCCAGGATGCTAGTTGACGCTGCGTCTGTCTGCATGATGCTCCAGGATGATAGATGATGCTGCGTCAGCCTGCATGATGCCCCGGAATGCTAGATAATGCTGCGTCAGCCTGCATGATGCTCCGGGATGCTAGATGACGCTGCGTCTGTCTGCAAATCACAGTTAAGAATGGGACGCCATTAGTTCTTATTGGTCCATCAACGAACGCTATTGTTGGCGTTGGTGTTGCCAGAGTCACACACTGTGCCACATACACAGATAAATGTGAGGCGGAGCAGAGGAAGCCAAGATACTATTGTTGTGCGGCCTGGCAATGCTGGGTGGCAGTCAGAGGTGGCAGGGAGGGTAGTAAGGTGAGTGGATGGCAGGGCCGAAGGGTGTCAGCCGTCGTGGCAGGCAGAGTGGGTTGCAGGTTGCATGGATGACTTACAGGGAGGGTGGCAGGCAGGGAGATGGCAGGCAGTGTGTGGCAAGTACGGTGGGTAGCAAGTAGTGGTAGCATGCAGTTTATCTGGCAGGCAGGATGTGTGCTTGGCAGAGTGTATAGCAAGCAGGGAAGGCGCCAGTCAAGGTGGGTGGCAAGCAGGGTGGGTAGAAGGCCGAGTGCATGACATAAGGAGTGTTGGCTAGGTGGGTGGCAGGCAAGCGGGTAGCTGGGTGGGTGGTAGTGTAGGTGGAAAGCAAAGTTGATAGCATGGTGGATAGGTGGCAGGCAGGGTGAATGACAGGTGGTGTGGGTGGCAGGGAGGGAGGGTGGCAGGAAGTGCAAGTGGCAAGACGTGTTAGTTTTAGTGTGTGTGTGTGTGTGTCTGTGTGGAGAGAGAGAGAGAGAGAGAGAGAGAGAGAGAGAGAGATAATGACATGACTGATACAATAAACAATCAACAGTCTTCCATAGGAGTGACATGAGATGCACAGTAAGCTAATTACTACTGTTAACAGTGTGTGCATAGGGTGTACTTTAAATTAAAAGCTACTGACCACAGGACGGCTATGGGGTGCACAGTTAACCAGCCACTACCATCAATACAATGGACACTGGGTCTAGAGGACACTAGCCGTAACGTTTCAGGGGATGGAATTTAAAGTACAGAATAAATTAACCAGAAAAGGACAAAATGCAATCACTTAGATGTTTACCGGGACCTTGTTCACTCCAAATGTACATAAGGTTAAGAAAACATGAGCTTATAGAGGCGAGAAGGCAGAGTTAAGGGTTGGCAGCATTTCACCCGACTGAAGTGGCTTGTGGTAGTCCGGGGCAAAGCTTGATTGATGATCGTATGTGCTAGTGTCTCAGGGATAATGCAATTTCCTGCTGTTTGTGTGGCTGTGTTTGTGATTACAATAAGGCAAGCTTCCAAACAACTGTCTGTGGAGATCAGTTTCTGTGATGTGGTGAAGTCAGTCAAATGTCCCTTTGTATTCCTTTGAGGGATGCAAGAGTTGCTGAGATCGTCTCTGTTGTAAACATTTTTTCTGTTTAATAACGCTAGTAGGCAAAGTCCTGCCTGTCTCTCTTACGTATTTCTTTTCTCTGATGATGTGAATGCCATAGTTCTCACGTATGTGTTCCAGCCAGGACACGTTTTGTTGATTCATTCCTCTCTACATAAGCTTCTGTTTTCTTACCATTACCAGCACAACACTATCTGCTGCTCCACAGTATCTGCCACCCCCTGCGAGTCCCGTGGGGGTGAGGTGGATGGCAGACCAGTTGTGAGTTTGAATTTACATCAGTGAAGATTTCCGAACTTAAGACACCATGACATCGAAGAAGACATCGAAAGTAGCTAAATGCTACTTCATGGAAGACGTACCTGGCTTCTCCCTACGAGCCCCGTGAGGGCGGGGATTGTTGCTAGGATTAGGGGACATGTCTTGTCCCAAGGCAAGACATGAATGTCACGACACTTCCCACTGGGGAGCCAAGGCCGGGTCACCTATTGGAAAAGACCCGAGAAACGATATGCTGCTAATCACTACCACCCAACCAATTACCCTTACGTCATATGCAGTCGTCATGAAAATTGTTGATAGGGACAGGCTGCAAGTGCATTTGGGTAATTTCCATACATGCTGTTAATTTAAAGATCTACGTTAGGTAATTGAAGTAATCTCTGTTAAATGTAGAAAACTTTGTCTTTGTAATCATCGTAGATATTTGGCTTTTGTTTATATTGTTTACTATAAGATTAGTGATGGTGAACGTAATTAACAATTTTGATGGCAATTATTAAAAAAAATATTAGTCATAAAATATCAAAATGTAAAATAAAATTATTTAAAATGTCAGTTATTGCAATGGGTTGTGAAAGTAAATCTGACATAAAGTGTACACCTTATACACCCTGGCGATGGTGTTGTGGACCCGATGGAAAAATGCTGCTATGTATGATAATCTATGTAACTGTATTTATGTATACCTGAATAAACTTACTGAGCTGATGGTGACAGGGACACGATGTATCACCTGGGAAGGTTGTGTCTGGATGACTCCATTTAAATTAATCATTACTTTGTTTCCAGAACCACAATTTTTCTGATATGGATGACCAGTGAGCCATGTACAGTAGGGTGCTTGTAGGTAGGTACTACAATATTGTAGTACCACGTCTTGTTTATAAATTATAGCATTTAATACATCTAGTGTTTCTTCTACTCATGTTGCAATGGTTGTGTTGGGGAATATTTGTAGCCTCATATTGTAGTCCATTTAGGAAATTTAGTGATGCCTGACCTACGTCCTTAAGTGGTGTGATGGTGATGGTGAGCATCATATTTTACGATGAAATATTGGGATATAAAAGGGAAACCACCATTTTATTTACACATTTTTCAGGCTTTGAGCTGTTATCCTACCTCAGCTCATTTCAAAGCCCAGCCCTATCTAAGATATACTACCACCCCTCAGGATGCCACCCACAACAGTCGACTTACACCCAGGTACCTATTTACTATTGGTGAACAGGGACAGCAGGTGTAAGGATACATGCCCAACGTTTTCCCCCATGCAGGGGATCGAACCACGAACACTCAGTATCTGAGCTAAGTGCGTTACCAACCAAGCCACTGGATGCCTTTTGTCTCTTCTTGTAGAACAGTAGTGGTGAGTTTCCATCTAGTGACCGAAACGTTTCTTTCCAATAAATTTGCCTAAATGACTGCATTTTCTGTCTTTTTTCCACTAGCTGTCGGTATCACATGCCTCCATATCTAGAAAAATAACCGCTACTGTTGACAGAAAGTATCTAGAATTGACAGTAATTATCAATTACGGTTCGCAGGTTGGATATGTGTGCACGATATGAAAATAGTGAACGAAATAAACTATCCACTACCATCCAAAGGATGGATACATAGTGCAAAGTCAACCAAAAACAACTGTCAACACTATGAGGTTGAGGTTCACATTAAACCTACTACTACTACTACTACCATCCACAGAATGAATATGGTGTGCACAATAAATTAGTCACTTCCATCTACAATAAACTAGCTTCTACTGGATGGATATGAGGTACACAATAAACTTGCCACTACCGTCCACAAGATGGATATTGGGTACGCAATGAAGTAGCCATTACTGTGGGGAAGGTAGGGCTTGGAACACTGTGGGAGCAGTGGGGAGAAAGGCAGAGGGAGATGGAGAAGGAAGTGAAATAGTATGGGGAGGAGGGGAGTAGGGGGAGGGAAGGAAATGAGTAGGGGAGGGAAGGAGGGGGACAAACACCGCTCCTACCATTTGTTGTTGATGGACCTAAGTAAAGGCTTGTGGCGCTTCCTGTCTCAACTGTGACCAGCTGGTGACTGAGGGTCAGTTACCTGCTGGAAGGAACGAAGGGAGGGAGAGGAGGCTGCAAGAGGGAAGTAGGTTTCAGGAAAGGAGAGATTGGAAGGAAAGGTTGACTGGAGGAAGGAGGGAATGAGAGACCTAGAATGAAAAGGAGACTAAAAGAAGAGAATGGGGTAGCTGGAGGAAAGGATGGAAAGAGAAGTGAGAAGGGAGGGAGGAAAGTGTCTCAAGAGAAGGGGGTAAGGATGGCAATCTGGACGGCAGGAGGGTGGTTGAGGAGACGATGGGTGGCTGCAGGGAGACAGAAGGAAGTGAGGCTGGTAGAGGTGAAGGAGGGAAGATAGCTAACAGGATGGAGAAACGGAGGGTGGGGAAGGAGGTGGGGGTGAAAGGACAGAGGGAAAGAAGGAATATCATAGAGTAAGAGACGCCTCGGCCTTCAGGACAGACATATCAAAGACAACACTCACATAGCTTTATCAAGCCATGTTTATCTTAATGCTCCTTGACGTTGTATTCCATAAAGAAGATGAAGATTATAAAGAACATTTTAATATCATCCCAAAATTACCTCCTAAGAAAGTCAGTATGGATTATTTCAGCTAGGGCTCTACTAGTCTCGTCCCCAAGATGCAACTCATAACAGTCGGTTAACACCCAGGCACTTACTTACTGCTAGGTGAACAAAGGCAACAGAAAAAATGCCGTAGCTTCCACTCGTCCCAGGATCGAATCCGCATCCTTCAGTTGCAAGCCGAGTCAGCAAGGATAAGAAAATGACATTGAGGGTCGTGACTCAAGGTAAAACACTAAAGTAATACCCAGTCTAACTAGGAAGAAGAAAGATAATAATACGCTATTGTGCTAATACCCAGTCTGACAGGGAAGGCGAGGAAAGAGGTAAACAAGAGTTCTGAGTTACTTGGAGAGTATTACACAACACTGGAGTGGACAGGGATACAGGGACTGGGTTTCTGTGGTGGTTCCCGGTCAGACTGGGAGACAGGCACATGAGATGGGTGTACCAAGAGTACAGAAAGGAATATAAAAGTGCACTAGACAAAGGGCTAAATATGAGAACTGAACAATGGACGCTATTTATAGAGAATGGATGTGTGTGTATGTGTGTGTGTGTGTGTGTGTGTATGCATGTGTGTGTGTGTGTGTGTGTCTGTGTCTTTTTAACTTCTGATCTTTGTTCTCGCCCCCTCCTTCACCTTCTCTTAATGTATTCTTTGTTTCCTTGTTGAAAACCTCACTGACATTTTTGTTTAGTTCTTCACGTGACTCCTTATCATACTTTACTAATTCACCTCCATCTTCTTTACGTCCCTGAAAACATCTTTCACGTTTCTACAGCTATTTGTTCCTGGCTCCTCTGCTTATTTTTTTTTCCTATTTTGTGTCATCCTTTTTTCTCTTTATGCCTTCAATGCTTTTTTATGCTGGTTAGGTAAAAGGACACAAGTGCAACTAATGAGACATTTTATTATGACAACGTTTCGCTCTCCAGGACGTTTGTCAAGCTGTAACACCTTGACAAAATTCCTGGAGAGCGAAACGTTGCCATAATATAATGTCACATTAGTTGCAGTTGTGTCCTTTGGCCTAACATATTTTCAGTAATTCTACCTATATCAGTTATTATTAACTTTTAAGTGAATTCTCTGTAAACATTGGCTGTACTCTTCTCCCAGTGATCTTATATAGTTCTGAGTGGGGCTTCTCACCACTGCCGTTAATTTTCCTCACATTCACTTTCCACTATATTATTTTGCCTTTGTGAAGAACATATTTTTTTCCATGCTGGTTCCTCAGGAAGGTCTCCCTTGATGGGCTCTTATTTTAATGATTTTGAGTTATCATTTCCTTCCTCGGATTAAACTTAATTACCTACAAACCATACCACGGGCCAGCTGTCCCAGTGGCTAACGCGTCGGTCTGGAGTTGTATGACTCTGATCGCGGGTTCTAACCCTGCCCGTGGTATGGTTTTTTTTCTACGATTCTTCCTAGGTAAAATGGCAAAGCTTAAAAATAGGGGTAAATAAAATCATTAAATGGTATAAAGACTAAAGAAAGGTATAAAGAAGAGCTCAAAAACCTAAACAAGAGCTCAATAACAGATATGGTTAACACGGATAGCTAATGAGGGGAGAGAAGACTAATTAACGAGAATTTAAAGACTGGGAGATGCTAAACAGAGCAATGTTTATTAAACATAAGAAGCAAGTTATTGTTAACGAGTAAATGTAAACAGTTTTTTTTTCCAAAAAAGGTAATAGAGACTGAAAAATAAACTAGGAATAGTGTGGTTAACAAGAAATGTTTAACAAGCCTATGAAAGAAGAGGTAGGGAATGACGATGATAGACAACGATAAAAAACGTTTAATAAGAAGACAAACTAAGTCGAAATAGGTAGTGGGAGGGGAGAGCTAGATAGAGCTCTAACAAGTGACAGAAAGATGATTAACGAGAGAAAAAGAACGATTAAAGATGAAGAGAGAGTTAGAGAGATAGTTAACGAGCATTAAAACAGGCACCCAGGCAATGAACAAGGCACCAAAACACCTAACTCCTGCATACTGTTCCAGACAAAGCCAAGATTCAGATCAGATTTCGTCGCTGAACCGGCTAATTTATTATGCATCGATATTTTTCCAATAGAAGGCAACGCAAAAGCATATGGATATACAAAGGGCCTGGACACTAGGCCCCAAAATGGTTAACAGATGTAAATTTCAATATATTTATATATTTGCGTTTATTTATTTGAAGCAAATTTAGGATATTTGCCAAAATTTTCTGGTATCTCACTGTATTTTCATTAACAAGATACCTTGACATATCATAGGTTATTATAATGTGTCTTTACTCATCAGTAAGTGCCTTCCTGGTATTAAAGGTGGGGAATGCTTGAAGTTCTTGATGATCGTGTGCATTTCTGTATACCACTCAGGCATTCCATGTGTCGTCCATCCTATTGTCACATAACTGATCTTGTATTTGGGTTTCCAAGTTCCTTGATGTTTCGCCTATGTAAAGTCGATCACATCCTGCGCATGAGACACTGGGACACTATATTCCGCTGCCTTGACCATGTTTTGAGAAATCAAGATTTCCCACCACGGCAAGGGTATACAGTATCCCATGTGGAGGATGCTATCTCGTTTACATAAGGAAAACATCGAAGAACTTGGAAACCCGACTGCAGCAACACCCATCTCTTCAAAATGTATAGAAAACTCACCAACAATGATCATCTTATACATATCCATTCACATGACACTCGCACAAAGAAAGGTGTTTTTATTGCTTTCTTTTTGGGAGTTATTCTCATTGCCAGCCCTGTTGCCTTGAAGAGGAGTGTACCTTCATAAGAGAAGCCTTCGCACGTCTCCATGTTCCACTCTTTCTCCATCCGGGAATACAAAGTCACAGTGACCTTGTGCGAGTTATTTGTGAATTGTTCTTTAAACTCATACAGTTTGTTCTAACAAATTATTTATTTTAATAAGATATTGGTTCAAATAAAGAATACGGGCTTGTTAGAAATCGACTTTAACATGAGGATTTGATCTCATGTTAGACTCCTTGTGGCATTCGTGTCCTGTTAAACGGAGGATCGAGCCTCCACCACTCCTTGCGACTACTATACCACACAGGTTTGCCGCTCCTCAAAACATCGAGACGGGGAAACTACGGTTTTTATTTTTTTCGTCCCAGTGATATATGTTACAATATCTTTTATGGGAATATCACTATGTCAGCTAAATTGGTTTTCGAAAAACCAGCGGTGTGAGTCGGTGTGGCAAAGTGCATAAAAGTGTCACATAGTCTGTGTCACATATTTTATCACATAGTTTGTGTTTCAAAAGGTTTTCACACTGTCATAATTAAGTAGCATAACAGAGTGTCACATGTTACATATTTACATACTGTGTGTAGCATGGGGTATGTTACTTAGTGAGTCATATATTGTGTGTTATATAGTGTCACATAGTGTGAATGTGAAATGTCACAAGCATGAATGTGAAATATTGTCATAGTATGTGACACTGTGTCACATAGTGCCACTGTATGCGATAAAATGTCTGCACATTGTGTGTGTTACAATGTCTCAGAGTATTTTAAATATTGAATTGCATAGTGTCACAGCGTCATAGGGCGGGTCACATTGTGTGACACAGTCTAAGGGGAAGTGTGTCACATAGTGTATATTACATATTTTCTTGCACATAGTGTCATGTGTTTCATATATTGTGTGTTTCAGCACGGTGATTTTAAGTACACTAAGTTAGTATTGCGGAATCTTGAGTCGTCAAGCCAGTCCTGGACACCCTGGAGTGGAGACTGGTCAAGCCAGTCCTGGACACCCTGGAGTGGAGACTGGTCAAGCCAGTCCTGGACATCCTGGAGTGGAGACTGGTCAAGCCAGTCCTGGACATCCTGGAGTGGAGACTGGTCAAGCCAGTCCTGGACATCCTGGAGTGGAGACTGGTCAAGCCAGTCCTAGACACCCTGGAATGGAGACTGGTCAAGCCAGTCCTGGACACCCTGGAATGGAGACTGGTCAAGCCAGTCCTGGACACCCTGGAGTGGAGACTGGTCAAGCCAGTCCTGGACACCCTGGAGTGGAGACTGGTCAAGCCAGTCCTGGACACCCTGGAGTGGAGACTGGTCAAGCCAGTCCTGGACACCCTGGAGTGGAGACTGGTCAAGCCAGTTCTGGACACCCTGGAGGCAAGAGTGTTCATAAGATCAACAGCACATAAGGAGGGGCACTGCAACAGAGAAACTGGCCCATGCTAGGAAGTTTAATTCACACCCACCCACACCAGCTCATGTACCTGTCCAACTTATGTTTAAAGCTACACAAAGTTTTCACTTCAGTGGGGCTACTTGGGAGTTTGTTCCACTTATCCCCAACTCTACTATTAAACCAGTGTTTTCCAATATCCTTTCTAAATCCATACTTTTCTAACTTGAATCCATTGTAGCTTGTCCTGTCAGGGTTATGATATTTTAAGCATATTATTTATATCCTCTTTATTTATGCCACTTTTCCATTTATGCACCTCAGTCATATTTTCCCTAATTCTGCGGCTTTCCAGAGAGTGCAGTTCAGTGCCTCCATGCCTATTTTGTAGGAAGGTTCTGAAGCAAGGAATCAACTTCGTTATCCTTCTCTGTATACTGTCCAGCACATTTATGTCCTTTCTGTAATAAGGAAACCAGAATCGAGCAACATATTGTAAATGAGGCCTTAACAAGGTTACATAAAGTATAAACTGAAGATTTCTTTTGTTTATATTACTTTATAAAAAGACAAGAATTGTTTTAGCTTTAATTCGAGCACGTATGTTTTGTTGTCTTGGCTTCAGATTACCACTAATCAGAATTCCTAAATCTTTTTCTCTTTCAGCTTTATTTAGTTTATACGTAATTTAGTTATGCTCTTTCTAGGGTTATGCCCTTACATTTTTTATTTTACTTTAAACTGCATCTGCCACGTCTCCTATCACAGCATTAACTTATGCAAATAATCTCGTAGCTCTCTTGTCCTCCTCAAGATTTATTTGACGGCTGTTTTAGTGTCTTCGGCAACCTAGCTTATGATACTATGTGTTCCCCTTATCTAAGTCGTTTATTTGTATTGTGAACTACATGGGGCTCAGTACTGACCCCTGTGACTCGCCACTAGTAACGGATCCCCATTCTGATTTCTTCCCATTTATGCAAACCCTCTGATGCCTATTAGTCAACAACGCCTCAGTCCACGAGAGAATGTATCCATTTATTCCCGTACAGCTGTTTTTTTTTTTTCACCAATGTCCAGTTTGGTATTATGTCACATTATTGAAATCCATATACACAATTCATATTCTTTGTTTTGGTCTACCGTCTCATACACGTTAGTGAACGCTCTTTGCTAATACCGTGCAGAAATTCAGTGAACAAATTATATTTTTTTTCAAGGCGGCTTCGACGTGCGTCCGCAGTTATTAATTCCATCAACTTCCCTTCAATATATCGATGATATGCAGTACCACTAAGTTGATGAATTAGACATATGTGCAACTTCTGGCTATGTTTATTTGTATACGTTTGTTCAACCAGTGGCTTTATCAGTTAATTTGTTTACCTCATTTGCAACTGTCTTCTGTTTATAAATTTTCAGTCTGAGGATCTGATTATTTCTTATTCTTCGGTCTTCTGTTTATTTCCCTCTATTGTATTAATAAAGCCACTGACTGGAGAAATGTCTGCAAATAAAGATACCCAGGTTTTGGTCGTGCGTCTAATTCATCAACTCTCCTGCACTTGAAGTTAGGCGGATTAGTTTATATAGCTTGAATCCATCTCCCGCTTTTTAAATAGGTGTCACATTTCCAACTTTCTATTTATCTGGTATGATTCCCGTTCGTAGTGATTTGTTGAAGAGACCATCTAATGGTTCACTTAAGTTCCTCCTTTTAATCTATCGCCTGTTTGACTAACCATTTCTCTAATGTATTCCCAACAATCTTAATCTCTTTTGTCGTGGGGTTCGCCAAGGAGATTTAGGTGGAAAGAATACACGCGTCGGATGTTCTGGGAGGCGTATATTGTTATAGTCTTGAGGGAAAAAGCTCAGGCCTGCCTTGTCGAGTCTATGTCTAGCGTGGAACTGGGAAGGATGCCTCACGCTCACATGTGAGGGGCTCGTGACGTCACACATAGCCAGGGAGCCTATCAATAACATACTACAAGTATTCAGTACACTACTGACACTTTTAGCTTTATTAATTCCTTTCATTTTTCTCTTAAATTGAATATATTGGTCCATAAGGTAACCCTCGTCTTTATTTATTTGCCTGTGAATGTTTTAATTTTCATCCATTTAGGATCCTTTATATTCGATTTATTTTCTGGACAGTCTCCACGATGCTCTAGAAAATGTCATATTTGGCATTTACCTCCGTCTGTCAGGTCACCCTCTTGGTAATCCCTAGTAAGGTCACCCCAGCCCACGTTACTCACGTAACCTTAGCAGTTTGCCGCTCTAAAGATTATTTAACACAGAATCTTTGTTTGCCAGAACTAGGTCAATTAAATTGTTTAATAAAGATTTCCTAGACACTTTCCAGATTTTCTGTCAGTTTGTTCCAATCAGTTTGGCTAAATGTAAAATCTCACATTTTAACATCATTTTAATTTCATCCAATAGAAATTTACCATGATCACTATCTGGATTAGTTAGTCTGTAGATCACACCTGCAGTTAGCTTTCTATGCTAGGTGGCCCCGTGGCCAGGTGGCTAAAGGTCCGAGGTGTCCGGGTTCGATTCCCGGCGAGGGTAGAAACATTAGGCATGTTTCCTTTCACCGGATGTCTATGTTCCCCATCAGTAAATGGGTACCTGGGTGTTAGTCGACTGGTGTGGGTCGCATCCTGGGACAAAACTGACCTAATTTGTACGAAATGCTCTGCATAACAAGCGGCTTTCTATATAGTAGTATGTCATTGATGTCAGCTAGGCCTGTATACCTTGTACATGTACTTGTAGAAATAAAGATATATTATAATGCTCGTGAAGAAACTGTAGTCATATAAATTCTGCTTCTTGGTCTCCTGCTCTTATATATTGGCTAATGCAATAGTTTAAATTTTCCCCCTGACATATATTGCAATTTCACCCCCTGTGCTGTTGATTCTATAAGCGTGGAACAATTTATACCCCGTATATAGCATTCGGCAGGCATCTCCCAATTTTTCACAATGACCTATGTTTCGGTTATTGCTATTATTTATATATATATATATATATATATATATATATATATAAAAAATATTATAAATTATATATATATATATATATATAAGGTTTAAGAATATTGATTTTTCCTGATGCCATTGATATTCATTCTCCTACACCATCTTTGAAGACCTAATAGGTAGGTATTGGTAAAACCTGCCACAAAATCATCTATAAAGCAAAAGATTTCGGCAGGAGATGAAACGTTCCCCGATGAAAAGCAGGGGCACCACAGTACACTGAGAGACAACCATAAGTGTCGGGCCAAGATTTTCACTTGCCTTCAGCATACATAAGGAGGATTACCAATGACCCATGGCTGTCTTCAGAAGGCACTGGACGGCACCAAAGTCAGTACCTGACCAACCGGCTGTGTTCGTACGTCAGTTTGGTGCGGACGAAGTAACAGCCTGGTGATCAGACCCTGATCCACCATGGGGCCTGGTTTCAGACCTGGCCGCGGGGGCGTTGACCCCCGAAACCCTCTCCAGGTAAACTTCAGGTGTCATTACGATTTCTAAAGTCAAGCTAAGAGCTGTTACTTACATCAGCTCATTTGAAAGCATTTATATTGTTATGAAACATACAAGTAGGAAACAGGATGAAGTTGGAGCCATCTGTGGGACAGCATTTTCATTTGATCATTATGTTGTACGAACATGTTACAGACTCGAGTCATCCTGGGAATAAATGATCTCTTGTGGTGTAGAAGCTCACTTCTCGCTGTCCTCGGAGTGGAGCCGTCTCTCTCTCTCTCTCTCTCTCTCTCTCTCTCTCTCTCTCTCTCTCTCTCTCTCTCTCTCTCTCTCTCTCTTTCTGTCTTTTTCTCTGTGTCTCTGTCTCTCTGTCTGTCTCTCTCTCTCTCTCTCTGTCTCTCTCTCTCTCTGAACTAATTCCCTTGTTTTTTATAGCTATTTTATGGGCAGTCCCGTTCTCTAGACGATTTTGTACAATATCCTGGCAATTCTTGATCTTCCCTACCCTAGTACAGCAACAAGCATGTTGGTCAAGTCTCTACAGTCTACACACTACAAGTGATAGAGACTAGACACACTGCAGATTAGAGTGGTCGAGAATGAGCACCCAGCAACAACCCCGCCAGCACATGACGCACACGCGTGTACATGCATGCGTGTATACACACATATACACACAAGGGTTCGCTTAACCTGGCTGCCACATATTGGCTGATATCTGCAGCTTGTTTCCTTACGTCTTGTTGCCTGCCCCCTCTTGTCTGCCCCTTGTTCTCTGCACCTTGTTGCTTGCCCCTTGTTTTCTTCTCCTTGTTGCCTCTTCCTTGTTGACTCTTGTTGCTTGACCGTTATTGCTTGCTGTCCCTTCTTTTCTGCCCTTTGTTGCCTTACCCTTGTCCCCTGCTTACTTATTGTTGCTTGCCCCTTGTTGCGTGCCCCTTGTTGCGTGCCCCTTGTTACCTGCTCCTTGCTGCCTCTCTTTCCTTTATCTGACACTTGTTGCCTGCTTACCACTTGTTTTCTGCTTCTTGTTGCATGACTGCCCCTGGTTCTCTACTTCTTGTTGCCTGCTTCTTGTTGCCTGCTCATTTTTGCCTGCCCTTTGTTGCCTGTCTGCTCCTGGTTCTCTAACCCTTGTTGCCTGCTCCTTGTTGCCTGCCCCTTGTTGCCTGTCCCTTGTTGCCTGCCCCTTGTTGTCTGTCCCTTGTTGCCTGCCCCTTGTTTTCTGCTCCTTGTTGCCTGCCTCTTGTTTTCTGCTCCTTGTTGCCTGCCCCTTGTTTACTGCTCATTGTTGCCTGCCCCTTGTTTTCTGCTCCTTGTTGCCTGCTCCTTGTTGCCTGCTCCTTTTTGCCTGCCCCTTGTTGCCTGTCCCTTGTTGCCTGTCCCTTGTTGCCTTCCCCTTGTTTTCTGCTCCTTGTTTTCTGCTTGTTGCCTGCTCCTTGTTGCCTGTCCGTTGTTGCTTTCCCCTTGTTGCCTGTCCGTTGTTGCTTTCCCCTTGTTGCCTGCCCGTTGTTACCTGCGCCTTGTTGCCTGACACTTATTATCTGACCCTTGTTGCCTGACCCTTGTTACACCTTTGATTAATTCCGAAGTTTTTCTACTCCTAAAGCCCAGCCATGAGCCAGGCTCGTCTGGTGTTTTCCTAGTCAACCAGGCTGTTACTGCTGGTTGATCTGGCGCCTGGTGGAGATACTTGTCCAATTTCCTCTTGAAGACTTCTACAAACAGTTCCAGCAGTGCTTATGATATCTTCTGGTAGTATGTTGAATTGTCTGGGGCCACGGATATTGATACAGTGTTCCCTTAGTGTGCTCACTGCACCCTACTTAACACTGGGTTTATTTTGCACTTCCTGCCATATCTCTCACTCCAGTACGTTGATATGGCATTGTGCAGATTTGGGACCAGGCCCTCGAGTACTTTCCAGGTATATATTATCATGAATCTCTCCTCCGTTTGTCTGTCACCAGTGACGTTATTTCCTTTGTTTTGAACGTTCTCATTACCCACCCCGTCATCCTCCTGGCTGTCGTGACCTTTGTCTTATGCTCTTTGAAAGAAAGGTCACCCGACATCATTATTCCCAAGTCTTTTACGTGTTCCTTTCGTTCTATTTGACGATCCTTTTGAGTTTTGTATACAGTGAACTTTTGAGTTCTTTATTCTATTCATAACTAGCAGCTGGAACTTATCACCACTGAACTTCATGTTGTTCTTCACTGCCCACTGGAAAACACTGCTTATATCTTCCTGTAATTTTTCAGTGTCTTCTACTGAAGTGACTTTCATGATTATTTTAGTGTCATCTGCAAATGATACAAAACTGTTACGGGATAAGAAACAGCAGAGGTGCCAGGTCAGTGCCTTGGGGAGCTGAGCTTCTAACCTCGCTGATGCTAGATTTTGCTCTGTTTACTGTTACTTTTTGTGTTGTGTGTTTAGAACCCTAAAATCCATCTATTTACTTTCCCCGTAATACCCATGGCCCTTATTTTAGGTGTAGTCACCCCATGATAGTATTTACCTGCACCTTGTTGCCTGCTCCTTGTTATATGAGCCTTGTTGCCTGCCCCTTGTTCCCTACCCCTTGTTCCCTGCTCCTTGTTGCCTGCTCCTTGTTACCTGCTCTTTGTTGCCTACTCATTGTTACCTGGGTGTTGTTGGCTGCCCCTTGTTCCCTGCCCCTTGTTCCCTGCCCCTTGTTCCCTGCCCCTTGTTCCCTGCTCCTTGTTGCTTCCTCCTTGTTATCTGCTCTTTGTTGCCTACTCCTTGTTACCTGGGTCTTGTTGTCTGCCTCTTGTTCCCTGCTCCTTGCTGCCTGCCCCTTGTTCCCTGCTCCTTGCTGCTTGTCCCTTGTTTCTGCTCCTTGTTGCCTACCCCTCGTTCCCTGCTCCTTGTTGCCTGCCCCTAGTTATCTGGGTCTTGTTGCCTGCCCCTTGTTACCTGGGTCTTGTTACCTGCCCCTTATCCTCTTTCCCGTGTTGCATGCCCTCTTTGCCTGCACCTTGTTGCTTGGGGCTTGTTGCCTGCTTCTTGTTGCCTGCTTTATGTTGCCTGCTCCTTGTTGCCTGCCCCTTAATAACCGCATCATTCCTGGAGTAGGATGACTGGCTACGATCCTTGAGGTGACTGTATCATTCCTGGCGTAGGATGACTAACTGGCTGCGACCACTGAGTTAACTGTACCATTCCTGACGTAGGATGGGTAACCGCACCCGTACGGAACACAACGTTGTTAAGCTAGGTGTTTCCGTCGCCCGTCTAGTGACTGACGGTCTGCCTGTCTAAGTACTGTCACTGAGACTTGATGAAGCTTTGCGTGGTGGTTAAAGCATCTATACATGCTTGTGTCCTTTACTAGCAACAATCACAATGGTAATAGCAAGAACAACCACAACAACAGTAATAATAACCATAACAATAACAATTACAACAATAACCATAACAATAACAATTACAACAATAACCTTAATAACAATTACAACAATAACCTTAATAACAATTACAACAATAATCTTAATAACAATTACAACAATAACCATAATAACAAGAATAACCACATCAACCACAGCAACAACCACACTAATTACTAACACAACAAGCACATCGACAGTTACAACAACCACAACAACTACAACAACAGCAACAAGACATATGTTTATTTACTTTATGGAGACACATAAAGTGATTATAAACCAAGTTTTATAATCACCAACGCATTGTGAAGTGCGATCTCTCTCTCTCAACATTTTACAAGAGTTCCTCGCTCTCTCTGTCTCTGTCTCTCTGTCTCTCTCTCTCTCTCTCTCTCTCTCTCTCTCTCTCTCTCTCTCTCAACATTTCCATCGCACTTTGCTACCATTTCCTGGACCTTCTACTGCCAATTGTGGCCAAACAACTTAGGGTGTGGGTAGATAGTTGCTGGGGTGGCCCCTCAAAGCCCCACTGGCACGCTCCAGTGATGGCACCTTCAACTTTTTTGTGGCATTGGGATTTACCTGAACTAAGTCCTGACACAGTGCAACTACTGCCTAGTGTCTTTTATTGCCGGACATACCAAATAAAAGTGCGGCATTTCACTGTTTTTATATATTGCGCCCAAAAAAAAATTATGAAGAATCTTTTGCAAGCAACAACACCAAAATAAATATCTCGTTTTTCGTTTTTATAAATAAAATTTGATTTTTTTAACCAACATTTTTCTAAAACCAATCTCAGTTTTTCCTTAAGAAAGACACTGGAGAGGAGGAGAGATACATGATAATATATACATGGAGGGTTTCTAAGGGCCCTGTCCCAAATCTGCACACTGCCATAACAACATACTGGAGCGAGATATATGGAATAAAGTGAAAAATAAACCCAGGGGTGCAGTGAGCACAACAAGGGAACACTGTATCAACATTCGTGGCCCCAGACAATTCAATATCTTACCAGAAGATATCAGAAACACTGCTGGAACAAGTGTAGAAGTCTTTAAACGTCTTCAAGAGGAAACTGCACAAAAATCTTCAAGTACCAGATCAACCAGGCTGTGATGGATACAGAGCCCGATTAAGATTTTGTAGGCCCCTGGGCTACTGTGATGTTCCCCAGTGATATTTTCAAAAGGAAAAAAAAATTAAGGTCATATTAAATTTATTTTTACAAAGATAACCAAATTAAAATTCAAACATTTGTTTTGCGTAATTTCTTGGAAATAAATTTCTCCAAAACGTCAGTAAATTGTAAGTTGTTAAGAACATCTCTGGAGGCCCTCCAGCTGCCGGAAGCCCCTGGTCTGCAGCCTCTAAAGCCCATGTCCTAATCCGGCCCTGGACGGATATGTGGGGCTGCGGGCCACCAACAGGAACAGTCTGGCTGAGCAGGCAAGTACTAGACGAGCCTGGCCCACGGCCGGGCTCCTGGGGTAGAAAACTTTCGGAACTCATCAAAAGTATATGAAAGGAATAAAAAAAAACTCAATTTTAAAATGAAAATTAACGATATGGCACAACCACAACAACAGTCTGAGTAGATACAATAGTTATAAAAATATTTAAAGCGATCAAAAAGAGGCTTTCTCATGTCATGGCATAGAAGCCAAATTAACCTTTTAGTTTATAAAATGTGGCACACCAGAGTTGTAAGTATGATGGCAACCAAAAGGAGAATTACGACTCACGACATCGCAATAGCACGAGTGTAAACAACTCAGGGAACGGGTGGGACTCTAACCCACGACAAGTGAATTTTAACACTTGTCATGAGTTCAAACCCGTTCCCAGATTAGATGGAGAGTCTTCAAGGTATAGACGAGAACACTGGATGTAGAAAAAGACAAACATTCCATCCACCAATAGAGGTATCCCTCAGAGAGGGGATATTTTATAATTAAAGGTGAATATTTTACTAGTGGTTTTAATGGTGACAAATTTGTAACAGCGTCGTCATTAAAAAAATAACAAAAATATTTCTATAATATATTTAATAATTATATTCGTATCTTTTTTCTTACCATATTTTTTTTAAGTATTTTAAGTCCTTGCAAAATTCTTCTTTGATTTTAGACGGGTTGCAAAGTCTGTGACACATGAATAAATTCATAGTGTCTTATTTTCAGTATTATACTCGGTTGAGTTCCAGTTCCTGGTCCTCTTAAGGGAGTTGATATACCACTTCTCGGCCACAGCGTATATACGCTGAGAGTTTTCTTAATACCTATTTTAGGGATTAAAGTATTATTGTCTGAAGGCAAAAAGGTCACGAGCAGACTTAATGACCCTAGTGTAGTCGATAAATATTAAACCCCATTAAACATCCAACCAGGTTCAACAAAAGATATATGTACTGTAAGGTGTATTTCTCGCAGTGAATATATGCTGAAAGTTGACCTAAATCCCAATTTTAGAGATTAAAGTATTCTATTGAAGAAAGCTGCATGCAGCCTTTATAAACCTAGTGTAGTCGATACGTTTTAAACCTCCACTAACTTCAGGGGTCTTGGCTTACATCTCATGGGACACTTGAGGGGGGTTCAACTCCAGGTGTTACTTTTTGTTGTAGTTTCTCTTATTGGTAACTTATGCCGCTCTCTGTAACTCTTCCATACTTGAGGTACAAGGAGCTAGTAACATAATACAAGGATCTGGTAACATAATACAAGGAGCTAGTAACATAATACAAGGAGATAGTAACATAATACAAGCAGCTAGTAACATAATACAAGGAGCTAGTAACATAATACAAGGAGCTAGTAACATATTACAAGGAGCTAGTAACATAATACAAGGAGATAGTAACATAATACAAGGAGCTAGTAACATAATACAAGGAGCTAGTAACATAATACAAGGAGCTAGTAACATAATACAAGGAGCTAGTAACATAATACAAGGAGCTAGTAAAATAATACAAGGAGCTAGTAACATAATACAAGGAGCTAGTAACATAATACAATTAGCTAGTAACATAATACAACTAGCTAGTAACATAATACAACTAGCTAGTAACATAATACAAGGAGCTAGTATTATAATACATAACCAATATTATATGGCTAGTATTATAATACATAAGTAGTAGGTTGGTAGACAGCAACCACCCAGGGAGGTACTACCGTCCTGCTAAGTGACTGTGAAACAGAAACCTGTAACTGTTTTACATGATGGTAAGATTACTGGTGTCATTTTTCTGTCTCATAAACATGCTGGATAACAGGTATATATCTTGCTACTTTCTACTTACACTTAGGTCACATTACACAATCATGCACATGCATATATACAAACACACACCTAGGTTTTTCTTATTTTTCTTAATAGTTCTTGTTCTTCTTTATTTCCTCTATTCTCCATGGGGAAGTGGAAAAGAATCTTTCCACCATAAGCCATGCATGTCGAATGAGGCGACTAAAATCTCAGTAGCAATGGGCTAGTAACTCCTCCTCCTGTAGAAAAATACCAAAAACGAGAAGAAAAACTTTATTAAACTGGGTTGTTTGAATGTGCGTGGAAGTAGTGCAGATGATAAGAAAGAGATGATTGCTGATGTTATGAATGAAAAGAAGTTGGATGTCCTGGCCCTAAGCGAAACAATGCTGAAGGAGGTAGGCGAGTTTCAGTGGGGAGAAATAAATGAGATTAAATAAGGAGTATCTGAGAGAGAGCTAAGGAAGGGGTAGCAATAATGTTGAAGGATCAGTTACGGAGAGAGAAGAGGGAATATAAATTTATACATTCAAGAATTATTTGGATTAAAATAAGGGTCGGATGCGAAAAGTGGGTAATAATAAGTGAGTATGCACCTGAAGAAGAGAGGAGTGTAGAGGAGAGAGATTTTGGGAGATATTAAGCGAGTGTGTAGGAACTTTTGAACCAAGTGAGAGGGTAATCGTGGTAGAGGACCTAAATGCTAAAGTAGGAAAAACATTTAGAGTGTGTGGTAGGTAAGGTTTTGATGCCAGATGTAAATGATAATGGGAACCCTTTGATTGAACTTTGTATAGAAAGGGGTTTGGTTATAGGTAACACATATTTTAAGAAAAAGAGGATGAAAAAGTATACAAGATATGATGTAAGGCGAAATGACAGTAGTTTGTTGGACTACATATTGGTAGATAAAAGACTGTTGAGTAGACTTCAAGTTCTACATGTTTATAGAGGGGCCACAATATATCAGATCACTTTTAGATGTAGCTACAGTGAGAGTAAAAGGTAGATGGGATACAAGGAGAATATAAGCAGCAAGTAAGAGAGAGGTGAAGGTTCATTAACTAGAGGAGGCAGTTAGGGTAAGATATAAACAACTATTGGAGAATAGATGGGCTAGTGAGAGTATAGCCAATGGGGTTAAAGATGTATGGGGCAGGTTTAAGAATGTAGTGTTATAGTGTTCAGCAGACGTTTGTGGTTATAGGAAAGTGGGTGCAGGAGGGAAGAAGAGCAATTGGTGGAATGATGTAAAGTGAGTTGTAAGGGAGAAAAAGTTAGCATATGAAAGATTTTTACAAAGTATAAGTGATGCAAGGAGTGAGGAGTACATGGAGAGAAAAATAGAGGTTAAGAGAGTGATGAAGCAATGTAAAAAGAGAACAAATGAGAGAGTGGGTGAGATGTTACCAACAAATTTTGTTGAAAATAAGAAAAAAATTTGAAGTGAGATTAATAAGTTGAGGAAGCCTAGGGAGCAAATGGATCTGATAGTTAAAAATAGAGGAGATTTATTAAATGGAGAGTTAGAGGTATCGGGAAGATGGAGGGAATATTTTGAGGAATTGTTAAATGTTGATGAAGATATGGAAGCTGTGATTCCGTGTAAAGGGCAAGGAGGAATAACATCTTGTAGAAGTGAGGAAGAGCCAGCTGTGAGTGTGGGAGAAGTGCATGAGGCAGTTGGTAGAATGAAAGGGGGTAAGGCAGCTGGGATTGATGGGATAAAGATAGAAATGTTAAAAGAAGGTGGTGGTATAGTTTTGGAGTGGTTGGTGCTATTATTTAATAGCATTGCCAGAGAGCATGCATAGTTCCTTTATATAAATTCAAAGGGGACAAAAAAAAGTGCAAAAGTTATAGGGAAATAAGTCTGTTGAGTATACCTGGTAAAGTGTATGGTAGTTATTACTGAAAGAATTAAGAATAAGACGGAGAGTAGGATAACTGATGAACAAGAAGCCTTCAGGAAAGGTAGGGGGTGTGAAGACAAAGTGCTTACACTGAAACATAAGAGTAAAGAGATTTTTGTGGTATTTAAGGATTTGGAAAAGGCATATGACAGGGTGGATAGAGGGCAATGTGGCAGATGTTTCAAATGTATGGAATAGGAGGTAGGTTACTGAAAGCAGTGAAGTTTTTACGAGGATTTTGAGGTTCAAGTTAGAATATGTAGGAGAGGGAGATTATTTCCCAGTAAAAGTAGGCCTTAGACAAGGATGTGTGATGTCACCGTGGTTATTCAATATATTTATAGATGGAGTTGTAAGAGAAGTGAATGCTTGGGTGTTGTCAAGAGGTGTGGGGTTAAAAGATAAAGAATCAAATACAAAGTGGGAGTTGTTACAGTTGCTCTTTGCTGATGACACTGTGCTTTTGGGAGATTCTGAAGAGAAGTTGCAGAGGTTGGTGGATGAGTTTGGTAGGGTATGTGAAAGAAGAAAATTAAAAGTGAAGATAGGAAAAGTAAGGTGATGAGGATAACAAAAAACATAGGTAACGAAAGATTGGATATCAGATTGGAGGGAGAGAGTATGGAGGAGGTGAATGTATTCAGATATTTAGGAGGGGATGTGTCAGCAGATGGGTCTGTTATAGATGAGATGAATCATAGAACTGATGAGGGTAAAAAGGTGAGTGATGCACTTAGAAGTCCATTGAGACAAAGAGCTTTGTCCATGGAAGCAAAGAAGGGAATGTATGAAAGTATAGTTATACCAACACTCTTACATGGGTGTGAAGCATGGGTGTTGAATGTTGTAACAAGTATAAGGATGGAGGCAGTGGAGATGTCATATCTAAGGGCAATGTGTGGTGTGAATATAATGCAGAGAATTCGTACTTTGGAAATTAGTAGGAAATGCAAAATTACCAAAACTATTATCCTGAGGGCTGAGGAGGGGGACATGTAGAGAGAATGGAACAAAATAGAATGACTTCGAGAGTGTATAAATCTGTAGTGGAGGGAAGGCGGGGTAGGGGTCGGCCTAGGAAAGGTTTGAGGGGGGGGTTTTGTGTGTGAGGGGCTTGGACAGTGATGGAATGAATGATGAAAGTTTTTCTTTTTCTTGTCACCTTGTCTGGGTGGGAGACGGCCAATGTTTGAAAAAAATATTATAATAAATGGATGGTATTATAATATAGTATTATAGAGTACGGGGCTAGTATTATAGGGTACAGGGTTAGTATTATAGGGTACTGGGCTAGTATTATAGGGTACTGGGCTAGTATTATAGGGTACGGGGCTAGTAATATAGGGTACGGGGGTAGTACATATTTTACTTATCCTTTAAGAGAATGGGTCATCACTCTGATCTTTGGTTCAGTATATCCACAAAACACTTTAAACTTTTACAAATACGCTTTTTTTTTGCATTATGTCTTTTGTGATGTTAATTTTTGCACATTGTCTTAATATATCGGATCATGTGTAAATTTACACACAACACAGCATTGGTGATTCAGCCTCCTGGGACCATTGTTTTTTGAACTTTGTGTTCAAACATAGTTTTCTGCTTGTTCGATCCTATGGAAGTTTTATCCGTTTTTTTTATTGTTAATTTTCTGAATCGTGAGTGATTATAAAAGTCCCACTGAGTTTGTATTATTAAAATTATGTGAGAATCTGTTTTTTAATTTATTTTGTGTTACTTTGTGTTGCTTGTGTTACTGAGATGTACATTGGAAAGTATAAAGGGATCCTCTGTGGTAAAGAAAATAGTTAAGTATTCCCAAAGGGAGACCTTTAAGGTGTTTCATTTATTTTATTTTTTCTTTCAATTTTGTTTTATTTCATTTTACCTGGAGTTTACCTGGAGAGGGTTTCGGGGGTCGACGCCCCCGCGGCTCGGTCTGAGACCACGCCTCATCCAAATCTTGGAACAATTGGCATACTTACGTGCCCTATGACCAAAGTTGTTCAACCAATTTCCAAAATCCTCAGTGACGAGGGAGGAGAGTGAAATTCGGGCGAGTCGCCGCAGATTTAACGATTTTATGTATAAAATGTTGTTAAATTTTTAATTCCGTTAAATCACGTTAAATAAATTTCAGTTTACGTCTTCTGGACGGCATCAAGGCGACTTAAGGCCAGGATAAAACCTGTTACTTTTCGTTTGCGTTCAGACAAATTTGCTGATGTAGTAAAATAGTAAAAAAAAAAAAAAAAAAAAAAAAAAAAAAACACTTGGTCATTGGAATCCGCGCCATAACTGGAGAATGACTCGTCCGATCGACTTTAAATTTTTACCAAAGGTGTATTTTCCTACAATTGGGTATAAAGGGGAGTCTTGTGTTCAATTTTATTGAATAAATAGTGATATTATTTTTTTATTCACTAACTTATGAATGATTTTTCCGGCAATATTGACGATAGTTGAATTAGGATAATAACCCATAAGTTTAGTCCGAGTAGCTGGAAATTTGAAATTTAACTGAAACAAAGAACTTAGATTCGTTGGAATCAGATCAATTTCGGAAAAAAATGCCTTTTCTGATCGGCTTCAAACTTTTAAAATTGGTGGGCTTTATTAAAACACTGCTTGTCTCTCACTTTCAGACGTGTAATTTTCAATTTGCTAATTTTATTAAGCAAATTGTTTCCCAATGTAATAACTAGTGAATGGCTCTTCTGATCAACTTCAAACCCTAAATGCTGGTGTAACTTAATGAGTATTCTTGTTTTAATTTTGAGCTGTGTTGAGTGCCAATTTATCAAATTGTGATTTTTAAAAAATCAAAATAAAATAATGAGAAATTTAAACAGATTTTAAATATGAAAAATAACCTGGAACAAAAATCTGCGAATTTATGGCGTTTTTAATTTTAAGAGATTTTTCTATTTTTCGGAAAATTTTCTCTAACATTTTCGGTTAATTTATCTCAAATTTTCTCTTGTTACTCGGGAACGCCTTATTCAGTTGGCTTCAAGATTTCAACGCTTCTGTAATGTATCTTGGGCAAGATTCATGGGGTTATTTGCATGCGTGGGAGACCTGTGCACAATGCAACATGGGCCATTTCAATATTTTTGTTTCCGGGTGATTACTGGAAAATGGCTTCTATGATCGACCATTTTGCCATTTTTAACCTCGAAATAGCACATTATTATTTTACCTTACTGCATTATTTTCCCTTGGTGCTGGTGAGTGGCTCTTGGTCCAAGGAACTGGACTTTTCTTGCTTGAATTGAATTTGAACGCCTCCCATTTCACAGGAACTATATGACTCCTAGAGTTTTAGCGTTTTCCTCTGATTAAAATAATGCTGTTATGAACGGCATCAGTCTTTAGTGGCTAATGCATCGTATGTCAGTAATATAATAATATATTTATTTACTACAAGTACATGTACAAGGTATACAGGCCTAACTGACATCAATGACATACTACTATATAGAAAGTCCCTTGTTATGCAGAGCATTTCAGGCAAATTAGGTCAGTTTTGTCCCAGGATGCGACCCACACCAGTCGACTAACACCCAGGTACCCATTTTACTGATGGGGAACATAGACAACCAGTGTAAAGAAATACGCCCAATGTTTCTACCCTCGCCGGGAATCGAACCCAGACACCTCATCATGTGAAGCGAGACCTTTAACCACCAATCCACGGGACATCTAAATGATGTATCTTTTCATGGGTTTAAGCTGTGTAGACACTAATTTTGTGAAATTCTGTGCAATAACTGCAAAATGTATCTTCTGGTCAGTTTAATCTTTAGTACTGATGCGGTTTCCTCAATGGAAACAATTTCTTGATGTTTGGTTGCGTAAGCCATCATGTGTCAATTTTATTAGTGAAATTGATTTCTGAGAAATAATAATAATCTTTATTTTGACAAGTGCATCATACAATGAATAAACAGTTAGCTGACATCACTGACAAACTATATAGAAAGTCCCTGGTTATGTAGATGTCGGGCAGCCTAAGTCATTCTTGTCCCCCAGGATGCGACACACAAAACAGATGACCAACACCCAAGTACCTACTTACTGCTAAATAAACAGGGACAGCAGGTGTAAGAGATCATGCCCAACGTCGCATCCGTGCCTGGGATTGATTCCGGTTCCTGTGTGTGAGCTCATCAGAAATATGTCGGTGTTTGACTTTATTTGGTTATCTTAGGTTAAATAAGCTTAATGGGTTATTTTATGTGCCTATTACATTCGTATTCCCTCGGGACAAGTCTTAAACATTTGTATATTACTTACAATAGGGTTATATAAAACTTACTTGAAACTTGGTCATTCTCTCTTAGAGAAAAGGTTGGACTGACTTTAACCATTGTAAGTCCTAGTTCGTTTTTTTTTCTATGTTGAAGATAGTTTTTGAGTGACGCACTGATAAGTTGAGTTGCTTTAAGCTCAATGTGTTTATATATTCTAAGATATTGGTCTTTTTGAAAGGTTTGTATTAGATGAGGACCGTATATGTCCAAATTTAAAAAAAAAAATATTTAAGAAATCTGGATTATATATTCCACATGATGACACGAATGCCTCTTCTGATTCCCATCAAATTCTCAACGCTAATATTTAACTGCATTATGAACGCATGCCACTCTATCACTTATCCAATCGCGTGCGTTGAGGTACATGGGACTCAGATTATGAAATACACGGATACTTTCTTCGTATCGCGATGCCACCGAAGTACACGTAATTTTACCTGTACCTTATTGATATTTGATGATATTTATCCATGCAACGTTTGCTTACAACATGCCTTGGTTTGGATGCAGATGTGAGCATGTCTCACATTATGGGTAGACAGATCTATGATGGATGACATAGGAGAGGGGGCACGAGATGACAGCATAGTGGGAGACGCGGATTGGAAGACGTTTCTTCAGTACAATACAGAGAAGAACGGTGGATGATGAGGAGGAGTTTGAGGTAATCAGTCCCTCAGCCTGGAGTCGATGTGCTCAGTCCATCAATCGATGTGTCGATGGACACATCGACTCCAGGCTGAGGGACTGATTACCTCGAACTCCTCATCCTCCACCGTTCTTCTCAGTATTGCACTGATGAAGCCACTGGCTGGCGAAACGTTTCCTCAATATAGAATCCCAAATATCGCACAAGTGTCTCATTCTTCAACTTTTAGGTTTAATAAACCATATCTCTCTCGCTCTTTGGTTTAAAAAAAAATTTGGGTTGAACTTCCAATATGAAATACCTAAGACAGAGGAAGGCATCAAAGAGAACATCCTAAAACTATACGAAGAGGAACCAATAAATTAACATCAGAATTTTTTGAAAGTCGGAAAATATATCAGAAAGCGGAATCGACTGGACAGATTAGTATTCAAAACTGTAGAGGCAAGGCAAAAGTTCATGAATAAAATAGTGAAATTGATAAAATTCTCTAGCTTCGAGATGATATTTATACAGAGACATATCCTACGAGGATAGAAAGTTATTGAAGCAGAGATTGATGTTCAATACGATGGAAATTAGAGAGGCACCCAGCGAAATACTAATAAAAAAATCACAAATAAAACAATGAGAACAACCCTTCATGTCCTGTTTTTCTAGCCAGCATTTCACTGTTTTCGTCTCTCTTCCTTCATCTTTACCCTCTTCCCCATTTTCCACATTGCCCTTTCCATTCATTCCGTACATCCTCTTGAACTCTTCACCCACCCCTTTTCCCCTAGTTCCCTCATCAAATGCTCATACCTATCCAAGACTTTCTCAACATACCAAACATCTGCTCTGCCTACAACCCTTCCCATACTCCTCCCCATCCCAACTTAAGATACTTCTCAGTTTTTCACAATTCTCCAAGATGTCACTCTTCCTGTGGTTCCTCTATCTCGTCTTCCATCCCTTCCCTCTTTACCTTCATCACTTCCTGCTAACTTCCAATCCTACTGCTGTTCTCAACAAAACCACAGCCTCCTGCAGTAAAACTTGAAGATCCAGGCTAACTAAAAAATGGAAACAAAGTGAATAATGATAACAGTCTGGTATTCAAATTCAGAAGTAGTTTAAAACAAACATGAATCAATAAAGGGAAAGGTAACAGTAAAAAAAATCGCACATTAAAGAAAATCACATATATAAAGTTATCATGGATACTAGCGAGTGCTCTATTTCCTCGGGGATATCACATTGTGAGAAGTAAAAGGAGAAATAGAGGAGGAGTGGAACTTATATCAGGAACCAGGGTAACTTTGAGGAACAGGAAAACCTGAACGTAGGCGGCTGTCTTTAGTATATAATTAAAACTATCACAACTAAAAGACTGAAGATAATAGGATGATTAATATACAAGCATCCACTGAATAACAAGTGACCATAGAGGAAATATGAGAAAAAATAGCAAAGACACAATGCACCTCTCAGAGCTATCAGCAAAGAAAGTAAGAAGGAGCCTATGCAAAATAATTAATTTTAGGGATATTTAAGAATGAATTAGATAGACTATACAAACTGGGATCCACATGGAGGCCAAGAAATGAAAGGAACAAAACTGATAAAATCTTCACTGCATAATTTCGTAACCCAATAACATTTAAATATGAAGTAGAAATTGGAATAGACATAATCGAAATATGTGCCAGGGTAAAAACTGACAACATGAAAGTAGGCTAAGTGGGAACGAGAGGTTTCCTATATGAAGTGCAATAGTGAAGAGAAATATAGGAAAAGCTAATTCACGATATATTGGAAAAACGAAGAAAAAATACCAGGAAGTCGTATTAATTAATATCTATACCAACCAGAAGAAAAGAAATGAGAAAATGAAGAACTCGTGATTTATCAGAATATGTAGCAAGTAGTAAAAGAGCGTGGAGAAAGTACAGAACAAGGAGAACGACAGAAAACAGTCAAGTTAGAAACAGGATCTGAAGTGATTATGAATGGCAGTTCAACAGCAGCATATCTCCTAAGGCAAAATCGAAATTGAATCTGTTCTAGTGCCAAACAAGAAGGAAGACAACGAAGATCAAATGAAAGGACTGAAGAAAAGCAAACAACCCACAGAAGAAGACAAACGTATGTGAGAAACTGAGCAGAAGATTCAAGGAAATTTTCAATGATATTATTATATTAATGGAACACAATACCGACAGCTAGCTGATTAAAATACATATATAATTTGGATATCCTTATTGTCGACAATAAAGATACAAACTGTTGCATATGTGTCTTTCTCATCACCTGTGCATTCACTGAGCAGACGGGAACAGTATCCATAAACATAGGGGGTGGAACAGACAAGACAAAGCTGGACAACATCCTAACATTGATTGAGTAAGTGATAAAGCTGTTAAGATAACTGGATATCATCACAGTCATGGGACCCTTATCATATACCCCCAAGGGTACCGTAAGAAGGGACAGAGAAATTGAGCAAGAATGCAACTATGGCGAAAATCGTTCCGGTGGCGGAATGGATATGGTGACACGTATGTTGTGTTGTTTCTTGAGGCCTGTCGCATTTTGGTAGAGGTCTGGCATGCAAGACACAATGAAGTCAACGACATCATAAAGAGAACCCTTGCTACAGCTGGATGTCCAGCCGAGAGAGAACCCCGATCACTAGCAGCCAACAATACCCACAACCCAGCAAACCGCCCCAACGGGATCATTTTACTCCCCCTGTGGTAGTTTTGCATCCTGTATCGCTTGGTTTGCGATATTTGCATAATATATATATATATATATATATATATATATATATATATATATATATATATATTACACTAGGAATTCGCAAGAGCAGGCGAAATATTCACAAACACTGATACATTTCAAGTGCATATTGCTACATGTTCATCATAGATTACAATATAAAAATCTCATCCAGCTCCTGAGAGCTGGGGCGCATATCCAGGACACAGCAGGCATTACCTCTCTGAACCACCGCTTTGAGTCGCTGGAATAGAAAACTAGCCGCCCTTGGATCCCTAGTTACCCTGATGAGTCTTTTGCTTAGCTCCTTAAGGAACTTAGATGCACTGTTTTCTCATGGGCCAAAAGTTTCCGAGCCTATAGGAACGAACATATAATGATGGGCAAGTTCTTCGTATTTTCTAGACTTCTGGAACTCCCTGAAGGTGGCAGCTGCCCCTCCTTCCTCCCTGGCATATTGGCGATAGGTATCAGCCAGTGTAGATGCACATGTGTAGTCCCATACCACCTGCTTGCCGTCTGTCCAGGCTTGAAGGATGATACCATATGGGCATTTTGGGTTACCATCTGATCTGCATAGTTGGAGTGGCTTCCTTATTGCTGGGCATACAGCTGTTGTAAGGCTCCTTTTGATGATGTTATTAATTTTTTCACATCTTGCAATCTTTCATTGGGTCTACGACACACAAGACCGCGGCAGTGAATCGGTCTGCCGATTCACTGCCGCAAAATACACCTGTATTCAGCGAGAATAGGGGCGGCAAGTCGAAGGACACCAATGCGGATGGTCTGTGGGTCGAGACATGTGTAAGGGACGAGTTGGGAACTGCCAACAGAAAGTCCCGTGAATGAGGAGCTCTCACTGCAAGGAGGCGGGCTCTATCCTTCCCCTACACTGAAGCATTGTTGAGGCTATATTCGCAGGTCTGTTTTCAGAGCCCGTTAGATTATCCTACAGTGTGGCTCCGTCAACGAACGTTTGGTCACGGACTACATCTTTGTCCCTAAGATGTTCAGGGAGAATCGCTGCTACAAGTCCACTGGATGGAATGCATGAGGACAGGAAAGCAGGTAATGCAATCCGTGATGCCCTGCGAACACCAATGCTTCCTAGTCTCACTGGAAGTATAGCTTGGTCCCACTGCCCATCTTCCAGAGTAAAAATATGCCTCAGTATACTGTCGTATTCATGCAGTATATGGTTATTTTATGAGCGTGCACACCTTAGGAACTTGACTCACGAAATCGTAATGACTGCGGGTTTGAAACCCACCAGTGGTATGGTTTTTTTTTCACCTTAGGAAATGTGTTAACCTTGGCAGACTCAAACATTTTGTGAGAAGGTACAAGGCTTCAATATATATATATATATATATATATATATATATATATATATATATATATATATATATATATATATATGTCGTGCCGAATAGGTAAAACTTGTGCTTTTGGCTTAAATAGCAACGCTCTTATTGCTGAATAAGGCAAGCGAAAATTTGTGTATGCAATAATTTCGCAAAAATCATTCTGAACCTAACAAAAAACTATATTTCATTGTGTTTGCTTATTAAATTTTTGTAAACTTATCTAAAATATAATTAGTTGGATTAGGCTAAATTAAATTGCGGTTGTTATAATAAAGTTAGGTAAGATTTCTTAGGTTCTTTTGGTACAAAATTATTAATTGTTACATTAAGATAACTGAAAAAATGTATCTTTAAACGTATAAGAGAAAATTTTAGAAAAGACTTAATTTTAAATGAGTTTTTGCTAATTGACCAATTTTACCTATTCGGCACGACTTTATATATATATATATATATATGAGGGAGGTACCACCTCTAGAACTTTACTGGGGACCCTCATCCTCAGAGAAGACAATAAACGTACCTCAGGGAAAACTCAAGGTTCTCCCCGGAGCTGTTTGAATATTTTCTTTTCCAACCACCCCCTATATTTTATATTAAATGTGAACTTTATTAGTAGACAGAATACATTGACAGAAAACACAAACATGAATGCATTACTACAATATATAAATTATGAATCTCGTTCAGCTCCTCCGAAGCCGGACACGAGCCCATTATGCAGCATTCATTTCCCCTCTGGATGGCAACGCTGAGGCACTAGAACATGAAAGTGGCTGCCCTTGGGTTCCTGGTGGTGTCGATGAGTCTGGAATCCAGTTCATTAAGGACTAGGACAAATTGATACTGTTGGCTTATATCCCTGTACTTCCCAATCTTGAACTCCTCCCTGAGATCAGCAGCTCCTTCCTGTCGCCCGACACTGTGATGGATGTAGGTGTCAGCCAGCATCGACACACAGGTATAGTCCCATGCTAAGAGCTTGCCATTCTTCCAAGGATAGATTGTGATCCTGTCGGGGCGGTTTGCTGGGTTGTGGGTATTGTTGGCTGCTGGTGATCGGGGCTCTCTCTCGGCTGGGCATCCAGTTGTAGCAAGGCTTCTCTTTATGATGTTGTTGACCTCATTGTGTCGTGCATGCCAACCCTTGGTTTTGGAACAGTTAAGACCATGTAGACCATATTGGTCAGCTTGCGCAAAGCCGCAAATACACGTATATTTCGTGTGAATTGGGCGGAGAGCCACTGCAATACGGAGGGTCTTTTGGTCGAGGCATGTTCCCATTGCCGAAAAAGGAACTGTTTTGAGGAAGTACCCAGAGTGATGTGCACTCACAGCTTGGAGACGGGAAGTCTCTGTTGCAGCCCTAAGCAAGTTGGCAAGCACCTTTTCAGTGATGGGGCCATACCAGCTTGACTGATTCTAGGCCGGTACTGCACTAGGTTTTGGTGCTGGAGCAGCAAGAGTCTCCCATTCAGTTACGGCACTGGCATAGCTAGGGTCCTGTATTCCTGCTGAGTCACTGAGGTTGTCCGGAAGAATTTTTCTTATTAACTCGCTTGATGCTATGGAAGAGGATAGGAAAGCTGGAAGGGCAATCTGGTAGGATTTGCATACTACCAGCCCCCCAAGCCTGACTGGAAGTGAGGATTGCAACTACTGTCCATCTTCGAAGGAAAGATTCAATACACTCTCTAGCATTGTCTTAAGGAGAGAGTCATATTCCTTGAGTTTCGGACTGCTGAAGGCTGGGGAGCATCTCAGGAAGTAGGTAAGTTTTGGGATTGACAGGCACCTGGTGAGTAGGTAGAAGGCATCATGTGTATCGATGTCTTTCATCCTGCCTTTCATCGTCCTGAAGTCTGAGATTTGTTTTTCTAGGATCAGATCGATGGCATTGAACCCAAGAGGAGCACCAAGGAGAGTGGTGTTGGTTGGATCAATGGCTCTTGCTCCTGGTAAAACAGTACTAATATTCTGGATCATCTGTCGATTGGTAGAAACTATTTCACATTTGGTGGGGTTTAAAGATAGGCACAGGCTCTCTCACATGTCTTTAATTTTTCTGATGTCCTCTTGGAGAGATTCTGTAGTGCCAACTAGGGTACCAACATCCACGAACCAGATATTGAGCTCACTGAAGAGCGCTTCTGTGATTTTCTTAATGAGCAGACATAATAGAAAGGGGGCGAGAGATTTTCCCTGTTTCACGCCCTCACACGAGTCAATTTCATGGTCCCCAAAGAATAGTTTAGAAGTCACTCTATAACACGATTCTATGAAGGGATAGAGGGAAGGGAAGTATCTAGAAACTGCTTGGAGATCAGCATCCCTTTTGACTAAGTTGAAAGCATTGGCAAAGTCCAATTTGATCAAGGCTTTTACATCGGACGTGTTGATGTATACTCGTGCTGCATGGGCAGCTGCTTCACAGCCTTGTTGAACACCAAAACCGAGCTGAGTTGGTTTCAACATTGAGGCAGCATCTTGACTCACCTTTCTTACTGTAGCCTTGGCAACTAGGCGCCGAAGGGTGTTGCCCACTGCAATGGGCCTGATTCCTCCATCCTTTTTCCGGAGGGCACACAGTGAGGCACCAAAGAAAAGAGGTCTGATGGCCTCTGGGACACTGCCAGCCAGGCACACATTGGAAAATTTGGTGAGTTCAGACAGCAACCTCTCTGAAACCTCACCAAGTCCTGGATTGAGCATTTGTTGTAAGTGTTGTGGCCTTAAACCGGTGAAACCTCCTACTGAACCCTGTGGAAATGACATAGCTTTATACTCATCAGCGTCCTGTAAGGTTAAATGTTCTTCACCTGCTGCAGTGTCAGGGAGGTCAATGTTGGTACTGGGAGCCCTAGGTGGATGTCTGTCCTTCAGGGCTTGTGCTGTAATGAAGTCATACAGGAGAAATACAGGCAGGAGAGATAGACAAGAAACACTCAATTACAGATAAAGATCATTGACACGTATACCCGGTAGAGTGCTGGAGGAGGTAATCAGAAGAAGATTTGTGAAGTATCTGGGGACGAAAAACATCACTGTACAGTACTCGTCACGGCATTATGGCGGGTGAGCGCCTCGGCCTGGCCTCTCGAAGAAGACATCTGTTCATACCTTAACTGTGTTAAAGAAACAGTTAGAGAGTAGTTAGAGAGTAGGAAGAAAACTTATGTGGTAGTTACACAGTGGGAATTAAAGCTAACTTTGTTTCCATGTCATATTCCACCACACTGGGCGGTTTTTCACACTTTATGTTAAAACCTGTCAGCTTAAGCTGGAGTATCTGTTAATTGGAAATTAAAACCTCTCAGGATGAAATATCACATTCACTGGAGGAAATGAAGTTTTGTGAAGATATCTCCATAATAACAGAGCTGAGCAACAAAAATTATATGAGAGAGAGAGAAAAAATATCCCATCTGCAAAATCAGGTTCAAAAGATGGAAAAAGCATGGATGTTTGCTATTAGGTTAGTTCCAGATCTTAGAAGGTTGACTTATGAGGAGATATTTGATAAGATATTTGATAATAGTACAGCCTATGAGATTAGCAACTAGTATGTGCCCTATTATGAACACCGATACAAATGAGAAACCTGTTGTACCTAGCTGTAACTCAAGACCCCAGGCGAGGAACAACTTATGAGAAAAAAGGCAAACACCAAGGGTAGTTTTGGAGTACCTATATATTCCCACCACCAATATTTACAATATATACAGAGTACAACAGAGCAGCAATGTACACATACACCAGAAAATCAGAATAAGTGATAGAGCAAAGTGAGTTCACTCACTGCTATTGGCTAATACCTAATACAAGAGAGAACAGTATGTATACTCAGCCTGCTAGTGAGAGACTGACTCCACCCACAGTGTAAGTATAATATCAATTTGGCTGAAATCAGCCACCCACCCAATTGACATGCAAGCCTGACAGCTAATCAGCGTGGCTGGGGTCCCAACAACCTGACCATCACCTGTCAGTTTTGTTGGTACAGAGCGAAATGCCACATGCCTAATCATTTTTGAGGCTGAGAGGTGGAGCCAGGAGATGAGTCTCTGCCTCCTCTAATACAACTCGGTGAGCACCTGTACCAGGACCAATATCTGAACTAGCACCAATAGCAAAACCTGCATTAATACTAGAACTAACATCTGTGCAAGTGCCAGCACCAGTGGAAACACCTGTACCAGCATCAGTGCTAACACCTGTACCAGCATCAGTGGAAACACCTGTACCAGAACCAGAGCAAACACCTCTACCAGCAACAGTGCCAGCACCAATGCAAACAACTGTACTTGCAACAGTGCCAACACCTGTACCAACACCAGTGCAAACAACTGTACCAGCAACAGTTCCAACACGTGTACCACCACCAGTACCAACATATGTACCAGTACCAACACCTGTACCAACACCAGTACCAAAACCTGTACCAACACCAGTACCAAAACCTGTACCAGCACCAGTACCAACACCTGAACCAGCACCAGTACCGATACTTGTACCAGAAACAGTACCAACACCTTTACGAGTACCAGTTCCAACATCTGTACCAGCACTAGCTAGAGTACCAGCTCCAGCACCAACACCTGTACCCAAAATCTATACCAGCTCCAGTACTAATATCAGTATCAGCATTTAGACTAGCACCAGTACCAGCACCATCTATACCAGAATCAGTACCAACACTTATTCCAGCATTAGTATCAATACCTGTACCAGCACCAATATCAACACCTGTAGCAGAACCAGTACCAACATCTTTACCAGCACCAGCAACATCTGCACCAGTACCAACACCTGTAGCAGCACCAGTACCAACATCTTTACCAGCACCAGCAACACCTGCACCAGTACCAACACCTGTAGCAGCACCACTACCAACATCTTTACCAGCACCAGCAACATCTGCACCAGTACCAACACCTGTAGCAGCACCAGTGCCTACACATCACCGGTCAATATCTTAAAGTACTGTCGCCTCAGACGTCAGTGTGTGGACCTCACCCCCCGGCATGGTTTTGTGCAGCCTGCGTCATGTCTCTTGTTGTCCATCATCCAGGTCTAACTAGCTAGCTTTCCCATCAACACTTTCTTTCCACAAACTCATGTTTCAAGCTAAATCTACACACGTACATACACATTACAGTAAATACATAGCATTATGCATATGAGGCCCCTTTTCCACACTGTTTACCTTCTGTCAGTCCTCTGGAATTTCGCCTGACATTAATGATTTGCTAAATATCACTGTGAGTAACCTGCACAGTATCTCACCTCCTATTAATTTTCGTGGTGAGCTCGTGCGTAGGAATTTAATGTATCACGTATCACGAATTTCCTCACTTCATAATTAGTCTCAGTGTTAAAACATTCTATTTGGTTTATTCTTCCTTTCATCTCATTCATTCATGGTGTTTACACCATGAAATCCTCCAATCATCTAACACGTTTCCCCGTCACTTCGAGTATTTTCTTTTCTTTGTTCAGTGTTGTGTTTTGATCCTCCTGTGTCATTTTTCGTCTTATTGGCTATGAAGTGGTTTTTTGGTTCTTTTTTGACCTTGGCTATTATCGCCTCTTGTCAAGCTGCAAATTATGGTCGTATGTAGGGAAAGGGAGAAACTGATGGTGGTGTTGTCTGTCTACAAATTGTGATTGCATATATGGGAAGGGGATGGAAAGCTTTCAGGTGAGTGGTTTGCTTTCTCAGGATCTGTATGGTTGTAGAATGGAGTCTAGAGAAAATAAGCGCCGTTATCCTACCTCAGCTCAATGGCAGGCTAAAAGCTCTTATATTGCTTCAAGTATTTTACAGGTTAAAAATGTGTTTTCTTGACCCAACTCATTTACAGTCTAATAGTTCTTATGTTACATCTGCTCATTAGCAGTCTAAAAGCTGTTATCCCACTTCGGTCTGCCATAACCTAACCTTCTGTGCTCACAAACGTAAGAAGTAACAAGTGGGAAAGTCTGTCCAATATTCCACCTAATATCAAAATGATCTGCCACTCACACCAAGCACAAATATATCACTAAAATATTACTGAAGAAGTTAGTTTCTGTTTGTTTTGCTTATTTTATTGTGATCTACCCTACGTCCAACTTTCATAGTCGCCGCCTGGTTGAATCCTCCCTTATACACAACTTTCCCTGTATTAATCTTAGCCCTGGCTTTGTCTCTGTTGATGCTTTCCTCTCTCATTACATTGTTAAATGCTCTAAACTTCAGAACACCCGTGACTTAACCTGATTCCTTCCCCTTTCATCTCTTCCCCCTTCTCCTTTTTTCTCCTATGGGTTTTCCTTTCTTTCTTTTCTTTTGCCTTGTATTTGTCCTTCATTTTATTCGCCTTTCCTCCCTCTGTGTTCTCGTCCCACCCTTGCGGGCCGCTAGCCTCATTGCAGTGCTCCCTTCCTAGAATATGACTGTCTCCACTACTACTATTACTACTACTACCACTTCCACTACTTACTCCATTATTTCCCCACTCTCTTGTACCCTCCCCTGTCTGCCTGCCTATAAATACCCCTTCCTCCGTCTCTGTGTGTTAGTGTGACTTTGTAAATGGTCCAAGTCGGGCCGAAACGTCGTCGTAAGCTCCTCCCTTTTATATGTGCGGGTTGTGTGTGTATTGTTCCAGTCACGGTATTGTGCCTTTTTTGTTATTTATTTGTGTACGTATTACTTACACTAACAGACTCTTACATATATTGCATTTCAAATGTGTTTTATGTGACTGTATGTTATTATTATTAAGACTAAGTATATTGTAGACGCTTCCCCATCCAGTGGCTTTATCAATACAAATTCAAGGACATAATTTGAAGACAGTAGAACTATATACAAAAGAAGAGGTGATCAGTCCCTCAGCCTTGGAGATGGTGAAGACTCTTCACAACTACGGTGCTCTTCAACAACTTCAAGACCGAGGGACTGATTACCTCATATTTTGTGTAAAGTTCTACTGTTTCCAATTATGTCCTTGAATTTGTATTGATAAAGCCACTGAAGGGCGAAACGTTCACAATAAAGATACCCGATGTTTTACATGTGTCTAATTCATCATCTTTTCAGTACTGTGTACCATATTTGTAAAATACTAAGTACTCTTGGGAAGCGGTTCTAATAAAAAATGAATAGGTAGAGAGGTAGATAGCCTGAGGAAACAGGGGAATTTGGCCCTAATTGCAACTAGGGACGTAAACAAAGCCTTCGACAGCCTGTGGCACGACAGCCTCATCTTCAAACTTGCTGACCTTCCGGACCATAACTGGACCTTTCTCAGGCTCATATACAACTTGTTATGAGGAAGAAGCATCACCCCCACCTTTAACGGCAAGTCGGCAGAACCTTTCACACCGACAGCTGGAGTGCCACAGGGCTCGTGCCTCAGCCTCGTACTCTTCAACATATACGTAAACGATCTCCCTAAACCTGAATTCGACGATACTATTATCACTCAATTTGCTGACGATGTTATCCATGTAGTATCTTCCATCCCCATCTCGGGAGAAAACAAGCATGAAAATCCTCATCAGCATCATCTGTTGCCTTGCAACAATAATTGACAACATAGGAGATATCTCCATCAGAAACCCGAATAAGATCCTGGGATATGAGATCGACAGATTACTCCAATCCACATCTCACATCCCCAAAATAGTGAACCTATCAAAAGTCCGCCTAGGTCAATTGTATATATTCAGGTTTAACTACGCCCCCTCCCAAATCAAGAAGCACCTTTATAAGATGATGATAAGACCTTTGCTTGAATATCCTTGCGTGCCTATGTCACTAACAACAAAATCCAACATGTTAAGGCTACAAAGAGTCCAGAACAGAAGACACCGCTTTATCAAGGGCACCAGGTGGGGAGACAGAATCACAATGGAAGACCTATACATCCAACAGGAGATCGATGCAATAAATACCAGGCTAGATAAACTAAAATAGAGACAGCTATACGACATGCAGAAACTCTATATACCAGACAGAGAAAACCCTCCCCAACCAATAAACACCACCGACTACATCAACACACCTCCCCACAGAACCCCACAAAGAGTCCGGCGCTTCATCCACAAGGAGAACTT
The DNA here is from genome assembly GCA_009830355.1 of Cherax destructor. Taxonomy (NCBI): domain Eukaryota; kingdom Metazoa; phylum Arthropoda; class Malacostraca; order Decapoda; family Parastacidae; genus Cherax; species Cherax destructor. Next base: position 161,873 of record WNWK01001490.1, on the reverse strand, counting down.
CCCGAGACCAATGATTCTGAGTGATCTCCCCGAAGAGATAGAAGAATGGGTACCACCAGAACCATTCTATGTTTAACAAGGATAAAAATACCTTCAAACAAACTACAGATTACAAATAACCTTGTATCATCTGCAAACATCCTGCGCAGGACACCACCTCAGAAACAGCTCACCCGACCAACAACTCCAGGAAAGCAGCCAAACTCCATAAAGAGCCCTGCAATCACAACCAGAAGCATCCTACAACCAACGTCTTGCGCGAAGAAAAAGCAATTGGAATATGTATACCTCCTTCCAATTCAGCAACATGCAAGTATACAGATGGTATAACTGTGTGCAGCTGATGGGTAGTAAGGTATACCCTATTCTATGAACTTTATGTACTCATGAATAACATTACACCCACACCCACATACACTTGTATTAAAATGCACCAAACTGGTTAGGCCACTTACTTTTATTATCTATCCTTCCCTACTCCCACCCACCCTTTTCCCATATTTCCATCCTTACCTATCCTTCTTCCTTTCCCATCTTACCTAAGCTCTGGTCGTAACTCAACTCGACCACAGAATAAGATACTATGTGACTTGAAGGTACCATCACTGAAAAAAAGGTTAACTAGTGGTCTAGCTCAATTTTCAAGTTGCGAAATCAGAGCATCACTGTACCCCAATCAAACGAATCAAGCAACATCCCTCTAGCCTCACTACCACCAGTTCCATAGGCTCTTAAAAAATGCAGTTACTAACAGCTGTTATTCTACTCAGTTCGTAAACAAGCTAGAAGCTGTTGTATTCGTCAGTTCATGCCCGCCTCTAACTTAACAGCTCATCCTTTCTACTATCTAAGGTATAGTGTCACAGTCCCAGACAGCACTCAAATAACACTCGGGCATCCATTAACTGCTATACGAAAACAAAACCAATCGGTTAAAGACCACTTGACTGATCGTCACCACTCTGGGATTTATAGGGGCAAAGATAGCCCCTATAACCACAAAAAATGACAATCATGAAAAGGAAATTAAAACTGCATAAATAAATCCATATCCTTCACTTGCAAGGTAGCTGTCAGGCTCTGAAGCCTCGTGCTGACAGTACGTACTCGTTAATATATGCCTACACTGCTGACATAGCCAGCAAACATATTACCTCTTTTTAGTAAAAATGTTCCACAATATATATATATATATAACAACATTGCGACTAGAAGGATTCGAACCCATGTTGTTTTGGCCCGCCTGGATTTGGTGGTCCATTTATATGTATATATATATATATGTCGTGCCGATTAGGTAAAACGTGCGATTTTGGCTTAAATAGCAACGCTCACCTTGCCATATAAGACAAGTGAAAATTTGTGTATGCAATAATTTCGCCAAAATCCTTCTGAACATAACGAAAAAAATATATTTCATTGTGTTTGTTTATTATTAAATTAATGTTAACGTATCTAAAATATATTTAGTTGGGTTAGGCTAAATTAAATTGCGCTTGTTGTAATAAGGTTAGGTAGGTTTTCAAAGTTTCTCTTTGTACAAAATCATAAATTCTTACATTAACATAAATGAAAAAAATATATCTTTAAACGTATAAGAGAAAATTTTAGAAAGGACTTAATTTTAGATGAGTTCTTGCTAATTGACCAGTTTTACCTAATCGGCACGACATATATATATATATATATATATATATATATATATATATATTCGTGTCGATTAGGTAAAACTTGCGATTTTGGCTTAAATAGCAACGCTCTTCTTGCCATATAAGAGAAGTGAAAATTTGTGTATGCAATAATTTCGCCAAAATCATTCTGAACATAACGAAAAAAATATATTTCATTGTGTTTGTTTATTATTAAATTAATGTTAACGTATCTAAAATATATTTAGTTGGGTTAGGCTAAATTAAATTGCGCTTGTTGTAATAAGGTTAGGTAGGTTTTCAAAGTCTCTCTTGGTACAAAATTATAAATTCTTACATTAACATAAATGAAAAAAATATATTTTTAAACGTATAAGAGAAAATTTTAGAAAGGACTTAATTTTAGATGAGTTCTTGCTAATTGACCAGTTTTACCTAATCGGCACGACATATATATATATGGAGAGGAGCTGGAGCATCAAAGACGCAGCTAGTCTGGAGGACAGGAGGACAGGCTGGAGCATTACGCTGCTAGGCTGGAGGACAGGCTGGACCATCACGCTATTAGGCTGGAGGACAGGCTGGAGCATAACGCTGCTAGGCTGAAGGACAGGCTGGACCATCACGCTGCTAGGCTGGAGGACAGGCTGGAGCATCACGCTGTTAGGCTGGAGGACAGGCCGGAGCATAACGCTGCTAGGCTGGAGGACAGGCCGGAGCATCACGCTGCTAGGCTGGAGGACAGGCCGGAGCATCACGCTGCTAGGCTGGAGGACAGGCTGGAGCATCACGCTGCTAGGCTGGAGGACAGGCTGGAGCATCACGCTGCTAGGCTGGAGGACAGGCTGGAGCATCACGCTGCTAGGCTAGAGGACAGGCTGGAGCATCACGCTGCTAGGCTGGAGGACAGGCTGGAGCATCACGCTGCTAGGCTGGAGGACAGGCTGGAGCATCACGCTGCTAGGCTAGAGGACAGGCTGGAGCATCACGCTGCTAGGCTGGAGGACAGGCTGGAGCATCACGCTGCTAGGCTGGAGGACAGGCTGGAGCATCACGCTGCTAGGCTGGATGACAGGCTGGAGCATCACGCTGCTAGGCTGGAGGACAGGCTGGAGCATCATGCTCGCTGAACACAGAAACTGCCACTAGAGTTGAAAGCCTCAGCGACTGTCCAGGGACTCTGCTGTTGTGCTATTGTTAGAAGGGAGCCCACTTTTGTGTGCTTTAAAACTAAGGCTTTTCACTCCCCATCACCCCTTTTCCTTCCCGTCACCCCTTTTCCTTCCAGTCACCCTCTCCCCATCAACCACCCCGCATAACCCCCACAGAAGACACGGCGAGTCTCCAAGGGAGCATCAACCAAGTCTTCCATTGTGCTATTAACAACATTATAGTGCTGAATGGGCCCTGATTTCTGCTGTTTTGTTACGGAAGAATTGAGGAAATAAAAGCAATATCGGAGAGAAAGACAATCTCAAATCAGATAATATAATTTAATTCCAGTGTGAGAAATCTGTGAGTGATAATGACAGACAAGCTCACGTTTACGGAGTTTTGCAATATCGTTATCGCAGGCAAGAACATGAGAGGCTGGTTAAATAGAAGTATCAAAACAATAGATGCCAAGCCAGTGGTGACTATCTTCCGGTTACTCATTTTCTCTAGGATCAAATATTGAAGTGTTCTAGCGACCCCTTAAAGGCAGGCGAAATTGCATAGCTGGAAAATGAATAGGAAATCCTCACAGTTCGTATAAACTCAAGAACCTAAATTACTGGCAGCTAAAGTATGTAAATTATCGCACTTTTAATGGAAACTCATGATAATTTACATTTTTTTTGTTTTGGACTATTTCGTGCTTTTCTGAAATTAAAGTATATTGACTGAAAATCCATTATATTAAAAGCAAAATACCTAATTTATTAGATTTTACTTCTTAGAACACAACGAACATACACAATGATAAATCTCTCGAAGATTTTGAAGGGATCAGTCCCAAACCTGACAGAAGATGCAATACCTTCGGTGAAAAGCGGGTAAGTGACGAATAAGTATAAAGGGACCACGACTCTTTATCACCCACTCTTCATGTATTAGTGGGATTACTAAGCCCGTCTGTCTGTCTTCAAGACGGAGCTCGACAAAATCCTCAAATAATTTCCTGATCAGCAGGGCTGTGGTGCATACACTGGACTGCGGGTGGAGGACACCAACAGCCTGATTGATCAGACCAGCAACCAGAAGGCCTGGTCTGATACTGGTGACCTGATACAACTACAGGTAAACTACAGGTATATCTATCAAAATTTCCCCTCTGCATTATCCCTCCCCTCACCTACTTATATCCTCCCTTCTCCATAGCCCCTCCCATTTCCTCCCATCACCTCTCTCCTCTTCCCTCCCCATCATCCCCTTCCCTCTACACTCTCCATCACTTTCACCCATCACCCCACCCTCCTCATCACTCCCATACCCCTCATTCACCTTCCCCTCCCCATCACTCCTTCCCTCCCATCACCTCCACCCTTCCCATCTCTCTCACCCTCCCTATCACTCCATCCCTCTCCATCACTCTCCATCACTCCCAAACCTGTCATCACCCTCCCCTTCCCATCAGCTTTTCCCTCCCCATCACCCCTTACCTGGTTATCACCCAAACCCTCCCCATCACTCCCTCCCTCCCCATCACCCCCACCCTAGCCATCACCAGCTGCCTCCCACTAAAGGTGAAGAGTCACGGGTATGGGGGTGTGGGTGGGTTGTGGGTTTGTGTGGGTTTGGGAGAGGGTGGGTGCCTCAGTGCCGCCCACATTCTGCACTACCACCAATACAATGTATGCAACTTACGCTGCCCTCGCCACCCATACCGCCCACACCATGCAGGCAGCCCACAACACCAGTGCTGCCCACGCCACCCATACCGCCCACACCATGCAGGCAGCCCACAACACCAGTGCTGCCCACGCCACCCATACCGCAAACACCATGCAGGCCGCCCACAACACCAATGCTGCCCACGCCACCCATTCTCCTCGCGCCATCCCTGTTTCCCTTGAAGCCCACACTCTCCTGTGGGCTGAAACCACGCATGCTGCTCACCCAACCCATGCTGCTCACACTATACTGACTCCGCCACCCATGGTGCCCACAATACCCACGCTGTCCACACTCAATATGCTGCCCACCCCACCTACGCTGTCCACACCACCTATGCTGCCCACACCACCTACGCTGTCCACAACACCTATGCTGCCCACACCACCTACGCTGTCCACACCACCTACGCTGTCCACACCACCTACGCTGTCCACACTCAATATGCTGCCCACACCACCTACGCTGTCCACACCACCTATGCTGCCCACACCACCTATGCTGCCCACACCACCTATGTTGCCCACACCACCTATGCTGCCCACACTACATATGCTACCCACACCACCTATGCTGTCTACACCACCAATGCTGCCTACACCACCTATGCTGCCCACACCACCTACGCTGCCTACACCACCTATGCTGCCCACACCACCTATGCTGCCTACACCAACTATGCTGCCCTCGCTAAACATGCTGACTACATTATTTATGCTATCATCATCAGGTATTCTGCTTACACCATCCGTGATTTCCAAACCATCACTGTTGACCACACAGCCTATGCTGCTCACACCAACTATGCTGCAGACATCACTCATGCTAGCAGCACCCTCCGCTTTGCTGCCTATACCACCCATCCTGCCAGCACAACCCATGCTGTCAATATTACCCATGCTGTCAAGACTACCCATGCTGTCAAGACTACCCATGCTGTCAAGACTACCCATGCTGTCAATACTACCTATGCTGTCATGACTACCCATGCTGTCATGACTACCCATGCTGTCATGACTACCCATGCTGCATGTACTATGCCTCTACACATACCATATTGGCTATTCCACCTCTGCTATCCTCATTATCAATAATGCCAACACTATCCATGCTGCTGACACTATTCATGCTGCCCAGACCACCCAGGCTACAGGCACTGTCCATGCTGCACACACTGTCCATGATGCACACACTGTCCATGATGCACACACTGTCCATGATGCACACACTGTCCATGCTGCACACACTGTCCATGCACACTGTCCATGCTGCACACTGTCCATGCTGCACACACTGTCCATGCTGCACACACTGTCCATGCTGCACACACTGTCCATGCTGCACACACTGTCCATGCTGCACACACTGTCCATGCTGCACACACTGTCCATGCTGCACACACTGTCCATGCTGCACACTGTCCATGCTGCACACACTGTCCATGCTGCACACACTGTCCATGCTGCACACACTGTCCATGCTGCACACACTGTCCATGCTGCACACACTGTCCATGCTGCACACACTGTCCATGCTGCACACACTGTCCATGCTGCACACACTGTCCATGCTGCACACACTGTCCATGCTGCACACACTGTCCATGCTGCACACACTGTCCATGCTGCACACACTGTCCATGCTGCACACACTGTCCATGCTGCACACACTGTCCATGCTGCACACACTGTCCATGCTGCACACACTGTCCATGCTGAACATACTGTCCATGCTTCACACACTGTCCATGCTGCACACACTGTCCATGCTGCACACACTGTTCATGCTGCACACACTGTCCATGCTGCACATACTGTCCATGCTGCACATACTGTCCATGCTGCACATACTGTCCATGCTGCACATACTGTCCATGCTGCACATACTGTCCATGCTGCACACACTGTCCATGCTGCACACACTGTCCATGCTACACACACTGTCCATGCTACACACACTGTCCATGCTGCACACACTGTCCATGCTGCACACACTGTCCATGCTGCACATACTGTCCATGCTGCACACACTAGCTATGCTGCTGATATTTACCCGCCGTCAATAAACTGCAAAAAAATGCTGGAAACAGATTTAACTGGTTAGTGGAAGACAGTCATGTAGAATAAACTGATAGCTTGAGTTTTTAATGGAGGTGCACCACCACCAATTTACCCACCTGGAAGTGCACCACCACCAATTTACCCACCTGGAGGTGCACCACCACCAATTTACCCACCTGGAGGTGCACCACCACCAATTTACCCACCTGGAGGTGCACCACCACCAATTTACCCACCTGGAGTTGTACCACCACCAATTTACCCACCTGGAGGTGCACCACCACCAATTTACCCACCTGGAGGTACACCACCACCAATTTACCCACTTGGTGGTGCAACACCAACAATTTACCCACCTGGAGGTGTACCACCACCAATTTACCTACAGAAAACCAAGAGAATATGGTTGAGTGCTCCCTCGAGTTATCTCCTATTAAAGCATTATCACTTAGTGACCCTGTTGTTGGGGGTGGGGAAGGGCAAGGGTTGCTGAGAGGGAGGGAAAGATTAGTGGGGTAGGGAAGGGCAAGAGCTGTTGGGAGGAGGGAAGGGAAAGATTATTGTGTGGGGAAGGGGAAGAGTATTGGGGAGGGGAGCGAGAGATTAGGGGGTGGGGAAGGAGAAGAGTTGTGAGGGTTGGGAAAGATATATTAGGGGTGGGGAAGGAGAAGAGTAATGGGGAGGGGAGAGAGAGATTAAGGGGTAGGGAAGGAGAAGACTAGTGGAGAGGAGAACGACTGAAGAGGCTTTTTTAATTATTAAACAAAATTCGATGTTTCAGAGGTGTTCTACTTCCCCATTCCACTGTGCACGATGGGTAAACAGTGGGAACAAAAGCTGGCAAAGTTTCCCTGTCATATTCTATCAGGCGAGGCAAGGTTCATACAAGGTGTTGAAATCTGCCAGCCAGAGCAGGTAGAACTCAGTAGGCTCTGGCGAGGACAGAAGGAGACTGAGATTGAGATTTTGCCACCGAAGTGGCTAGTTTATTGGGTATCCCATATTCATCCTGTGGACGGTAGCGCAAGATCATATGGATACACAAAAAGCCTAGGAACTAGGCTCCAAAAGGGTTAACAGGAGGAGGAGGAGGAGGTGGAGCAGGAGGTTATTATTATTATTATAATCAAATAGAAGCGCTAAACCACAGGGGTTATACAGGGAACAGGAGGTATGGAACTTTTAGATATTACCCCCGAATATTTTTTTTATGCACCCTCAATACAAGTGTTCTCCTGGTTCAAAGGACAGGAAATCATCAATGAGAACCCAAGTTCTAGTAACTCTTGACTACTTCAGAACACTTCATGAAGGTTGTCGCCAATCTTCTCAGGAAAAGAATAATAGAAAAAGACTAATAACAAGAAAAATAAACACTATTTTAATAGAATGCAGTTGAAATAATAAATACGAAAATATGATTAGAATAAACCTATATTAAGAAAAATGATTAGAATAAACCTATATTAAGAAAAATGAAAAATGAAAACAAAAAAAAGATGTATATGATTCAAAGCTAAATATTTACAGCTGTGGACGTATCACTGAAGCAATGAATCTATTCGATAACTCCGTGGTGGTGGTGGTATTGTTGTTGTTGTTGTTGCCTCGATGTTTTCCACACATCCAACAGTTTTCCAAACTGTTACAATGTCACAGATGATGTCAGGGACTCAGTTGAAAGTTGTCCCCTAGTGACGTCCAGTTGCCTGATGTTTATTACGTGTGTACTACAGGTGGTAGTGCAGAAATGGTGGTGGTTGCTCTGTTTCTCAATTGTTGAGTACGCCCCCCCCCCACTCAGCCTTGAATCCGATGATCCGAGCGGACACAGAGGACTGTGAAGGAAACCACAATAATTACTCACCACTCTAGCATTAATTTACATAGTAGACATAAGGCCTTTAAAAGAAATGGCGAACTGTAATAATTTACTCTACCAAACCAAGGCAGGACATAGCAGAAGTGAAAGTTTTTAACATGAGTGAAGCTCCAAAAATAATTAGAGTGAAGCTCTTACACATATAATAATGAAAATACGAGAAGTACTTACAGTGGGATCGAGCGTGGCCAGTCAAGTGATCTCAACCGGCATCCGAAGCCTAGCATTACACCTCTCACCGGGTGAAAAAGGAGGGGGGGGTATAGCAGCAGCGAGAGACACCCCACCTTAACCAGCAAACTACCACTCAACCATCACTCTACATACCTTCACACTTTCATCACTCCTATCTATGGACTTTTCCCTCACATGACACTAGGACATCAGACTGATGTGTTAGTTATATCAAAACACTATGGCTTCCTGACAGTAAAATTCTGTTAGTTATCAAGCTTGAGGATTTAATAGTAACCAAAAAAAACTACTATAAGGAATAACTATCAAGAGTCACCAACTACCAACATCATTAATCTCCATCAAAAGTCACCAAGCACCACCATACCTAACCACCAAGCACCACCATAACTAACCACCAAGCACCACCATCACTAACCACCAAGCACCACCATCACTAACCACCAAGCACCACCATCAACATGCAACAACAACAACAATATATACCATAAGCAACAACCACCACTTCGTATAATCAGAAACAAACTTCAATATAACTTTCCAGGATTTACCAGACATTTCTGACAATAACAGCCATGATGTCTGACCTATCTACCTGAAGGGTATTACGGGGATCAACGCCCCTGCTGCCCGGTCCACGACCAGGCCTCTCAGTGGAGCAGGGCCTCATCAACAAGGCTGTTACTGCTGGCCGCACGCAGACTGACGTACAAGCCACAGCCTGGTTGGTCAGGTGCCTGTCCAGTGCCTTCCTGAAGACAGCCAGGGGTCTATTGGTAATCTCCCTTATGTATGCTGGGAGGCAGTTGAACAGTCTTGGGCCCCGGACACTTATTGTGTTGTCTCTCAATGTACTCGTGGAGCCCCTGGTTTTCATTGAGGGAATGTTGCATCTCCTTCCGAGTCTTTTGCTTTCATAGGGATTTCATAGGATTTTCCAAGTATATATTATCATGTATCTTTCTCGCCTGCGTTCCAGGGAATACAGATCAAGGACCTTCAACCGTTCCCAGTAATTTAGGTGTCTTATCGTACTTGTGTGCCGTGAAAGTTCTTTGTGCACTCTCCAGGTCTGCCATGTCGCCAACCTTGAAGGGGGCCGTTAGTGTACAGCAGTATTCCAACCTAGAGAAAAGCGATTTGAAGAGAATCATCATGGGCATGGCGTCCCTGGTTTTGAAGGTTCTCATTATCCATTCTATCATTTTCCTAGCAAATGTTGTAGATACATTGTTGTGGTCTTTGAAGGCGAGATCCTCTGACATTATCACTCCCAGGTCCTTCACATTACTTTTTCGCTCTATTGTATGGTTAGAATTTGTCGTATACCCTGATTCAGTTTTAATTTCCTCACGTTTTCCACATCTGAGTAGTTGAAATTTCGCCTCATTGAACTTCATATTGTTTTGAGTGGCCCATTTGAAGATTTGGTTGATATTCGCTTGGAGTCTTGCGGTGTCTTCGATGGAGGTCACTGCCATGGCAATCAGGGTGTCATCCGCAAAGAAAAACACGGAGCTATGGCTTACATCTCTGTCTATGTCAGATATGAGGATGAGGAATAGAATGGGAGCGAGTACTGTGCCTTGTGGAACAGAGCTTTGCACCTTAGCTGCCTCTGACTTTACTCTTTGTGTTCTATTTGTTAGGAAGTTATAGATCCATCTACCAACTTTTCCTGTTATTCCTTTATCACGCATTTTGTGTGCTATTACACCATGGTCACACTTGTCGAAAGCTTTTACAAAGTCTATGTATACTACATCTGTATTTTGTTTATCCTCTACAGAATCCAGGACCTTGTCATAGTGGTCCAATAGCTGGGACAGGCAGGAGCTACCTGCTCTAAACCCGTGTTGCCCTGGGTTGTGCAAATGATGGGTATCTAGGTGGTTGGCGATCTTGCTTCTCAGAACCCTCTCAAAGATTTTAATGATATGGCTTGTTAGTGCTATTGGTCTGTAGTTCTTTGCAATTGCTTTACTGCCACCCTTGTGGAGTGGGGCTATGTCTGTTGTTTTTAGTGAGTATGGGATGACCCCTGTGCTCATGCTCCCTCTCCATAGAATGCTGAAGGCACGCGATAGGGGCTTGCAATTCTTGATGAACACACAGTTCCATGAGTCTGGGCCTGGGGCAGAGTGCGTGGGTATGTCGTTTATTGTCTTTTCAAAGTCTTGTGGAGTTAGGATAATATCCGAGATTTTTGAGATGACCAAATTTGGGGTCTCGTCCCTTAGATTTTGCATAAGAGAAGAAGTATTTTGTTTTTGTTTTCAATTTCCTTTATGGCTTTTAGTTCTTCCTGCGATTCTTGTCTCCTGTAAGATTCCTTCAGCTTATATTCGATATTTGCAATTTCATTGACCAGTGCCTCCCTTCGTATTTCAGATATATTGGCCCCTATCAGCAGCTTTGTAACTCTTTGCCTTCGTCTGTATAAGGAGCGTCTCTCTCTTTCTAGTTTACTTCCTAGTATCGTCTAAAGGATGATATGGTGCTATGGTTTATATATCTGTCTATGTCTGATATGAGGAACAGGATTGGGGCGAGTACTGTGCTTTGGCAGCCTCTGATTTAATTCTGTTTACCACTACTATTTGTGTTCAATTGGTTTGAAAGTTGAAGATCCATCTGCTTACTTTGCCAATTATCCCTTTAGCACGCATTTTGTGTGTTATTATTCCATGATCGCATGTGTCAAAGGCTTTTGCAAAATCTGTGTATACTATTACATCTGCATTTTGTTTGTTTTCCAGTGCATCCAAGACCATATCATAGTGATCCAGTAGTTGCGAGAGGCAGGAGCGACCTGCTCTGAACCCATGTTGCCCTGGATTGTGCAAGTGTTGAGAATCCAAGTGGTTTGCAATCCTGCTTCTTAGAACTCTTTCAAATATTTTTATGATGTGGGACGTTAGAGCTATTGGTCTATAGTTCAAGAACACAATCACTGACACTGTTTTACGACACAATGACAGCAATAGTATGAAAGCCATCATATGAAGGAGATTCAGTTCAGCTGAGTTATTATAAGAGGGAGATCCACTTCAACTGAGTTATTATAAGAAGGAGATCCACTTCAACTGAGTCATTATAAGAAGGAGATCCACTTCAACTGAGTTATTATAAGAAGGAGATCCACTTCAACTGAGTCATTATAAGAAGGAGATCCACTTCAGCTGAGTCATTATAAGAAGGAGATCCACTTCAGCTGAGTTATTATAAGAAGGAGATCCACTTCAGCTGAGTTATTATAAGACGGAGATCCACTTCGGCTGAGTTATTATAAGAAGGAGATCCACTTCAGCTGAGTCATTATAAGAAGGAGATCCACTTCAGCTGAGTCATTATAAGAAGGAGATCCACTTCAGCTGAGTTATTATAAGACGGAGATCCACTTCAGCTGAGTTATTATAAGAAGGAGATCCACTTCAGCTGAGTCATTATAAGAAGGAGATCCACTTCAGCTGAGTCATTATAAGAAGGAGATCCACTTCAGCTGAGTCATTTTAAGACGGAGATCCACTTCGGCTGAGTTATTATAAGAAGGAGATCCACTTCAGCTGAGTCATTATAAGAAGGAGATCCACTTCAGCTGAGTCATTATAAGAAGGAGATCCACTTCAGCTGAGTTATTATAAGACGGAGATCCACTTCGGCTGAGTTATTATAAGAAGGAGATCCACTTCGGCTGAGTTATTATAAGAAGGAGATCCACTTCAACTGAGTCATTATAAGAAGGAGATCCACTTCAGCTGAGTCATTATAAGGAGGAGATCCACTTCAGCTGAGTTATTATAAGATGGAGATCCACTTCGGCTGAGTTATTATAAGAAGGAGATCCACTTCAGCTGAGTCATTATAAGAAGGAGATCCACTTCAGCTGAGTCATTATAAGAAGGAGATCCACTTCAGCTGAGTCATTTTAAGACGGAGATCCACTTCGGCTGAGTTATTATAAGAAGGAGATCCACTTCAGCTGAGTCATTATAAGAAGGAGATCCACTTCAGCTGAGTCATTATAAGACGGAGATCCACTTCAACTGAGTTATTATAAGAAGGAGATCCACTTCAGCTGAGTCATTATAAGAAGGAGATCCACTTCAGCTGAGTCATTATAAGACGGAGATCCACTTCGACTGAGTTATTATAAGAAGGAGATCCACTTCAGCTGAGTTATTATAAGAAGGAGATCCACTTCAGCTGAGTTATTATAAGAAGGAGATCCACTTCAGCTGAGTTATTATAAGAAGGAGATCCACTTCAGCTGAGTTATTATAAGAAGGAGATCCACTTCAGCTGAGTTATTATAAGAAGGAGATCCACTTCGGCTGAGTTATTATAAGAAGGAGATCCACTTCAGCTGAGTTATTATAAGAAGGAGATCCACTTCGGCTGAGTTATTATAAGGAGATCCACTTCGGCTGAGTTATTATAAGAAGGAGATCCACTTCGGCTGAGTTATTATAAGAAGGAGATCCACTTCGGCTGAGTTATTATAAGAAGGAGATCCACTTCGGCTGAGTTATTATAAGAAGGAGATCCACTTCAGCTGAGTCATTATAAGAAGGAGATCCACTTCAGCTGAGTCATTATAAGACGGAGATCCACTTCGGCTGAGTTATTATAAGAAGGAGATCCACTTCAGCTGAGTCATTATAAGAAGGAGATCCACTTCAGCTGAGTTATTATAAGAAGGAGATCCACTTCGGCTGAGTTATTATAAGAAGGAGATCCACTTCAGCTGAGTCATTATAAGAAGGAGATCCACTTTGGCTGAGTTATTATAAGGAGATCCACTTCGGCTGAGTTATTATAAGAAGGAGATCCACTTTGGCTGAGTTATTATAAGAAGGAGATCCACTTCAGCTGAGTCATTATAAGAAGGAGATCCACTTTGGCTGAGTTATTATAAGAAGGAGATCCACTTCAACTGAGTCATTATAAGAAGGAGATCCACTTCGGCTGAGTTATTATAAGAAGGAGATCCACTTCAGCTGAGTCATTATAAGAAGGAGATCCACTTCAGCTGAGTTATTATAAGAAGGAGATCCACTTCAGCTGAGTTATTATAAGAAGGAGATCCACTTCAGCTGAGTCATTATAAGAAGGAGATCCACTTCGGCTGAGTCATTATAAGAAGGAGATCCACTTCAGCTGAGTCATTATAAGAAGGAGATCTACTTCAGCTGAGCCATTATAAGAAGGAGATCCACTTCAGCTGAGTCATTATAAGGAGGAGATCCACTTCGGCTGAGTTATTATAAGAAGGAGATCCACTTCGGCTGAGTCATTATAAGAAGGAGATCCACTTCAGCTGAGTCATTATACGACGGAGATCCACTTCAGATGAGTCATTATAAGAAAATCCTCTTCAGCTGAGTCATTATAAGAAGGAAATCCTCTTCAACTGAGTCATTATAAGAAGGAGATCCACTTCAGCTGAGTCATTATAAGAAGATCCACTTCAGCTGAGTCATTATAAGAAGATCCACTTCAGCTGTGTCATTATAAGAGGGAGATCCACTTCAGCTGAGTCATTATAAGAAGTACATCCAATTCAGTTGATTTTTCAGACAAGTAAAAAATAATCAACAACCTGAAAGGAACTACAAAAATCATTAGTTTTCAGTTTAACTGTTTTTCATGCAGCCATTACCCATCCTACACCCCATGGGTATGGGGTACATAATAATTATATTAAACTCTCATGTAGTTGGTAGTTAACCCATTACCCATTCTGTGGTTGGTAGTTATCACATTACCTATCCTGTGGGTGGTAGTCAACTCATTACCCATCCTGTGGGTGGTAGTCAACCCATTACCCATCCTGTGGGTGGTAGTTATCCTGTAGTAGGTACTGACCACATACCCATCCTGGAAGGGATAATCACCACATACCCATCCTGTGAATGGTAGTCAAAAGATCACAGATAAAAAAAAACAGGTCCAAGAACTGGTACCCAACACCTTCAGCACAAACCACCACTACTATTAGCACCAGCCACTAACACTACCATCTACACCACCCACAAACATCACCATCGGCACCAAGCACTTACACCATCAGCACCAACCACTTACGCCACTATCGGCACCAGCCACCATCCTCAGCATTATCACTATCGGCACCAACTACATACACCACCATTGGCAACAACCACCAACCACCATCACCACCACTATTGGCAGCAATTGTCAGCACCATCCCCAGCACTACCATACGGAAACCACCCCAGCATCAACCACCCTCATCCTAAACATCAACTACCACCATCCTCCCACCAAAGACTGTCACTATACCATCCCAATGACTCTAACCACCTCCATCAACTTCCATTACCCCCTACTACCAACAGCTGCCACCCCCCTCCTCTGCAACATCTTCCACCACTTCCTATTAACCACAACCATCACTCTTCCACCACCAATTACCATTAACATCCTTTACCACCATTAACACTATCCTCTTTACCAAGTATTGCTATCACTCCCCCATCAACAACTACCACCACCCGTCCTACCAAGTACTTAGTACTACCACCACAAAGCAGAAACTACCTCTCTATAAGCTACTACCAACAATATGATTTAAAAAATCAAAGTATGTATAGAAGATCACAGGTTTAGATGATAGTGCGTGCCACAGACACAACAGTTATATTGGTCACTGACACCCATAGTCAAGAAGTGATGCTAGTGTGGTTGTGTGGGGATGACTGAGATGTGGGATGGGAGAGTGAGGATTAGGAAACAGAATGTAGGAAGTAGAAAGGAAGTTGGTGGAAGACCATATATAAGGGGGATTACCAACAGACCCCTGGCTGTCTTCAAGAGGGAGCTGGACAGGTACCTAAAGTCAGTTCCAGACCAACCGGGCTGTGATTTCTACGTCGGTTTACATGCGGCCAGCAGTAACAGCCTGGTTGATCAGGCCCTGATCCACCACGAGGCCTGGTCACAGACCGGGCCGCAGGGACGCTGACCCCGAAACCCCCTCCAGGTATACTCAGGTAGTGGCTAGCTTTTGTGCCTAACAATATATCATGACATGTAAACTGCGTTATCCTTTCACAGTATTAAAAGAAATAAAAATCTGAATTTAAATTTAGGGAGTGAAGTGAGGAGAAGGGACGGGGTTAAGAGTAGTAAGGTAGGAATTTGAGATATGCTTGCCTCTGCTTCCCAATCAGTGTCAGGCCAAACATCTGAGGGACCAGAACTCTTACTTTAGATTCATCACTCTACGAATCTGATAAAATAAGTGCAAAATGCACCCATGTTTACTAAATAGGGACATCTAGTCCAGCACTGTTTACAGTACAAATACATGTACTTACCTATTTGTGCTCACTATTACGTAGTGTGTTGGTGAATATTGTTTAAAAAAACGTTCCATATATAATGTTATTTTCCGTGAATAGCTCTGAAACTGGACGCGTATTATTCCTGTTCAGTCAGAGTGGCCAGGAGAGGAGAGTGAAGTGTGTCAGTATGTGGAGCACCGCATAGGAAGAAAGATGTCCTAAGACGTCACGGTTTGGTAGGGATGGTATTTTTTTTTTGTAAGTTTATACCATAGGTTATTTTATTGGTTTAAGTTCTCTCATGTTTACCTGAAAGGCCCTGTGTGCACAGGCCTGTTTAAGTTTTGGGGAGAGTACTAGCAGCCTGTAGGTTGAGCAGCCTGCAGAAAGGGGAGGTGTCTTGGAGCCTCCCTGTTTATAAATGATAATGTTTAACTAGTAGCAGTGTGCTAGTGATCTATGTGAGTGAGTGAAGCTGTAAGCCACCTGCCTGAAAGCTGGCTGCCTTGGAATAACGTCTAGCGAAAGCTGGATGCCAAGGTATTGGACCAGTGTGGTACGGTCGGCCAAGCACTGCGTAGGTTCGAGTCTCCGCCGGCCAGAAATCAGTGTTTGTTTTTTATATATATAAATATATATATATATATATATATATATATATATATATATATATATATATATATATATATATATATATATATATATATATAACATTGACCATTTAAATTTATGCTTCATAATTTGTATAAGTTGTATGAAGGTACATGCTGGCCTATTTTAAATAATATAAATGCCGTTAGACTAGGCAAGTCGTTTACATAAGAACATAAGAAAGAAGGAACACTGCAGCAGGCCTACTGGCCCATGCGAGGTAAGTCAAATTCTCCCACCGACTTAAGCCAATTCCTTGACCTAGTCAGGTCAGTTACATTCACTTAAGGGAGGAGTACGGCATCTGGCCTAGTAGCACAAGCTAGTCAGGTCCAACTCACACCCACTCATGTATTTATCAAACCTATTTTTATAACTACACAACGTCTTAGCTTCTTTGACGGTACTCGGGAGTTTGTTCCACTCATCCACAACTCTATTACCAAACCAGTGCTTTCCTATATCCTTCCTGATTCTGAATTTTTCAAATTTAAAACCATTGTTGCGAGTCCTGTCAACACTAGATACTTTAAGCACGCTATTTACATCCCCTTTATTAATTCCTGTTTTCCATTTATACACCTCAATCATATCCTCCCTAATTCTACGCCTTTCTAGAGAGTGCAGATTCAGGGCCCTCAGTCTATCCTCACAGGGAAGATTTCTGATACATGGGATCAACTTTGTCATCCTCCTCTGTACGGTTTCCAGTGCATTTATATCCATTCTGTAATACGGTGACCAGAACTGTGCAGCATAATCTAAATGAGGCCTAACCAAAGATATATAGAGTTGAAGAACAACCTGAGGACTCCTATTATTTATACTTCTTGATATGAAGCCAAGGATTCTGTTAGCTTTATTGCGAACACTTATGCACTGTTGTCTTGGTTTCAGATTACTGCTAACCAGAACTCCTAAATTCTTTTCGCAATCCGTAATATTAAGATCTACATTATTTAGTTTATATGTGGCATGGTTATTTTCCTGTCCAACATTTAGAACTTTGCATTTGTCTATATTAAACTGCATCTGCCACTTCTCCGACCACTGCATCAGTCTATTCAAATCCTTCTGGAGTGCTCTGAATGAATTTGACTGCCTATTTTGGTGTCATCAGCAAATTTGCTTATGTCGCTATTTATTCCCTCATCTATGTCGTTTAGGTAAATTGTGAACAACAAGGGGCCCAACACTGACCCCTGTGGAACACCGCTTGTGACGTGCCCCCATTCTGATTTCTCCTCATTTATGCAAACTCTCTGCTG
The DNA here is from genome assembly GCA_009830355.1 of Cherax destructor. Lineage (NCBI taxonomy): Eukaryota > Metazoa > Arthropoda > Malacostraca > Decapoda > Parastacidae > Cherax > Cherax destructor. The sequence continues at coordinate 143,984 of WNWK01001490.1, read as the reverse complement.
CCTATTTGTCAACTATGCCTCTACCCAGGAAAACAATTCTCCTCCTATTCCGTGTGCCTTAAGTTTTCTCAACAGCCTCTGATGTGGAACTCTATCGAAAGCCTTACTGAAGTCCATATACACAATATCATATTCATTACCATGATCTACCTCCTCAAACACCTTAGTGAAGAAAGTTAGTAAATTCGTTAGTAAATTCATTAATCAATTTATGTCTTTCAAGATGGCTACGAATTGCTTCGTCAATTATTGATTCCATTAATTTACCAACTATAGAGGTAAGGCATTTGCTATTTTCCACTTGTCTGGCACTATGCCTGTTTGTAGTGATATATTGAAAAGATTAGCCAAAGGTATGCTAAGTTCCTCTTTACATTCCTTCAAAACCCTTGCAAACAGCTCATCAGGGCCTGGGGATTTGTTAGGTTTTAATTTCTCTATTTGTCTGAGGACCATGTCACTAGTTACCCTAATAGTGCATAGTTTATTATCGTCCTGTTCTACATAATTTATTATTTCTGGAATTCCGCTAGTATCTTCCTGAGTAAAAACTGAGAGGAAGTAGGCATTGAAAAGTTCACACATTTCCTGATCCTTGTTAGTGATCTGACCTGAGTTACTCTTAAGTGGGACTATCTTGTCCCCAATCTTACTTCTGTATATCTGAAAGAACCCTTTTGGGTTAGTCTTCGAATCCCTTGCGACCTTAGCCTCATAATCCCTTTTTGCTTTTCTTATTCCTTTTTTTTATTTATCTCTTTAATTGAATATATTGATTTCTTATCTGTCCATCCCCTCTTTTGATACGTCTATATATGCATCTCTTTTGACCAATGAGATGTTTTAATCTATTGTTTATCCATTTGGGATCATTTTTGTTAGATCTAATTTCCCTACTCGGAACAAAAGTTGTCTGGGCAGCTAGAACTACGCTCTGAAATATGTCATATTGGCAACCAGCCCTACCTACCTGACCCATAGTCAGGTCATCCCAATTAAGCCCACCTAGGTAATTTCTGAGCCCCATGAAGTCGGCCAAGCGAAAGTCTGGAAGAGAGACTTGATTGCAGTTATCTGGGTAATTTCTTGATATATTGAAACTAAGTGATTTGTGATCGCTTTCCCCAAGCTCATCATTAACCTCAAGATTATTAACTAGTGATTCTTTGTTGGCAAGAACCAAGTCAAGCAGGTTGTTTCTTCTAGTTCTGTCACAAACTGTTTTAAAAAGCAGTCCTGAACCGTATCAAGAAAGTCACTAGACTCAAGATTTCCTATCACATTGTTCCAATCAATTTGTCTAAAGTTAAAATATCCCATTAACACAACATTTTCATATCTAGACGCCTTGTGAATTTCGTCCCATAGAAGTTTACTGCACTCCCTATCAAGATTTGGGGGCTTGTAAATCACACCCAAGATTAGTTTTACACGGCCATCGAGAAGCTGTACCCAAACAGATTCAGTGGCTGACGCTTCTAATTTTATATCTTGTCTAACACAACAGTTTAATATGTCTCTGACATACATCGCTACTCCACCACCCTTCCTGTTGACGCTATCAGTGTGGAATAATTTATAGCCTTGTATGTGACATTCAGAAGGCATCTATTTATCTTTCAGATTGAGCCAGGTCTCTGTTATAGCAATAATATCTATGTTTCCTGCACTTGCAATTAATCTTAGCTCATCTATTTTATTTCTTACATTCTTGCTATTTGTATAGTAAACCTTAAGGGGGCTAGTCTCTTGCTACCCTTTGCTGTCTCCCTTTGTTTGCTGACCTGATCCATTGTCTTTATTTATAACTTTATGTTGAATGTCTTTTATACATTTACTGTTTTCAGCCCTAGTGTTGCAAACTGACTGTTTCCCACACACACCCATACCTATATCTTCTACCAGTTTAAAATCCTAGACATGTCAGCAATGGCCCTCTCGATCCAGTTCGCAAGTGCTACCACCCCTGCCCTAGAGAGATGTACCCCATCCCTTGCATACATATCATGTTTGCCATAAACGTTGTCACAGTTGTCAATGAATGGGATTGCAAGTTCCTTGCATTATCTGCCTAGCCAGGAATTTACACCAATTGCCCTAGACAACCATTCATTTCTCACTCCCCTTCTAGGCAAGATGCTACATATGATTGGGACCCCTCCCTTAGACTTAATTAGATCTTTAGCTTTATCCTTTAGGAGCCATGACTTTTATTTACGTTACACAGTCAAAGCGTAACACTCACCTATATGTGGTTGCAGGGGTCTAGTCGCAGCTCCTGGCCCCGCCTCTTCGCTGGTCGTTGCTAGGGCCACTCTGCCTGCTCCAAGACCTTCATCATACCTCTTCGTAAAGCTGCGTATGGATTCTGCCTCCAGAATCCAGATTGTTCCACTTCCTGACAACTCTATGATAGAAGAAATACTTTCTAACATCCATGTTAGTGATGTAATGCGAGCACAGGTATCAAAGTTGTGCAACGCACTTGCACACAACCCTAAGTGAACACATGCGTCTGCACATACCAAATGGTTAAAAACTCTCCCCACAAAAATATAGTGAGTAGACACCCACAAGGCAAATCAGAGGCAATGCTGGCTGAGATCAGATGAGTGGGGAAATACCAAGCGCATGTAGACAGTCCACGTCAGACAGTGAAGAAATAGTGTCCAGTTCCCACAAATAAGATGCTGATTCGCAAAATGTGCCACGGTCAATCCCAAGACAGAGAGAACTCTGTGTAAGAACACAAGTTTGTCACACGGGACAGATGCACTCAAGAGACCACGTAACAGACCTGCGCCACAGCGGCTATGTCTCAAACTCAGAATACAGAAAATTCACGCACGACCTGGTGTTGATATCAAGTCGACAGTGATATAGTGTAAGTTACGTGTTTGGGAGAGAGTAGCAGCGTTTTCTGGATTCTCTGAAGAAAGTCTGTGTGATTTACAATCTTAGCAGCGGAAATGTTTATAGTGTCAGTATCCACAAATATGGATGTAAGCTGAAGATACAAGACAGTGCATGAATTTTAAGTCAGAAATTCAAGAGTGCAAATAAGATGTATGTATAGAGACAAGCGAACTAGCTTGTCTTACCAATATCGGCAGGAAGAGCCAATTGTTTTTCCTATCTGAATAAGTAAGAGGGAGTGGGCGTAACCCCTTCTAGTATTCATTAGTAACCACGACAACTGCTTATTATACTGTGGTTAATGTCAGGTGCGGACACCACCATGCTTCCTCAATAAAATTCCAAGACATATATAAACCTAACTAATAACTAACTAATTAGTAAGGAAAATAATATTCCCATAAGTCTCTGGACGTTGGGCATGTTTCCTTAAACACCTGCTGTCCCTGGTTACCTAGCAGTAGGACGGTACCTGGGTGTTAGCCGATTGGTGTGGGTCGCATCCTGGGGGGTTGAGAGGCCTTATACCTAAGATAAGGCTGGGTTTTCATATGAGCTGAAGTTGGATAACAGCTCTTAGCCTGTAAAATTAATTTGTATACAAAAAAATACTTAATATTTACACTAAAGCGTATCGCATCGTATAATGTTCATGGGAATATTACAGTTAGCCGGGAGGAGAGATGGAATGGGGAGGGGAAAGGAGGGAGGGAAGGGGGAATTAGGAGTGGGGTGGGAAGAGTGGGGAGACTACAATATATCTACCACCACTGGAACATCAATGCTCGTGGTCTGGGTGTTGTCGTCAGCGTTGTATATTATTTCAAATGGTCGTACAGTGGAAAGACCTGGAGGATTTATGTTGTTAAGAGGGGAGAGTAAAAAGGAGGGTGAGGGGAGAGAGAGAGAGGAAATAGTATGGGGAGAGAAATGGAGGGCGAGGGGAGAGAAATGGAGGGTTAGAAAAGGGAAGACGAGGAAAGAGAAATGAAGGATTAGGGAGAAAAATGAATGATTAGAGGAGAGAAAAAGGAGGATGAGGGGAGATAAATGAAGGATGAAGAGAAATAAATGAATGATTAGGGGAGAAAAATGAAGGATTGGAGGAGGGAAAAAGGAGGATGAGGGGAAATAAATGAAGGATGAAGAGAAATAAATGAAGGATTAGGGGAGAAGAATGAAGAATTAGAGGAGAGAAAAGGGAGGAAGAGGGAAGACAAATGAAGGATGAGGGGAGAGAAATGAGGGATGAGGAATAGAAAAAAGGGAGGGTGAGGGGAGATAAATGGAGGATGAGGGGAGATAAATGGAGGATGAGGGGAGAGAAATGAAGGGTGAGGGAACGGGAGATAAATGAAAGGTGAGGGGAGAGAAATGAAGTGATGGCGAGAGAATAGGGAGGTTGAGGGGAGATAAATGGAGTTTGAGGGTAGAGAGACATGAGGGTGAGGAGAGAGAAAAGGGAGAGTGAAAAGAGAAAAAAATAGGTGAGAGGAGAGTCAAGGCAAGATGAGGGGAGAGAAAAAGATGAATGAGGTGAAAGAAGAGAGAGAGAGAGAGAGAGAGAGAGAGAGAGAGAGAGAGAGACAGACAGACAGAGAGATCCAGGAAATACTCGCTTCTCTCAGAGAGAGAGATCCTGAGAAATACTGGCTTCTCTCATCACCTCTTGATAGATCACTTTACACCACATTTGATCAACATTATCAGTTTTTCACCACTCGAGAAAATCATATTTTAGTAAAAGAATATATATTAATATCTTAGGGAATATATCACACTAATAGTGAAAATAACTGGAACATAGATTTACTGGTAAAGTACCACTAATACGAGGGTACTGGGAGGGAAATAATGTAACACTCTTTGTGAGGTTATTTCAATGATTTACTACATAATTATGAAAATTTTAATACTAATAATGCGATTAGTTAGTCCTAAAACACCAATAAAAGCCTTTGTTAGTCCATTTTGGCCAAGGATCAGCCCCTCAGGCCCTTCAGGTTTTATTATAGCCAGGGCTCAGCTCCTTCTCCAGGTCTTATCATGGCCAAGGATCAGCCCCTTTTCCAGATTTTATTATGGCCAGGGTTCTGCCCCTTTTCCAGGTATTTTCATAGCCAAGACTCAACCCTTTCTCCAACTCCTCTCATAGCCAAGGCTCAACCTATTCTTCAAGACCTTCTTTATGTTTGTGTGATAGGCCTAGAAAGTGACTTACAAACACTCAGACAATGTTCTATTAAATAGGCATAGCATAAAATTTGTTATTGTCGTCTACTGGACGGTTGTGGTGTGTGAATCTGCGTAGTTTATTTTGCGTAGGTTGTTTTGATGAGAAGTGTTGACGTGACAACTTGCTAATTCGTAAGATGCAATCTGCAATTCTGGCTTTCCCATTCTTTTCCCTATTGGTTGAGCCCAGTTGGGGGGCATGGCCTTCTCACATGTGTGTCATTCATTGCTGTATGACACTATTTACTTATGCTTTTGGAAGTGAATGCTGGTCACAGACCGGGCCGCAGGGGCGTTGACCCCTGGAACTCTCTCCAGGTCTCCAGGTAAACTATTTACTCATGCCTCCTCAGAAACCTCTGTAAATTTCTTTGTGGGAAGGGCTGTCTCTATCTCCTCCTGCTTGTTGTATCTTGTCATGTACTTATTATAACTTCTGTTTGTAGAACCAGTGCATTATTCTGATCTAACTTGGAGAATCATTATTTGTAAATATCATTGTATCATCTTGATCTAGATTACTGTGAATCATGCATTGTTACCATGTTCTGTTGTGTACTATATTGACCAACTTATACTCTCGATTTATATCTTCTAATTTTTATTTGTAAAGCCAGTATTTTATTCTAAGTTTATTATGGAGAATCATTACTTATAGCTAATTATTTATAAAACCAGTGTATCATTTTGACCCATCTTACCTGGTTGAATCAATAACTGTTAGTTCATTATTACTACCTCACACTTAGTATATCTTGTAATAATATTGGTAGAATTACCGACAATATGTTAAGTAAAAGAACACAATTGCAACTAATGTGACATTTTATTGTGGCAACGTTTCGCTCTCCAGGAGCTTTCTCAAGCCGTTACAAACGATATATGGACATATATCGCTTGTAACGGCTTGAGAAAGCTCCTGGAGAGCGAAACGTTGCCACAATAAAATGTCACATTAGTTGCAATTGTGTTCTTTTACTTAGTATATCTTACATCTTAGCAATCACTAACACAACCAGCGTGTTAGTTTACAACCTACATTGCACATTCATTACTTCAGTATTGTATTTTTTAACTTTTATTTGTTTTTCGTGTACTATGTTGTTGCATTACTGTACAACATCGAATATAAGCACTGATCCTGAGTTGAACCTCCTTGGTTCAGAGGACATCTACATAACCTTCTTCACGGCTACCACAACTACCACCACCACTAACCCATCCCTTGAGTATGACCTACTTCCACTGGGGAATCCCGCCTACCAATGACTATGCCTTCGTCTCCTACCCGTCCCTTTCCACCTGACGACAGTATATAAGCGCCAGTCTTCTTGCCTGTGCTCCAGAATCTTCACGACTACGATGGTCTTCACACCAACTCCAAGGCTGAGGGACTGATTGCCTCATCTTCTGTCTTCCAGTCATGGCCTTGAATTTGTATTGATAAAGCCACTGGATGGCGAAACGTCTACAACAAAGACACTCAGATGTTGCACAAGTGCCTAATTTTCATCTTATCGGTATTGTATACGACTCATATACAGCAGACATCATCACGGACAAGACTGATGATCACAACCCTACTTTCCTAGTTACCAATTTATCAAAATCGACTTTAAAGTGTCAAGCAGCAACATTGCCTGACAGACTTGCACAATTACCAAGATGTTAAGTAGTATTCACATTTTAATTTACACAGTAAAAAAAAATCAAAATACATTGTCCATTAAAAACCAGATAGGTGACAACAAAGAGATTAAATAACCCATAGCTAACCGATGGTATCCTCAGGTCCATTAACAAAAAATATAGCTATGAGAAGCAGTACAGATTAACATTAATACCTTAAGAACGAGCCATGACGTATATTATTAAAATCAAGAAAGCTCATATAGAAATCAAAAGATAAATTATGCAGATTCAATCTTATTAAAAGAGATACAAAAAAGACAAGGCAAGTGCTTTCTCAGATAATGGGCAATAATAAGTTTAGCAAATCTAACTAAACCTCATCAACCTCTATTCCAAGCCTCAGAGAAAACAAGTAAGCTAAATGACTTCTTTTCAACTACTGGAATAAATGTAACCAGTTACATCCCAATCTTTCCTACCTACAGTTACTTCAACTGTAAACACAATACTAAGTATATGAGATGTGAGGGAGAACACTGGGTTTTGTTAATGTAAGCACTATTTAATTCTTAATGTATGTAAATATACATGTATCCCTTAGTGCAATAAACCAGTTTTAAGTAAAGTGAGAGCTGATTTTTTGCTAAATAACAATAGGTTTAATATTATTAGCTGTTGTTGATCCCTATCCAGATACCGTAGTTGAAATGTAAGTTGCTTAGAAACCCAATATGTTGAAGAAGGTTTTTTACCTTCCTGAATATATTTTGAGGATTTGTTAAGCACTCGGGTTCTCCCTTGCTGGTAAAACATTATTGTGGAGACGCTTTTGTCACTGCTTATATACAAGGCTGTCATTGTGGTTCATATTAGGACTTCCCTGCCATGGGCCCGAACCCCAGTCATTCTGTGAGTGAATTCGGACTGTGAAATCCATTGCAGTGGAACAGGAATAAATATGTAATAGTCTGTGTGTGTGTGACTTGTTCCAGCTTCTTCCTATAATGAAGGAACAAGGAACTCTATTTTATGCATCTCAAGTGTACAAGAGGGTTGCAACACCACGAGTGTAAAAGAGGGTTGCAACACCACGACTTTAAAGGGGGTTGCAACACCACGAGTGTACAAGGGGGCTGCAACACCACAAGTGTACAAGTGGTTTGCAACACCCTCACAATTGTACAAGGGGGTTCAAACATCCTCAGTTGTACAAGGGAGTTGCTGCACTATTACAAGTTACCTTTGATATACCTTTAAAGAGTTTCGAGAGTTTCACTACTCTCGGAGACCGGCCATGAGCCAGGCTCGTCTGGTGCTTGCCTGGTCAACCAGGCTGTTGCTGTTGGAGACCCGCTGCTCTATATATCCATCACATCCTGGTTGATCTGGCACCTGGAGAAGCTACTTGTCCAGTTTCCTCTTGAAGGCTTCTACACTTGTTCCAGCCGTGTTTCTGATATATTCTGGTAAGATATCAAGTGTATAGGGGAATTGTTGTACCAGCACAAGTGTACAAGAGGGTTGCTGTACCAGCACAAGTGTACAAGAGGGTTGCTGTACCAGCACAAGTGTACAAGAGGGTTGCTGTACCATCACAAGTGTACAAGAGGGTTGCTGTACCATCACAAGTGTACAAGAGGGTTGCTCTACCAGCACAAGTGTACAAGAGGGTTGCTCTACCAGCACAAGTGTACAAGAGGGTTGCTGTACCATCACAAGTGTACAAGAGGGTTGCTGTACCAGCACAAGTGTACAAGAGGGTTGCTCTACCAGCACAAGTGTACAAGAGGGTTGCTCTACCAGCACAAGTGTACAAGAGGGTTGCTGTACAATCGCATTTACAATCCAGGGTAGGAGAAGTGATGTGAATATGATGGTATACAATAATGACACGTTAATAAGACACATGTGCACAATTAGGTATCTTTATTCCGTAAGGTTTCGCCTACACAGTAGGCTTCTTCAGTAGAGTACAGAGACAACAAAAACAGTGTAGATGTAAAGACGATGTAATCAGGATAAGGGTTGCAAAGCAGATCACAGATAGATTACATCATCACATCTCGCAACTTATCGCCGGACACACTAGACGGCTTTCACCAACTGGTGCAGTGTCCCAGGGATCTCCCTCACAAGTTGACGAAATTTTTCCACTCTGACAGGTCAGTGATGGCCAGTGAGGGCATTTTACTCTGTTGGTTGGAAGAGTAACCCCAGGCGTGAGAAAGCGACCACTCCCATTTTGTCTGTGTACTACTGGGTAGCACCTTGTAGCAGGGCAGCGAGTAGTGATCGTCACTCTCGACGAGTGGCTATTGGGCGACAAAGCTGGTAGCAAATGGGTTGAGTGGGCGTCGTAAGCAACCACTGGAGTAGGTGCAGGATAGATAGCGGTTAAATGTGTGGACTTGCGAAGTGGGCAGCTTATCTGACGGGAACAGGAAAAATGGCAAACGGGTGAGTGGGAACTCCAGGTGGGTAACCACTGGAGGTAAGTACAGGCCAAGTGGGCAGTAAGGGAAATGTTAGGCACGGAGTAATTCCTTGGTATGGTACTGTAGGTGGGCACTGAATTTCTTCAGGTGGCGAGTGAAATGGTGGGTGAGTGGCTATCACCACGTTCCTCTCACAGGTGGTGGTACAACTAAACACCCAGCACAGCTGGATAGGAGCTGGCTTGCTGTTTATGGGTGACAACTAGGTAAGTTAAAGGCTCCAGAGTGAACACAGAGGAGCCACCACACAGTTCAGTAATGGATGAGACAGATTCCTCCCTCTGGTTGTGTGACGGGTGAGAGAGTTGTGGTTGACTGGAGGTTGATCATTAGGTTAGGAAACGTCGCACGCCAAATATCGGAAAGCATTCTGCTGCCGGATAAACTTTCCCACAATTTCCCAAAAATAATTTTTCTTACCATATTAATATCACCCTCCCAAAGCTGCAGTAATTAGTTTCACACCTTAAGATCGTGTTTTAAATTATTTCGTCCTTTAGGTGTTTACAATAGGAATGAGTAAAAAAGCAGCACTTTAATTGAGCCTTGCAAGACATTACCATAATTTTTAAAGGGGTGGAGGGGTAAGCCAGTGGAAGGTCTCGGTCAGATGACCAGAAGCTCCAGCGGCAGGTCATCATATGACTAGGAAACTCTTGTCCTGTTTCATTACCAATCTTGTCTCACATAAGACTGGCCATAACACTCTGTCATCTGAGTGACCTGCCACCTTGTTCATTACCACTCAAGTTTTTCCCCAGAATTATTCATTACACTGAGTCCTTCCCAGAGGGAATAATAACTATATGATCCCTGTCACTCTAACAACATAAGTTTCAAGTAACTACAACTTTTAAAAATAATTTCGAACAGTTAGCCGATGACATAAATGACCCACACTTCATTTCTTATGGAAGTAAGAACAGTGTAAATTAGGCGCCTGGGTTTGATCCACCACCGCTGATCCACCACCGCTGATCCACCAGTTGTTACACAGGAAAAGTAAGAGCTTCCCTCTTCACCTCCTGATAGAACACGTAACACCAGTGACAATCCACTTACTAATTTTGGGAAATCATTTGGTGAAAGCGACACAGATATATAAGTGAGAATATAATTATTACATTAGTAATAAAAGTATAGGGGATACAAAATTACTGCTATAGTACCACTTATATAGGTTATTATGAGAGAAATAATGTAATGATGTGTGAAGGAGTTATTACAGTGATCTATTAGACTATTATTGGAATGAGAATGTAAACAACTCTGATGAAAGGTGCACTTAGAGTTAGCTGGTGCCCTAAATAAGCCTCCACTTCTATTGGTCTAACCTTATCTAGGTTCTCACACAGCCAAGGCTCGGTAACTTTTGTCTGTGTATCTGGTTCGTCTTTCATAATGAAGGAAGAAGGTAATTATTCCTTCTCAAATTGATGGGAATGGTTGGAGAAACATAAAGAGAGAGAGAGAGAGGGATGGAGAGAGGAAGGGAGAGAGGAAGGGAGAGAGGGAGAAAAAGAGAGAGGGATAAAATGAGAGGGAGAGAGAGAGTAAGGGAGAACTAGAGGGGGAGAGAGAGGGAGAAATAGAGGGGGAGAGAGAGAGGGAGAAATAGAGAGGGGAAGAGAGAGGGAGAAATAGAGAGGGGAAGAGAGAGAGAGAGAAATAGAGAGGGGAAGAGAGAGATATAAATAGAGAAGGGAGAGAGAGGGGAAGAGGGAGAGAGAGAGAGAGAAATAGGGAGGGAGGGAATGAAGGAGGGTGGATGGATGGGTGGTTGGTTTGGTGGTTGGGTTAGAAAGGCAGTAGGGATCACCAATGGGAATTGAAAAAGGTGGTTAGTGAGGAAGATGATACTTACAGTACCGACACACTACTTACAGTACCGACACACTACTTACAGTACCGACACACTACTTACAGTACCGACACACTACTTACAGTACCGACACACTACTTACAGTACCGACACACTACTTACAGTACCGACACACTACTTACAGTACCGACACACTACTTACAGTACCGACACACTACTTTCAGGGCTCTGAATGAACCCTGTAAGGAAACATTTTAATGAGTTTAACATTACCTACATCTCCATCGTTAACTCCGATATTACACAATTTAGCCACGACTGAAGAGGTATTCGTATAAGTGTGAAGTAGGGTCAACATGACGCTCGTTCAAACCTCAGAAATTCCAGAGATCAAAGGACGTGAATCCTGCAAAAAGCTGAGAATTGGTTAATCTCACTTCCATTCCACTGATCAGGAGGTCTTAGGGAATAAAAGAAGATATATTGATAATTAGTTGCATAACTTTGCACCATAAGAAGTGTCAAGTGCAGCAATACAGTTGAACTGGGACCTCTCCATTATCTTCATAGAGCCAACTATGCTAGCCTTCAGGGTATGACCAGGCACTGGTTCCTACACTATGACTTTGTCTCATGGATAAAAAGGGTGAAAATCAGTTCGTTTATCATACCTGTTCTTCATTCTTTCCTGAGTATTTTAAAGGTTTTCTTTTGCCTATTGCCTTATAAACTTTAGTTATACCATAAGTTCATCATTTGCAGTTTTTTGTTATTTCACCTCTGAGTCATCATTTATTTCTGATAGAGGGTCTCTTATTGTGTTGCTGGCTGTACAAGTGTATTAATTCGACCTGGCTGTAGTCAATGGCTTCTTGTACGAATTCTAGCAAAGCAAAGGAGCAGCAAAGTTACACTCATCCCAATATGCAGGAAAATGAAAAAAAATGAAAGTACGCATCATGGTTTTCAGTACGTGGTGGAACCATTCAGGTGCACCTTATGATAGAGGATGAGAGGCTGCCAAGAAAGTTTGCTTAATAACCAGTCTGCTCAAAATCTCTCTGAAGGCTTTCAACTTAAAATTAGACCAAGTCTTTTCATATTGCCTTTGTATTAATGGTATCCATTAGTACCACTTCCGAATATCTGGTGGATCTGTCATAATTTTTAAGAGGAACTGATTACCCATTTGGGCAGAATCCACACAGTGGAGCATCAGGTATTCAAACATTAGCTATTATGAGAATCCAAGGTGCTGGTTTAATGAAATGCCTCAGCTTCATAATCAACCGAGTCATGGCAGGATTTGGCATATCTTATATCTTTTTCCTAAGCCTGGCCCAAAAAAAAAAAAACTTATTAATCCTACAAAAAAAGTATTCGTCACTCCCAGGTGTCCACCCATAGAAGAGTTGTGGCCAACATCAAGAACCAGGTGATAAAATATCTTAGGCACTACCAATTATTTTACAGTTTCACCTGAATGGAGTCTTTCCTCATAAGAATTCAATCTCTAGCCAAAAAAAGTAGAATTTTAGCTTCGGTTTCAGAAGTCAAGGGAAACGTCCGCCTATAGCTCCTGCCTTATGAACATCATCCGTTGGGGCTTGGAAACGGAATCATGCAGTAATCCCTGCCAGTCAATGAATAGGAAGACTGACCATCGCAGTTTCTCTCAAACTGCGTTGCTCAGGCTGGCTGCCATCACAAAACAAACTGTCCAATCCAATATCTGGATCCCTTAGTTAGGTAGCATTCTCACCAGAATTTTCCTTGAATACTGCCTATGTTATGGTCATAACTGGAATTAGTTCTATGCCAACTATAGCATTAGGACATCATTAGGACGTCATTACCATTTAACAACGCATCCTTCATAGGAAATTCCCCTTATACTCGTACATTTAAATACGTATCTTCTATTTTAATGTGAATCCACATATATCGTATGTAGAGGCAAATAATTTACTGCACCGCCACCATAAGTGTCAAATAAAATCTAATACAGGTGAAATATATTCCATATGTTTCTGTTCGTGTTGCCGAACTTATCCTTAAGTAAATACTGCTTGTGCAGTTAGAAACAGTTTGAAATTATGTAACTAAGCTTATGTCAGTACTTATATTTCAAGCCTTCAGACGTTTTGCAACCACTTGCAAAACACTTGAACAACACTTGCAAACACTTGAAAATTTTTCTCTTTTAACCTTAGTTCCCAGAGTACTGTCGTCAGGACAAATTAGAAGTATGGACTTTCTCCAGTAATTGTCTCTTCACTTCCAGCTTGACTGTCAGTTGTGTTGTCTCGACCACAGATAAAAGAAGACGATTATCAAGAACAACACGAACATCTAGATAAGGAGCTCAAAAACAAGTTTTATAGTAACATTAACTGCAAGAGCTCACTAAAGTTAGATATATCCTCTGACTTGTTCCATTTTGTGAATACCTTAGATTTCTCCTTAGGGAAATCCATATACAATATGACTGCCCAAGCTGACGCTTATTCAGTTTGAATTCACGTCTGTCATTCACCTGAGTACAAGAGTCACACTTAAAACAGTTGGTTTATTAACACTAGTTTAAAGTCTTCATCAAGCAAGCAAGCAGTGCTTTCCCGTGTGAGACTGTGTGAGCAAGTGCCGCCCAAGCATCGATCGGCCAGTACAAAGCTGGGATCTGATTCCAATAACTGCACAGAAATAACTTGGTACTAATATCAATGAATTGTGTAAATTAAAACTCTCAACACTGGTACGATGATACTGCCCCTTCTCCTGACTGAAGAAGCCTACTGCTTAGGCTGTTGCATAAAAAAGCTTTGCAGATACTCTATGAGTAAGCTGGACTTGCAGGAGTCATGGTTAATCTATCAGACATTAACTTGCTGTGCATGAACTCACGAAGCTGTGCAGCTGTTATATGACAGCGATACTCAATTCCAATTGAACGAGCAACGTGTCAACAATGTTGCAGCAACAATATAGGCAGAGCACAAATGTAAATGTCAGCAAGCGCCTGACCCGCACTGGTGGCATTTCCCAAACGCTAAACATCAACGAAACAAAGTAGCCAGTGACAAATGATTTCAGGACAGGCACCCCATATCACCAGCACAAATTTTTCAAATGGGTTACAATTAGTGGCCGTGCTAGCTACCAGTTTATATATTTTGCAGTCAATAAGGCAGTCATATATGAAGAATAAAATGTAAACCTGAAGATAATTTTAGTCTAACATATATACTTCCACAAGAATGTATGTACAGTTATTTATACTTTGTATAATGAATAGAATTTGGAGAGTAAGTTTGAGAGCACTCTCACTGCTTCAGTTACAACACATACAGAAAGACAGGTTCTAGTATGGTGTGAGCCAGCCTGAAGCATGACGGTGTCAGCCAACCTGAAGCATGAAGGTGTGAGCCAGCCTGAAGCATGATGGTGTGAGCCAGCTTGAAGCATGAAGGTGTGAGCCAGCCTGAAGCATGACGGTGTCAGCCAGCCTGAAGCATTACGGTGTGAGCCAGTCTGAAGCATGACGGTGTGAGCCAGTCTGAAATATGACGGTGTCAGCCAGCCTGACGCATGATGGTGTGAGCCAGCCTGAAGCATGACGGTGTCAGCCAGCCTGAAGCATGACGGTGTCAGCCAGCCTGAAGCATGACGGTGTGAGCCAGCCTGAAGCATGATGGTGTGAGCCAGCCTGAAGCATGACGGTGTCAGCCAGCCTGAAGTATGAAGGTGTGAGCCAGCCTGAAGCATGACGGTGTGAGCCAGTCTGAAGTATGACGGTGTGAGCCAGCCTGAAGCATGTCAGTGTGAGCCAGTCTGAAACATGATGGTGTGAGCCTGCCTGAAGCATTACGGTTTGAGCCAGCCTGAAGTATGACGGTGTGAGCCAGCCTGAAACATTACGGTGTGAGCCAGCCTGAAGTATGACGGTGTGAGCCAGCCTGAAGCATGACGGTGTGAGCCAGCCTGAAGCATGAAGGTGTGAGCCAGCCTGAAGCATGAAGGTGTGAGCCAGCCTGAAGCATGAAGGTGTGAGCCAGCCTGAAGCATGACAGTGTGAGCCAGCCTGACACATGAAGGTGTGAGCCAGCCTGAAGCATGAAGGTGTGAGCCAGCCTGAAGCATGACGGTGTGAGCCAGCATGAAGGTGTGAGACAGCCTGAAGTATGACTGTGTGAGCCAGCCTGAAGCATGACGGTGTGAGCCAGCCTGAAGCATGACGGTGTCAGCCAGCCTGAAGCATGTCAGTGTGAGCCAGCCTGAAGCATGACGGTGTGAGCCAGCCTGAAGCATGACGGTGTCAGCCAGCCTGAAGCATGACGGTGTCAGCCAGCCTGAAGCATGACGGTGTGAGCCAGCCTGAAGTATGACGGTGTGAGCCAGCCTGAAGTATGACGGTGTGAGCCAGCCTGAAGCATGACGGTGTGAGCTAGCCTGAAGTATGACGGTGTCAGCCAGCCTGAAGCATGACGGTGTGAGCCAGCCTGAAGCATGACGGTGTCAGCCAGCCTGAAGCATGTCAGTGTGAGCCAGCCTGAAGCATGACGGTGTGAGCCAGCCTGAAGCATGACGGTGTGAGCCAGCCTGAAGCATGACGGTGTCAGCCAGCCTGAAGCATGTCATGTGAGCAGCCTGAGCTGACGGTGTAGCCAGCCTGAAGCATGACGGTGTGAGCCAGCCTGAAGCATGATGGTGTGAGCCAGCCTGAAGTATGACGGTGTGAGCCAGCCTGAAGCATACGAGTGTATGACGGTCCGGGCTGTCTCAACATGCAAGGTAACTTTAACAAGGTCCCCTGCCTGCCTCCCTGCCTCCCTCCCTCCCTGCCTCCCTCCCTCCCTGCCTCCCTGCCTCCCTGCCTCCCTCCCTCTGAAGCTCACTAACAGCCTCCAGCATGTGCAGTACTTGGGCACCCCCTTCCCCCCCACACACCAGCATGCTGCAGACGTGCTGACAAGCATGCTGTTCCTAAGGCTGCCTTTGATGTAATGCTGGAATGTAGTTATAAACACATAAGAAAGAAGGAGCACTGCAGCAGGCCTACTGGCCCATGCTAGGCAGGTCCAACATATGGGGGAATGAACGTTGAAAACAAGGTGAATCGCAGTCATCACACTCAGTGCTCTCAGTACTGAACCAGTCTACCTTGAGTCTACCTTGAGTCTACCTTGAGTCTACCTTGAGTCTACCTTGAGTCTACCTTGAGTCTACCTTGAGGCTACCTTGAGGCTACCTTGAGTCTACCTTGAGGCTACCTGGGGTCTACCTGGAGAGTGGTTCAAAAGATTAACACCCCCTGCACCCCGATCCCAGACCAAGTCTGATTAAGCCTGATTAAGCCGGCTGTTGGTGCGAGCCTCTGAAAGTCCAACGCATGCACCACAGCCCGGCTGAGCAAGAACTGACTTGAGAAACTTGCCACTTTCTCTCCTGAAGACAGTCAAGGGTCTGTAGGTAATCATCCCTTACTGTACTGGTAGAGTACTTTCAGTACTGAATCAGTACTTACAGTAGTCTCCCAATACTTACAGTACTCACCTAGTACTTACAGTACTCACCCAGTATTTACAGTACTCACCCAGTACTTACAGTACTCACCCACCCAGTACTTACAACACTCACCAGGACTGACCCAGTACTTAGTGCTGAAACACCATCCTGACTTACACAAGTCTCGGTGGGGAAATAAAGCACCACCAGTGTTGTCCTGCAGCGCCACAGTGTTGGTACACTCGTCACCAGAGTTGCAAATACACCACCAGTATAACGCTGCAGATCACCGGTGGAACACATTCCACGCTCCAGCGGACATTTGAAGCAGCGCGATCTCACGAAGCTCACTTATTTGAAGACTTATACTCAGGCTGAATGCAAAATAGCGTATTGTTGGCAGTAATGAAGGAAAGACAGGCTGCAGAGTGAGCTTGTTATTGAGAGAACCAAGTGGAGCTCTGGTTCATTTTTTCTTTTCAATCATGACGTGAGAGTGAAACATAGTCCCAATAATATTTCTTTCAGCAAATTCGGTCTCTTTCCATCTCCTTTTTCCCATATTTTCCTTGATTATGTTCTATGACAATGGAGCCTATGTTACCTCTCCATGTTGTTATTTATAATAATAATAATAATAATAATCTTTATTACTACAAGTACATGTACAAGGTATACAGGCCTAGCTGACATCAATGACATGCTGCTATATAGAAAGTCCCTTGTTATGCAGAGCATTTCAGGCAAATTAGGTCAGTTTTGTCCCAGGATGCGACCCACACAGTCGACTAACACCCAGGTACCCATTACACTGATGGGTGAACAGGAACAGCAGGTGTCTTATGGTAACACGTCCTAATGTTTTCCAGCCGTACCGGAGATTCGAACTCCGAACTTCAGTGTGTGAGCTGAGTGCGCTAGCGATCGAGCTACGGGACACCGTACAGTCAACATCAGATTGTAATTCTTGTTATATCTTCCTTCGCGGCTGACATATATAGCTATTCACTTCCTAATCTGTAGATAAATGGTTCAGAGAACCGACGAGTTGATAAATTAGATTGTGGAAACGTTTCGCCCCTAAGTGTTGCACATGTGTCTAATTTATCAACTTCCTAATCCGTTTCGTACGGCAATATTTTAACCCGTGTTTATATACTTTGCATCACTAACCATATTAACTTCCAGAATGTCTGAAGCATCGTCTTCTGGATTACTTGTCCGGTTCTCCCAAATTCACTCTGGGTCTAACCTACTGATCAGACAGGTTTCCCCGCTGACCGCGGCTTCCATTACTGATTGCTTCTTTCAGTATTGATTCCTATTCTTACAGTACTGATCCATATTCTTACAGTACTGATCCATATTCTTACAGTACTGATCCATATTCTTACAGTACTGATCCATATTCTTACAGTACTGATCCATATTCTTACAGTACTGATCCATATTCTTACAGTACTGATCCATATTCTTACAGTACTGATCCATATTCTTACAGTACTGATCCATATTCTTACAGTACTGATCCATATTCTTACAGTACTGATCCATATTCGTTTGACCATTAAGTACTGATCCATATTCTTACAGTACTGATCCATATTCTTACAGTACTGTCCATATTCAGTACTGATCCATATTCTTACAGTACTGATCCATATTCTTACAGTACTGATCCATATTCTTACAGTACTGACCTCCATTCTTGCAGCATTGACCTCTCTTCTTACAGTACTGACCTCCATTCTTACAGAATGACCCTTTTTTACAGTACTGACCTATTCGCTCGATATTGTTCAGGTACTGCCTATTCACCTAGAACTGGATCAGAGTCTTCCTGAATCTGACTAACTTGATCAGTCAAGCTATTGGTGCTAACAGCCCTAAAAGATCAGGAATTGTCTGGAGGAACTCGTTAAGTTCCCTCTTGAAGCCACTTATAGTCGTTTGGTAATAATAACACTTAATAATAATTAAAATAATAATAATTAAAAATAATAATTGGCCAAAGATACCTTGTATTGTTTGGTTATGGTTGATGGTGGGGCAATTTTTGTTGTTAAGATATGTACTTCTAAATTCGGAAAGAACAGAATTGAGTCCAGCTATAACTAACAAATTCTGAAAAAAACGCAATGAACCCAGGTTCAGATTTCCTATCCTGAAAGACCAAACTGAACCCATGTTTATCTTTCTAGTCCTGGGAGACCAGAATGCATTCCTGTATCCTTGAAAAAATTAAATGAGTGAGTATGTGTTTAGCTTCCCAATTAACAACATATTTTTAACCACCAACTCGATCAACTCAACAAATTATATATTGGGTATTAACGGAAATGATAATGGTGGTAGTGGTGGTGGCGGTGGTGGTGGTGGTAGTGGTGGCGGCGGTGGCGGTGGCAGTGACAGTGGTGGCGGTGGTGGTGGTGATGTTGGTGGCCGGTATAATAATAAATATTAATAGTAGTAGTAGTAGTAACAATAAGAATCCTAAGAGACTGTGGTGGTCGTAACACTCTGTCGTACTGTGGTGGGACCTCCAAGAGTCGTACCCTATTGGTACCTCAGTGGGTCGTACCCTATTGGCACCTCCCTAGGTCGTACCCTATTGACACCTCCCTGGGTCGTACCATATTGAGGAGCTGGACAGATACCTAAAGTCAGTGCAAGATCAGCCGGGCTGTGGTTCGTACGTTGGATTACGTGCGGCCAGCAGTAACAGCCTCGTTGATCAGGCTCAGATCCACCAGGAGGCCTGGTCATGGACCGGGCCGCGGCGGCGTTGATCCCCGGAATGCCCTCCAGGTAGGTAGGTAGGTAGACCTCTTTGGCTCGTACCCTATTGACACCTCCCTAGATCGTACCCTATTGGCACCTCCCTAGATCGTACCCTATTGGCACCTCCCTGGGTTGTACCCTACTGGCACCTCCCTGGGTCGTACCCTACTGGCATCTCCCTGGGTCGTACCCTACTGGCACCTCCCTGGGTCGTATCCTACGGGCACCTCCCTGGGTCGTATCCTACTGGCACCTCCCTGGGTAGTGCCTCTAGGCAACTGCGGGCACTAGAGTGGCACAAAAGCGCCTCACTTTGAAATGTTAAACAGGGGGAGATGAGCCTCATTATCATACTCGTTATTGTTTTCCAAATGTTTATTATTAAAATTGCGAATGACAACTGTGTAGCAATAAATTGCCTTAGGTAGCCTGATATAACACTTAATACGCACGTAACAGTAACATTGCGTGCAGCCGTATTGCGTATGCTATTTAGCAATCTGTCGTTACTGAGCTTTACTTGGCTCATAGTAGTCTAGGTTGGCAGGTATAACGCAGAAAGGAATGTGGAACAAGAGCAAGCTTTTATTTTGACTTCGTTTTGCTCTAAGCAGAGCTTTCCCAAGCCATGAAATTAAGCCCTACTTAGAGCGAAGCGTTGCGCAAATAACGACTTGTTCTGCATTTTTATGTAACTGTCTCTAATAATGCAGAGATAAACGCAAGATACGCCGTTCATATTTCTGTACAATCACCAGCGCGTACTGATATTGGAGCCACAATGTGGCAAGCAATATTCCCTAAAGCAATCACAATTAAATGATGGCCTTACCATTGCATAATATTACCTAGGCTGTTGGATAAATGATTGTGCGACATCGGTGTTCCATGTAATTTATTCAGATGGGAGGAAAACAATTGCGGTGCTTCCAACCTGCTCTCCAAAATCGATTGTAAAACCGTTCATGAAGAGACAGCCGTAGAGCAAGTTTTACAATGCTTTTCTCTGTGTAGAGCTTAATGAAGCTCTACACTGAGCGATAAATGCTTGGTCCGCAACTGTCTGTTCCTCAATGCTGATGGCAGTTTGCCTGTATCCAAAATTATTTATATTCTATGTTGTGTGTTCTCTACTCTCGGTTTATTTATTTTGTGTGTGTGTTTGTCCGACACATGACTAGCAACAAAGAGAAAAAGTATTTCAATGTAAAACTCGGTTATTTTTTCTGGCTACATCAATCATGTTCGAGGGTGGGCTTTTGATCGCGTATTTCGTGTGTGTCCCCCCTCCCATAGGACTCCCAATGGACATGTCTCACTCAGCTAGAAAAGTCGTAGCAGCTAGTCTTAACTCGCTCAACTCACAGGAAGCGCCAGGAAGTTTTTAGCAACTAATTTGAGCTCACCTAGGTTCTAGGATGCTCTGGAAAGGATTCAGTTCCATGCGTTAGTTCAATCACTTCAGAAGAAGCGCTAGGAAGGTTTTGATGGAAAGTCGTAGCTGTCTCAGCTCACAAAAGTACTAGGGAAGGTTTCAGTAGCCGGCCTTAGTCCACTCAGTTCACAGAAATACTGGGAAAGGTTTCATTAGTCTTAGTTCACTCGGTCCACATAAGTCACAGAAAGGTTTCAATAGCGACTGTTTGCTCCTTCCCCTCAAAGAAAGTACTAAGGAGGGTTCAGTAGCCATTCTTAACTTACCTCGCAGGAAGTGCTGCGAAGATTACAGTAGTCAGCTTCAGCTAATTTCAGGCCAGAAGAAGTGTCAGATTTGGTTCGGTCATCTTTAAAACGGTTCAGTGTCGACATGAAAACAAACACAGGTTCTTAAACAAGCGACAACGTTTCGCGTTGTTTAGAGTTTTACCAAGTCATGACTCGATGAATCTCTGCCCAGAGCGAGACGTTGTACAGATTAAAGCAAGTTGTGTAATTATTCATCTCAAAATCCAGACACTTATTCAACGAAACGTTTCGGCACTCGTGGCAAAATGTTTCATTTACTAAAAGCCTTGAAATGAACTTAAGTGTCTCTGTCAACACTCATCATATGGTTTCGTTGTTCTTCGTAGAGACGAACTAACAATCAGTTATCTAAGTTATTCTTCTCAAAGCTCTGTTGCAACTGTCAGTAAACTCACTTATCACGAAAGGCCGAGTGAAAACGCAAGAGAAACTGTAAATGGCTCAGCGCAGTACAATTCTCGGATATCTCCCCTTCCTAGGATCAAACTTTACCTCCCATTTCCCAGGTGCTGTTAGACTCTAAAGGGTTAGGGCTCCTTAATAACTATAATAATAATAATAATAATTATAAAATAATTTTATTATTATTATTATTATGCTGAAGGTAATAATAGAAATTAAAATAATTACAATAATACTGAAATAATAATAATAATAATATAGAAAAGCAACAAATCATCACCCAGGAAGTAGGTTGGAATTTTAAGGCTAAACTTTTCTATGATAATGAATTGTGGACTTGTAGGATAAAGTCTGACCTCTGACCCGACGCCGCCAACTACAAGTCAAAGATACGTACACTAAAAAAGACATGTAAATGACGTGTCCGCCAGTTCTGTGAAATGCTAAAACACTCATTCGACATGTGTTTTTATGACGGTGGGGGGGGGGGAGGTTGTATTTTGGAGAAGTGGTGCTTTCAGGAGGGGTATTAAATTGCATTTTCCCCGGAGAAAGGGAATGATTTTTGGGGTTGAGTGATTGGCTGGTGGGTTCCCATGGCTGGTTTTCGGTTCCACCCGAAATGCTTTCATATTTAATGGGTGTAATTATTTCTGTGCGAGAGAACTGAGTTTGGAAACGGTTTTAAAGCAGTTAGAAACTTGTTAAATAAGTTTTGGACTCGGGTGTTACTTATGATGCAAGAAACGCAAGTAGCGTCTGAGTACACCATAAACAATGTGTACTCGGAAAGAACATGTAACTTAAATCAGAGTTCTAACCCCACACAGTCTAGGTGAGGTTAGAACTCATGGCAAGTGAGTCTTAGAACTCCAGGCCAGTGGTTGTTGCAATCGTATTATGATTTTATGAGTCATTTAAAATACTTATAAATCCTTAAAAATAGGGTTTCCAGTTGTGTCACAAACCAATTTTGCAACAATTCCAAATAATTGTGCTGATTAACTGGACTATTAAAGAAACAGTTCAGATTATCATTTACTAACCAACCCAGGACTGATTACATCGACTCAAGGCTGAGGGACTGGGTACCTCAAACTCCTCCTGTACTTCACCATTCTCCTTTGTATTGGACTGATGAAGCCACTGTGTGGCGAAACATTTCCTCATTAAAGATACCCGAGTGTTCCACATGTGTCTAATTTATCAACTTGTCGGTTCTCTGAACCATTCATCTACACGCAGAAAATATGTTCCACTTGCCCAAAATAGTGCGAGTTCTCCTTGGTTGAAACTATAGAAGAAAGGAGATAAAAAACAAGACCTCCCACTGATTTAATCGAACAGATGTGAAAAACAAAAGTAAAAGGAACTAAACATATGTAAAAAAAAAAAAGTGGCAGACGAGGGTAGTACAATGTATCTCAATTGCTATATAATACTCAAAACTTACATTGGTAACACAGGTAAGAGTCTTTATATTATAAGAAGCAACTTTAAGATTGACAGAGAAATCTTCCGTCATTAACAAAAAAGAAGCCTGTGAACATTGTGGCCAAGTAACCTGAAACCTGTGATTGTTGTGGCAAAGTGACCTGAAATCTGTGTCTGTTGTGGCAAAGTGGCCTGAAGCCTCTGAACATTGTTGACAAGTGACCTGAAGCCTGTGATTATTCCTTTTAAGTGGCCTGAAGCTAGTGAGAATTTCTGCCAAGTTCAAGTAATCTGAAGGCTGTGATCATTGGGGTCAAGTGTCCTGAAGCCTGTGATCATTGCAGCCAAGTGATCTGAAGCCTCCAATAAATGCATTTCGCCCTCTTATAATATTTATAACATTTATCTCTTATATTTACTCGACCTTTAGAACTATTGATACATAAAATCTGTCAAAGTTTGCTCCCTGCCGAGGAGGAAGAAAAAACATCATGTTCAAACCATGAAAAAATATTTGCCTGGCTGTATTCCAAGTCTGAACAGTGAAATAACTCGTTGGGGGGACTGAAGACACAACAAATTCTTCCAACTAGTTCAACTCGAGAGGAGAATTTTGATAAGCACATTTAGCATTTCCTCTAAAATAAATTATATACATCCTACAGACATTATATTGTCCTTAACAGGTAAACAAACATTTTTTTCATTGGCTTCACTTGATTAGCCAGTCGGAATTGCCTAGGTTAGTTTGTGTACTTCTATCATCCGAGGTCTGGATAATCAGGCAGCGACCCAAGTGGTCTGGAAAGAGCAATCCCTGGAAGCACCTCAGAGCAGGGAGGGGGGGGGGTTGTTCCAGTACAATAGTCAAAATATAACTATAAATACAAGTACAGTATGTAAGGAAAAATAAAATTGAAATACAAACATATATTTTTTTTTAATCTCAAAACCACAAATGAAATGCAAATACAAAAACTACAAATGTAAATACGAAGTTTCAAAATCTTCGAATACACATTACGAGCCTTAAAATATAAATTTTAAATAACGATATAGTTATATTATATTTTAATTATCATGCAACATGTTGAAAATTAAATTAAAGAGTGATTTTAGTCACCACTAGTGCAACATTGGAACATTGTTCCAGACAATGGAGCCGAATTCTTCTCTAGGCTGAGCGACCATCTCAAAACTATTTCTACAAAGTTGATGGAGTGATCGTCTTTACCTCCGCATACGACTGAATTAACTTACTGTGTAGGCAAAACGTTTCGCCAGAAAACACATTTACTTGTTGCACCTGTGTCTTATCAGTATACTCACCTGTTGTACATGTGTCTTATCAGTATACTCACCTGTTGCACCTGTATCTTATCAGTATACTCACTTGTTGCACCTGTGTCTTATCAGTATACTCACTTGTTGCACCTGTGTCTTATCAGTATACTCACTTGTTGCACCTGTGTCTTATCAGTATACTCACTTGTTGCACCTGTGTCTTATCAGTATACTCACTTGTTGCACCTGTGTCTTATCAGTATACTCACTTATGTTGCACCTGTGTCTTATCAGTATACTCACTTGTTGCACCTGTGTCTTATCAGTATACTCACTTGTTGCACCTGTGTCTTATCAGTATACTCACTTGTTGCACCTGTGTCTTATCAGTATACTCACTTGTTGCACCTGTGTCTTATCAGTATACTCATCTGTTGTACATGTCTTAACAAGATTCCTACCTGTTAAACATGTCGTAACAAGATACCTACCTGTTAAACATGTCTTAACAAGATACCTACCTGTTAAACATGTCTTAACAAGATACCTACCTGTTAAACATGTCTTAACAAGATACCTACCTGTTAAACATGTCTTAACAAGATACCTACCTGTTAAACATGTCTTAACAAGATACCTACCTGTTAAACATGTCTTAACAAGATACCTACCTGTTAAACATGTCTTAACAAGATACCTACCTGTTAAACATGTCTTAACAAGATACCTACCTGTTAAACATGTCTTAACAAGATACCTACCTGTTAAACATGTCTTAACAAGATACCTACCTGTTAAACATGTCTTAATCATCTACCTGTCGGTATTGCATTCCATTTTCATAATTATGGTTGAAGGTTATTATTAATTAAGGAACGAGCTTGCTGGAGGCTTCCGTCTGACGGGGATCAGTGAATTCCCATCATTTTCCGGAAACCTTGACTTACCTCCCCAGTGAAAGGCTGCTGTTCCCCAGGTGCTTTTTTGAGCTGATGAAGAACTGCAGGATGATGCCTCTGCTAGTGTAAATATATGTTGAAAATGGTATAAAAAATACCGACAGGTTGATGATTAAGACATGTGCAACAGCTGGGTGTCTTAATTGCTGAAACGTAGTGTAAATATGATTGGAAATTTGAACAAAACTAAATCATATTAATACCATCATCACATTGTGTTATTTTATGTTATGATTCAACACCATGAACAACAGTCAGGTTTGTGACAGGTTCAGTGAAATTTAACACTATAAGTTGGTAAGTAAGACACATAGACAACAGTTAGGTATTTTTATACCGAAATATTTCGCCTACACATTAGGCTTCTTCAGTCGAGTACAGGAAGTAGGAAGGAGCAGTAGAGATGTGAAGACGAGGTAATCAGTCCATCACCCTTGAAGACGTAGATTTGAGGTTGTCAGTCCCTCAGCCTGGCTGAGGGACTGACTGTCGGTATTGTATACCATTTTGATATTCACTCAACACTACAAGTGTTATAAGTATATAAAGCTAGAGATAATAAGATTTTGGATCAGCAAGGTAATTATCGTGTTTCATTTGAACTGTATTTGAAGCAAATACAAGCATCATATATAAATGAAAAAATACACAACTTTAACTTTTTTCAAGTGAAAATTAAAGAATAATTAAGAATAAATAGTCACAATACCGTTGCTGGAACAATTCACAAATACTCCATACTTAGGAGAGAAAACTTTTGACTAGTGATTAGACAACTTCATTACCCAACATCTAGTTATGAGAGAGAAGTGTTGAATTTTAAGGCCTGCTTAGCATGGGCCAGAAGACTTGCTGCAGTGTTCCAGTGTTCTGTGTTCTTATTTCTAGTTACGTCTCTTTAAAGTTAAAATTAATTAAGCATTTATATCATCTGAAACCCTTAAAGAGCATAATTGGATCTTATATCAGCAATGCATCTAACAAGACGACCGGAGTTTACTCCATTGTGCAGAGTGCTGCTACTTGAGTGTAGATGAATGGTTCAGAGAACCGACAAGTTGATAAATTAGACACATATGCAACACTTGGGTATCTTTATTGAGGAAACGTTTCGCCACACAGTGGCTTCATCAGTCCATACTGCAGCACCTCTCCTACCTACGGTATATAAGCTACTTCTTCGCACATGTGCCTTATTATTTTCAAGATTGATGGACTGACTACATCGACTCAAGGCTGAGGGACTGATTACCTCAAACTCCTCCTGTTCTTCACGTTTCTCCTTTGTATGGACTGATGAAGCCACTGTGTGGCGAAACGTTTCTTCAATCAACAACTTGTGTAGTGACACACATGGGCAGGAACACACACCATACAGCCTTGGGAATAAACCCAACCCGTGTTACACGAATTGTATGGAAGCCCTATTCATGCATACTTACAAAGCTATTGAGCATAACTAAAGTGCTAATACGCTCGTTTGCTAAACCAAAATCCCAAATTTTCCTACTTCACCAACCTTAATTTGACTTTACCAATGCAGTAGCCCAGGTCACATATACATATACAAAGTCTTCACCTCACTCTTCACCTGATTGTTCGGTCAATTTTTTTACATCGTTTCAGGATGGACAAAAACACCAAACATGGTACAGAACTTCCTAAGAACAGATAAAATAATTATAGACGACTTACCCATGTCAAATCCTAAGAAGAACGAAAAACAACCGGTTTTCAAAATTATTGCCAGACTATCATACTTACCCTCTGTCCGTTTCCCTATATACGTAGCTAGTGTCGATTGCCGTCTCTAAATATATTTCATTGGTGGTCAAGGAATGCAATAAAATGCAATGCAATTGATTGCAACTGTTATTATTATATAAATGATTTAGAATGATGAATGATTCACTTGTGCAATACTAGGACTGATGAAGCCACTAGGTGGCGAAACGTTTCTGCAATAACGATACCCAAGTACTGTACAAGTATCTCCTTCAACTGACATTCCTAGGCATTCTAAATCCCGCAGATATCTGCTTCTAATCCCTGATGGTCTTGCTACACAAACACAAACAAAAAGTAATGCAACAGTGAACAATCTTCCCAAGATTGGCAACATTATCAGCTACAGTCTGTGGTGTCCAGAGCGAGAAAAACTCCCGTGCAACATTGTAGCCACGAGTAGCCAGACTCTTGAGTTTGCCTTCATTTCAAAGACGCTCTTGAGAAAGGCACAAGAATTGTCCAAGCAAGAACAGTGGATACAGATGTAATTGTTATCCTTGCTGGAGTACTTTTCCACCTGCCAAAGGAGTGTTCTATGGACCTCTGGGTTGTCTCTAGAATGGACAGAAACTTTCAGTATATCAGAAGCAATGGTGTGCAGACCTTGGATCAGTCAGATCTAGGGTCCTCCTTCCTTTTGTCACCTTGTCCACTGGAAGAAAGAACCTCACAGTTCTTTGGAAAGAAAAAAAATATCTGTTTGTGAGACAAGCAGAGGTAACAGGGGCTATTGAACTAGCCTCCATCATGTTCACATTGCTGGAGAGGTTCACCAGAAGTGAGCTAAAGGAAATGTTTGCAAAGTAATCCACCTCAATCAAAACATGCAAACAACCCTGGTAAGAATTGTTCAGATATTTTATTAATTATGTATTTAGTCTTACATTTACATCCACTTTCATTTTTTTTCTTCGTGATACACTTCATACAATGCTCGCACTGTACTAGGCTGACATCTGAGCCACCACTCAGTAATATTCACCAACACTTGAAGGCTTTGGGGAGATATTACCTGCAAACGCACGAGTTCCGAGGTCTACCTAGAGTCTACCTGGAGGGTATTCCGGGGATCAACGCCACCGCGGCCCGTTCCACGACCAGGCCTCCTGGTGGATAGACTCTTAATTAAGAAGCTGCAAAAGTCTGCAAAGAACAGAACTTAACGGTGACAGAGAGGTCAATATTTACTCACACACATATATACATATTTGTTAAGATCTTCATAAAAACAGGTGTGTAATAAGTCATGAAAGAAAGAAAAAATCTTGTTTTATACATTTGAAAGTCATTTTATAGTTTCTTGACCTTAAAAATGAACATTACCAATCAGAATTCTCAAAGTTTTAATAAAGCAAAATTATAAGTTATTTACGCCTTTATTTATTTATATATTTTTATTAACACATCGGCCGATTCGCACCAAGGCAGGGTGGCCGGAAAAAGAAAAACTTCCATCATCATTCACTCTATCACTGTCTTGCCAGAGGGGTGCTTTACACTACAGTTATAAAACTGCAACATTAACACCCCTCCTTCAGAGTGCAGGCACTGTACTTCCCATCTCCAGGACTCAAGTCCGGCCTGACGGTTTCCCTGAATCCCTTCATAAATGTTACTTTGTTCACACTCCAACAGCACGTCAAGTATTAAAAACCATTTTTCTCCATTCACTCCTATCAAATACGCTCACGCATGCTTGCTGGAAGTCCAAGCCCCTCGCACACAAAACCTTTTTTACCCCCTCCCTCCATCCTTTCCTAGGCCGACCCCTACCCCGCCTTCCCTCCACTACAGATTTATACACTCTCGAAGTCATTCTATTTCGTTCCATTCTCTCTACATGTCCGAACCACCTCAACAACCCGTACTCAGCCCTCTGGATAATAGTTTTGGTAATCCCACACCTCCTCCTAATTTCCAAACAACGAATTCTCTGCATTATATTCACACCACACACTGACCTCAGACATGACATCTCCACTGCCTCCAGCCTTCTCCTTGTTGCAACATTCATCACCCATGCTTCACACACTTATAAGAGTGTTGGTATAGCTATACTCTCATACATTCCCCTCTTTACTTCCACGGACAAAGTTCTATGTCTCCACAGACTCAGTGCACCACTCACCCTTTTCCCCTCATCAATTCTATTATTCATCTCATCCTTCATAGACCCATCTGCTGACACGTTCACTCCTAAATATAAGAATACATTCACATCTCCATACTCTCTCCTCCAATCTGATATCCAATCTTTCGTCACATAATCTTTTTGTTATCCTCATCACCTTACTCTTTCCTATATTCACTTTCAATTTTCTTCTTTTACATACCCTACCAAATTCATCCACCAACCTCTGCAACTTCTCTTCAGAATCCCCCAAAAGCACAGTGTCATCAGCAAAATGCAACTGTGACAACTCCCACTTTGTATTTGATTCTTTATCTTTTAACCCCACACCTCTTGCCAAGACCCTCGCATTCACTTCTCTTACAACCCCATCTATAAATATATTGAACAACTACGGTGACATCACACATCCTTGTCTAAGGCCTACTTTTACTGGAAAATAATCTCCCTCTCTCCTACACACTCTAACCTGAGCCTCACTATCCTCATAAAAACTCTTCACTGATTTCAGTAACCTACCTCCTATTCCATACATTTGAAACATCTGCCACATTCCTCCCCTATCCACCCTGTCATACGCCTTTTCCAAATCCATAAATGCCACAAAAATCTCTTTACCCTTATCTAAATACTGTTCACCTATATGTTTCACTGTAAACACTTGGTCTACACACCCCCTACCTTTCCTAAAGCCTCCTTGTTCTTCTGCTATCCTACTCTCCGTCTTACTCTTAATTCTTTCAATAATAACTCTACCATACACTTTACCAGGTATACTCAACAGACTTATTCCCCTATAATTTTTGCACTCTCTTTTGTTCCCTTTGCCTTTATACAAAGGAACTATGCATGCTCTCTGCCAATCCCTAGGTACCTTACCCTCTTCCATACATTTATTAAATAATAGCACCAACCACTTCAAAACTATATCCCCACCTGCTTTTAACATTTCTATCTGCCTTACCCCCTTTCATTCTACCCACTGCCTCACGAACTTCCCCCACACTCACAACTGGCTCTTCCTCACTCCTACAAGATGTTATTCCTCCTTGCCATATACACGAAATCACAGCTTCCCTGTCTTCATCAACATTTAGCAAATCTTCAAAATATACCCTCCATCTTCCCGATACCTCTAACTCTCCATTTAATAACTCTCCTCTCCTATTTGTAACTGTCAAATCCATTTGTTGCCTAGGCTTCCTCAACTTATTAATCTCACTCAAAAATTGTTTCTTATTTTCAACAAAATTTGTTGATAACATCTCACCCACTCTCTCATTTGCTCTCTTTTTACATTGCTTCACCACTCTCTTAACCTCTCTTTTTCTCTCCATTTACTCTTCCCTCCTTGCATTACTTTTACTTTGTAAATATATCTCATATGCTAACTTTTTATCCCTTATTACTCTCTTTACACCATTCCACCAATCGCTCTTCTTCCCTCCCACACCCACTTTCCTGTAACCACAAACTTCTGCTGAACACACTATCACTACATTTTTAAACATAACCTATACATCTTCGACCCCATTGCCTACACTCTCACTAGCCTATCTATCCTCCAATAGTTGCTTATATCTTATCCTAACTGCCTCCTCTTTTAGATTATAAACGTTCACCTCTCTCTTACTTGCTGCTTTTATTTTCCTTGTATCCCATCTACCTTTTACTCCCACTGTAGCTACAACTAAAAAGTGATCTGATATATCTGTGGCCCCTCTATAAACATGTACATCCTGAAGTCTACTCAACAGTCTTTTATCTACCAATACGCATTCCAACAAACTATTGTCATTGTTTATTTATCCTCTTTTCTTAACATATGTATTACTTATAACTAAACCCCTTTCTATACAAAGTTCAATCAAAGCGCTCCCATTATCATTAACACCTGGCACCCCAAACTTACCTACCACACCCTCTCTAAATGTTTCTTCTCCTACTTTAGCATTTAAATCCCCTACGAAAATTACTCTCTCACTTGGTTCAAAGGTTCCTATACATTCGCTTAACATCTCTCTCTCTTCTATACACTCCTCTCTTCTCCAGGTGCATACACGTTTATTATGACCAACTTTTCGCATCCACCCCTTATTGTAATCCACATAATTCTTGAATTTACACATTTACATTCCCTCTTTCCTTCCATAACTGATCCTTCAACATTATTGCTACCCCTTCCTAGCTCTAACTCTCTCAGATACTCCTGACTTAATCTCATTTATTTTTCCCCACTGAAACTCGCCTACCCCCTTCAACTTTGTTTCGCTTATTGCCAGGACATCCAACTTCTTTTCATTCATAACATCAGCAATCATCTCTTTCTTATCATCCGCACTACATCCACGCACATTCAAGTTTTTATTTTCTTTTTTAGTAAATAAAGAAGAACAAGAGCTATTTAGAAAAAGAAAAAAAACCTAGATGTGTGTATGTATATATGTGCATGCTGTGTAGTGTGACCTAAGTGTAAGAAGAAGTAGCAGATATACCTGTTATCCAGCGTGTTTATGAGACAGAAAAAAGACACCAGCAATCCTACCATCATGTAAAACAGTTTCAGGTTTCTGTTTCACAGTCACCTGGCAGGACGGTAGTACCTCCTTGGGTGGTTGCTGTCTACCATCCTACTATGCCTTTATGTCGGTCATTAATGAAGAGGATATATTTCTAATAGTTTAAGAATTCAAAGAAAGATCTTTAACCAATTTGGAACTTTTTTTCCAGGGTGCCACGATTTTGTTCCTAACAGCCAGTAGTAGTTGACGTATTTCTCCCTAATAGTCAGTAGTATTTGATGTATTTTCTGAACTTGACGAAGTTCTCCTTGAGCAAAACTTTCTGATAATATAAGCATATAATGTTTCATGTGTCTTATATTTTTGTTTGGTTTCTGTGTGAGGTAGTGAAGGGGATTGGTTGTTAAGGGTGGCAGCTTTGGTCAGGGTAGTGGGATGGTCAGGGTGATGGGCTGGTCAGGGTGATGGGCTGGTCAGGTGATGGGCTGGTCAGGGTGATGGGCTGGTCAGGGTGATGGGCTGGTCAGGAAGTTTAGCGTGTTAGACAGCTTGGCTGTCATGGATGGATAGGTTGACAGGGCAGGGTGACAGTCCGTCTCGATGCTTATCAAGGTGATAGGCTAGTCGGCCGGGGTAGCAGGCTGGTCGGCAGGGGTAGCAGGCTGGTCGGCCGGGGTTGCAGGCTGGTCGGCCGGGGTTGCAGGCTGGTCGGCCGGGGTTGCAGGCTGGTCGGCCAGGGTAGCCGACTGGAGAGTGGAGAATTCATTTGCCAGTGCGGGAGGAGCAGGGAACACTTGACAGCCAATAAACAGAACTGGGACTAGGAGGAGGGAGGAAGGGAAAGAAGGAGTTAGTAAGGAAGGAAAGAGGAGACTGAGGGAGGGATGGGAGGTTATACTCCTCCCCAGCCCAGGAGACTGAGAGAGGGGGGTAATACTCCTCCCCAGCCCTGGAGACTGAGGTAGGGAGGGGATTACGCTCCTCCCCAGCCCAGGAGACTGATGGATGGAGGGGGGTCATACTCTTCCCCAGCCCAGGAGACGAGGGAGGGAGGGGGTTATACTCCTCCCCAGCCCAGGAGACCAACATATCAAAGTATACTCTAACAATGGCAGTTTATTCAAAAACTTTTTTCCCCACACCGAGCATTGATTTTTGGTAAGACAAACGAGAACAGTGACGAAGCTGCTTTTGTGTGTGTGTGTGTGTGTGTGTGTGTGTGTGTGTGTACACTCACCTAGTTGTACTCACCTAGTTGTGGTTGCAGGGGTCGATTCATAGCTCCTGGCCCCGCCTCTTCACTGATTGCTACTAGGTCCTCTCTCTCCCCCTGCTCCATGAGCTTTATCAAACCTCGTCTTAAAACTATGTATGGTTCCTGTGTGTGTGTGTGTGTGTTGCATATTTGTTCTCACCTATTTACAGTTGCAGGGGTTGAATCTCAGTTCCTGGTCCTGCCTCTAAACTTTCAGTCTTTCGGATTTACACCCTCTTGTGGCCAGCCTGCCTCCACTAATACTCCATTCATATCATTCATCTTGCTGACCTTCCACCTCTACCCCTCCAGGCTGAAGAAATACTTCCTGACATTTCAGTGCCTCATCTGAGTTTCAGTAGGTGCATGGTATATCTTGGACTTGTCTGCTTAAGAAAAATAGGAAAAAACATTTTGTGTGTGTGTATTTTCGGATAAAATTCTTCAATAATCAGTAATGTTTTGGTATATCCTTCATTTTTTATCTATGTTTTTTTTAACTATGTTCTCGACGAATTTACTCTTTTTTTTTTTAATGGTGAAACGTAGTTGACGAAGTTATAATTCATCGTTGGAGACTCAGGAAGAACAAGAAAACTGAGGACTATTTCTACACTTTGTGTAACTTTTTCTCAAAAATTTGATTTTACTGCTTTAATACACAGTAAATTCGCAATTATTTAGAGGAAACAATTAAAACTATATTGTTTTACAAAACAACAAACTTTTATCATTTTTCATTTGTTTTAAAATTTTCAGCCTCTTTTTTATTTAATTTTTGTTGTTGTTTTCCGAATTTTCGAATTGCTTTTAATGCTAAAATGATATATTTTGTACAAAATATCTTCGTATTAATATCAGCTATCCTTCCTATTATTATGTAGATAAAATTACAACAATTTTCTAAAAGTTTATTTCCTGTTATTCATGTAGAGTTGTTGCCACATAAAAAAACAATTCTTTTTTTTCCAATACGAAATTAGAATCACAATTACTAATCGGCAAAAACTGCAGATTTGGTAAATTATTATCAATGTTGATATTAGGATACATGATGCATTTCTAGCTTCAACACTGCACCCTTGTGTACTCGTTCGCTGCCTCTTGAAAAGTTCACTTAAATCCAATATGTAATGTCTTCTAAGTATTTAGTATGACATTATGTTGTCTCCTCTGGTTCTTCTCTCCTCTAGTGTTCCCAGGTTCAATTCCTGTAGTCTTCCATAGTTTCTTTCCCTTAGGTCGAGGACCAATCTCGTTACATAAATCTGTACTCTGTTTTTCATTTTCTTAACAGGATCAGAGAGCTCTATGCTGGGTTTCTGGTGCTGTATAAAGATGGACGTCATATATACAGGTTGGTGAAGGACGTAATATATGTCATATGCAGATCCGTGAGGGTCGTAATATATATTATATACAGGGCCGTGGAGGACGTTAAATATATCATATACAGGTCCATGAAGGACGTTAAATATATCATATACAGGTCCGTGAATGACGTAAAATATGTCATATACAGGTCCGTGAAGGACGTATAATATATATATACAGGTCCGCGAAGGACGTATAATATATATACAGGTCCGTGAAGGACTGCTGGGATTCCTGAAATCTACTTTTAGAACTGATAAGTGAGCACGCATCAACCAAATAGGTTGATGAATGTCTCGGGCGATATGCTCGAAGCTATGTTCACTTCTACATTTTTCAGAGAGTGAAATTAGCTTCCTCTGTCCCATCTGGCTATACCTAATTTTCGTTTTTTTTTTTTGGTCGTTGCTCAAGTTATCATAACCTTAGATTTGCTGGGTTGTATTCCATTAGGTACATATGTGACCAATCTTGCATTCACCCAGGTCCATTTGTAGTCTTTCCTTATACTCTCCAGGTTTTAGTTCCCGCATTAATTTTATATAATCTACAAGCCGGGATACACTAGACTATTTTTTTTGGTACGCCATACACTTACAAAAGAAACAGTGTTGGTCCCAGTGCTAATACTTTCTGATCTCCACTTTCTCATTATGACTCCTCTTGTCAGTCAGTCACTCTTTGTCCCCTTCCCATCAGGTACTCTTTATTTAAGTGTAGCACATGAGGAAAGGTATTAAAATATCATTTACATATTCCAGAAACTGTCCAGTCGCAATACTGATCCTTGCAGAACCCCACTTGCTACACAGTCTCATTATACCTCTTCTCATACAATAGTTATTCATGACTGCTCCTCAAGTCTTTGTTGCTATCTCATGTGAGGTATACTATCAAATGCCTTCCTGCAGTCCAGTAATATGCGGTTCATCTATGCCCCTCTCTCATTCCCGTTTTTCTTCCATATAACTTTATCAAGTATTGTAGACAAGATTTGCTTTCTCTAAACTAGTGTTGGTTATTGTTCATGACACTACCTCTCTCCAAGAACTCGACCACTTTCCTTCCGAAAATCTTAATTAACTTCCATAGCAGACATGTCGGCGATAATTGTCTTAAATACAGGTATGAATACATTCGCTGGCTTCTCAACATTTGGCAATTGTTCTGTATCCATTTACGTATTGCAGATTTTCTCTAGTGGCTTCAGTTAGTATTTTCGCTCCCTCTCGCAGAATCCATGGTGACACTTTGTCAAGTCCTATTGCTTTGATGTATCCAGCTCACTGAAAAGTTGATCTTTTTCACTTCCTTCTCCGATGTGTATGGTGTCCGGTACCCATTGATGTACCATTTCTTTGGACTGTTTGGTATTGCCTTTGTTTCTACCTGGAACACTACTAAAAAGCGTTCGATTAGCGATTCAAAGAATTCATTGTCGTATCCCTAAAACTGGAATTAAGCAAATTCTCAGTATGTATATATATATATATATATATATATATATATATATATATATATATATATATATATATATATATATATATTTTTTAAAATAGTTGGTAGTCAGCAACCACCCAGGGAGGTACTACCCTCCTGCCAAGTGAGTGTAAAACGAAAGCCTGTATTTGTTTTACATGATGGTAGGATTGCTGGTGTCTTTTTTCTGTCTCATAAACATGCAAGATTTCAGGTACGTCTTGCTACTTCTACTTACACTTAGGTCACACTACGCAAACATGTACACGTTTATGTATACACACTCATCTGAGTTTTATTTGATTTTATCTTAATAGTTCTTGTTCTTATTGCTTTTCCTTTCATATCCATGGGGAAGTGGAATAAGAATCTTTCCTCCGTAAGCCATGCGTGTTGTAAAAGTCAACTAAAATGCCGGGAACAATGGGCTAGTAACCCCTTTTCCTGTATAGCTTACTAAAAAAAAAATAAAAAAACCGTCAAAGTGGGATGTTTGAATGTGCGTGGATGTTGTGCGAATGATAAGAAAGAGATGATTGTAGATGTCATGAATGAAAAGAAGCTGGATGTCCTGGCTTTAAGTGAGACAAAGCTGAAGGGGGTAGGAGAGTTTCAGTGGGGAGAAATAAATGGGATTAGGTCAGGGGTTTCAAATAGAGTTAGAGCTAAAGAAGGAGTGGCAATAATGTTGAATAATCAGGTATGGCAGGTAAAGAGGGAATAT